>OY992894.1:71241568-71339068 GCA_963921405.1 Cepaea hortensis | reverse complement strand
GAGGGGGACGATAGGACGGAAATATAATTTCATCAATGCCAGTTATTGTTGCTCCACGCCGGCTCAGTTTGCATCAGATTTCACGTAGGTCAGCATGGCCGAATGGATAAGACCGCGTGTTCTCAAACATCCGGTGTGCTGATGCCGAGGTAAGGGGTTCAACCTCTACACCGGACAGTTGAACTAATATGTTGAACTATCGTCCTTGACTTTGGGACGTAAATTACAAGTACCTCTGAAGTCGGAGTGGGTTCGCCTGATGGCGAAGGTCACTGTTAATCGGTAAAGCGAATCCACACGCAAAATTCAGTCCAGCACTAATAGAAGTAGTGTATATGCACTACGCTTGAATTCAAAGTGAGCGAGTAACCCCCCCCCCCCCCCCCAAAAAAAAAAAAAAATAAATAAATAAATAAATCAATCAAATTTCACACTCTGACCTCCAATGTCTAACAACTTTCGTTTTGAAGCAGTAATTGTTTTACAAGAATTATGTTTCTGTTTCATTAAAACTTCATTTTTGAATGAGATCACGTAGTGTATTTCTATTCACTCAACGTGCCATTGAAAATCGTTCCACGTACCTCACTTGACTGCGTGCCGTAGGTTGTCGAGGGCCGGTCTAGTTAGTTTAACTTAGAAAACGTTGTCTCAATAATGTTAGAGACTTAGGTAAGCATGTCCGAATGGATTAGAGCCCTTGTTCTTAAACATCCGGTGTGCTGATGCTGAGGTAAGAGGTTCAACCTCTTCACGGGTCATTTGGACTAAAATGTTGATTTCTCGTCCTTGACTTGGGGACGTAAATTACAAGTACCTCAGAAGTCGGAGTGAGTTCCCCTGATGGTGAGGAACACCGGTAATAGTGAAAGCTAATCCACACGCAAGAATCAATTCAGTGCTGCTAGAATTACCGTGCATAAACTACGCTTGAGTTCAAAGCGAGCGAGCGCAAAAAAATAAAAATAAACGCTAGAGACAAGTGATAAATATCGTTAGTCAGAAATAGCGTTCGATCAAACGTCACGAGTAATGCATTTTGGTCATTTCTATTCAGAATCGATATCACAGCACTCGAGACATTCCTACAAGTGCTCCATCTCCCTCCTCGGGAGCTCCTGGAGGGTTCCCACGCTGATGGTTTCAGTAGCAGCCTAATTACAAGTCCTCTTGTCCTTGTCCTTGCGCATTGAGTGTCGTACAGACCGATTGTTCACTCCCCGGTCAATTCGTTCCTCTAGGTATAGAAAGTCAAATGGTTTGGCCATGTAACTAGGTTACCAACCAACAGTATACCACGACAAGTAATGGTGTACAGACCAAATAGAAGCAGGGGGAGAGAAGCCGACCACGTAAACGGTGGACAGTGGATACAGCAGAGTCCACGGAAATCTCGATACACGAAGCCCATAAACATGGCTTCCACTGTTTATATTTCACCTCGATACCGCAAGGTACAGAAGGAACAAGATGAGATTAGACGAGGTAAAGAAAAAAAAAACTGCTTGTCTGCCATACTGTCCATGCGGTGCCAAATAACATTGGCTACGTCAGAAATACCATAAGATAGCTCACTGCTCAGTAGAGCAGCCGCAGTTAATCTGTTTGTTGCCCCGCTTACCTACGTGCCCCAGGCAGAAAAATCATGCAAGTCTCCTGATCTGTATAGCTTATCAAATTTTGTTAGGCCAGTCAATGAAAAAGTCATAATAATGTGAGTAATTTGTCAAAAATATTTTGCAATAAGTCAATTAAAATCATGCAAATGATGTGCATAATTATTCAGAATAAATATTGTCAGATAAATTAATCTAAAAGTCACAAGTGATTCTTAAAAATCATTTAGTCTAGAAATCTCAAGAGATAAAGTACTACATTTCATTGGAAGTGATTGCGTCGAATTGTGATTTCAGATTGGCTTGAAGGAGTAAGCGATTATTGTAGTGTTCACAGATAATCCCACAGTACTGAAATGACTGCTTCCACCAGTCTCTTCGGTCTCTTCGGCAAAGAGTTGTTATATACTGGGAATTGAATTCACACATGGAACGTTATGACTGGAATTGAATTCACACATGGAACGTTATAACTAGATAGTGGCACGGGTTATAGTTTCGTGAATTCATATGTGGGAGATTACAACAACAAATCAGTTGGGATTATTGTTTCGTGAGTTCATATTTGGAAGATTGTAACCAGAAATCATTTGGGGTTATTATTTCGTGAGTTCATATTTAGAAGAATATAACCAAACAGTGACTCGGATTATTGTTTCATGAATTCAAATTCGGAAAGTTTACACTTGCCAATGGTTCAAGTTACTGTTGCCTTGGATTGATTGGCTTCTACGATTCGCCCGCTTTCCTTCAGGATTAGCGGTTTGTGCCAAGGGTGGACTCAACAAACACGTTAATCAACTTCTGTAGAGATACATGGCCATGAGTCACTTATCGCCGAATCATCTTTGTGTGATGGAGGTGGAGGATGATGATCTCAGTGACTGGGAGAGTCCTGTCGACGTGGAATTAGCCTACCCATCAAAGAGAAGTAACGTGAGTACTATTCTTCGTGTCTTCCTACTTTCTTAGCCCTGGTTAGCATCTCTCTTTGGGTGTTGGGTTGAAGTCTGAAGATAAGGGTATATCTCAAAGCAGAACTCATAAACAGAACTCGTTATTCGCATCGGAAGAAGACGTTCTGCTGTCTGAGAAGAGGAATACTGGAGTACGTGGAGACAACGGGAAAGTTTTGGGGAAGGGGAGGACACGATAGGAGATGCTGGGCTGTATGACATTATGCATGAAACAATAATATCAGTAACATAAATGATTGGCAGTACGAGACTGTGGACAGACATGATTACCAACATCACACAGCATGGACTAGAAAGAAGAAGAAGAAGAAGAAGAAGAAGAAGAAGAAGAAGAAGAAGAAGAAGAAGAAGAAGAAGAAGAAGAAGAAGAAGAAGAAGAAGAAAGAAGAAGAAGAAGAAGAAGAAGGAAGAAGAAGAAGAAGAAGAAGGAGGAGAAGAAGAAGAAGAAGAAGAAGAAGAAGAAGAAGAAGAAGAAGAAGAAGAAGAAGAAGAAGAAGAAGAAGAAGAAGAAGAAGAAGAAGAAGAAGAAGAAGAAGAAGAAGAAGAAGAAGAAGAAGAAGAAGAAGAAGAAGAGAGAAGAAGAAGAAGAAGAAGAAGAAGAAGAAGGAGGAGGAGGAGGAGAAGAAGAAGAAGAAGAAGAAGAAGAAGAAGAAGAAGAAGAAGAAGAAGAAGAAGAAGAAGAAGAAGAAGAAGAAGAAGAAAAAGAAGACGCAGGAGGAGTGGGAGGAGGAGGTGGTGGAGGAGGAGGAGGAGGAGGAGTAGGAGGAGGAGGAGGAGGAATTGGAGAACTAAACAAATCACATTGAACCAAGAGGTGAGGGAACGACGCTGGCGCTGGATAGAATATGTCTTGTGAACATCTGCTAATAGTATATCTAGAAAGCCCCCCCCCCCCCCGGATCCCACAAGAAAAGGGTTGCATGTCCCTTGCAGGATGTTGCGATCAACCCCAACCTCAAGTAGATTTTCTAGGCAAGGTTGCATTCAGTATTTCGCCATTGCTTTTAGAACGAGAAGTCAAACTTACCGGTGTAGGGAACGATCCCGCGACCCCACCGCCAGAGTACCGGAAGTTCGAGGGCCAGCGATCTTATGCATTAGGGCACTTTGACCTCTATGGTACCACAAGGGGAAAGGAAATAGAGGGAGATTTTGCTTGCTTGCTTGTGTTCGCTGGCTGTGAACTCCAGCGTGAAGTCCTGTATGTCGGATGAATACATCCTGTTGTCCAACATCAATGTGATGTCATATCGGACCTGAGGTTTGCGTGAGTATCCGTTGTCCCATGTCTGGCTTATTGGTGTGCAGACTGGTGGTTCCTCGCCGTGCAGGCAGATACTCTCCGACTTCGGAGGAATCGACGATCCTGCTGATGTTAGCTAGGTCTCCGAAGGGACCTGATGCCCAGGACGCACGGTCTTGGCCAGTATAGATCCCGGCCCTGGTGCCTTGAAAACACCTCTGCGTCCCAGAGGGAGATCTAAAAAGCGGACACAGACGAAAATTAAAGAAAGGGATGAATGCTGCTTGTTGCTTGCGTGCGTTTGCTAGCTGTGCATTCCAGCGTGAAGTCCTATATTTCGGATGAAGACATCCTGTGTGATGTTATACAGGACCTGAGGTTTGCGTGAGTATCCGTTGTCCCATGTCTGGCTTATTAGTGTGCAGACTGGTGGTTCCTCGCCGTGCAGGCAGATACTCTCCGACTTTGGAAGAATCAGCGATCCTACTACGTAGGTCTTGGCTAGTATAAAACCTGGTCCTTGGTACATTGGAAACACCTCTGGGTCCCACAGGGATGAATAATATGGGGAGTGCACGTATAGACCTGCAGGAGTCAGCAGAACATAGAAGTTGTGGGTTTGAGTTCGCTAAGGGTCTGTTTTCTATTGGCTGATAAAAAAACAGACGAGAAGACGTCACCTCGTATTAACATTCTACGGGTATTAAGTTTAGATTGTGGATATCATCATGGCCGAAAGGATAAAAGCGCCCGCTCTTAAACTTCCCGTGTGCTGATGCCGAGGTAGCGGGTTCAACCCCTTCAACAGTCGGTTGGACTAAAATGTTGATTTCTCTTCCTTGACTTGGGGACAACTACCTCGAAATCGGAGTGGGTTCGCCTGATGGCCAGGGACACTTGTAATAGGGAAAACAAATTCACACCCAAAGATCAGTCCAGTGCACTAGAAGTAGTAGTACGTGTATGCACTACGTAAACACAAGAAATAAATGGGGAGAACCGTTGAGGCCACTAAGACGATTACACAAATAGACACAAATAGTATTATATGGCGCTCACAGAAGAAGAAGGAAATAGAGATTAGAAGACGCACTAGACAACATAAAATTTGAAAGCTATAATAGTTACCGACCGGGATCGAACCTGTCGCCTACAAATGACGACGGCGCTTCGCTGCAGGAACTCGTGTACTTCGACGCACGACCAACTGCTTGAGTTCAAAGCGAGCTAAAGAAAAAAAATACCCAAGAACTTGTAGATTGTGAATGTGCTCATCTGTCTCAGGACGGGACATCTTGTAGAGGAGCGGTGTGCTTTACCTTAATGTAACATATGTAGAAGACACTGCCCTACTTGGCACACTCACAGATAAGACCCGAGCAGCAGACTGCACGTGTTATTGTCTGACATTCGTTGCTTCTCGTCAGCTGAAATGGAACCAGCGATTCTGTTGGGCCTAAAGAGAAACAAATATAATCACTAACAATGAAGTTATGTTCAATTTCTGAATTGATTGCCCCTTGTTGTACATAGAAACGGACTGTACTTCCTCTTAATGCTGTTAAGTGTTGAAGTAATTCAAACTCGCTCAGGGATTTATCAACGACTAGATCTGGCTGACTTCACTTACTGGATCAGCTGTTTTTATTTAATGTTATTTTCCCACCGAAGAGCATGAAACTTCTACAAGAATCTTGTCAGGCTACATCGGATGCAGTCTTGTAATCCACCGATTAATATTTTTTAAACTTTGACATGCATTAGCAGTTTTATGTACATACAGCCACAGACAAACTCACTCACGCACACACGCACAAACAAGGAATGCACATTGATGTATATTTCGACTTCTTTCTACCCCTTTGCACGTAGGCCTACCCGATACCATCTCTGATAATATCAGTAGTTCATTTCAGGTTCCCGACATTCATTTTAGATTTTCTTGTGATAAAGTTGATTGAAGTCATAACTGATTTCGCTCATATTGTCAGGACTCGTATGTATATATGAACGTCGTCCGTAACCTCTGCACCACAGGTGTGTGTGTGTGTGTGTGTGTGTGTGTGTGTGTGTGTGTGTGTGTGTGCGTGCGTGCGTGCGTGCGTGCGCGCGTGTGTGTGTGTGTGTGTGCATGTGTTCACAAGACGTTTGCGAAGAGGTTACGGGCGGAGTTCATAATCCCGCATACCGCGTTCGAAACACAGCTGTGGGCGATGTGGCAGCAGACCGCCTTGCCTTGATGTTTATACAATAGTATGAATGCTGCTCGCTCAGAAAGCAATGGCAAACAACTGAACGTAAACTTGCCAAATTACCACAAACAGTCAAACATGCTGGGATTGACTGCGACATCCTGTAAAGAACATGCAAGTAACTTTTAACTGTATACACATGTAACACCGACATTCTACAGGATCTAAACGTAGAAGACAACTGGCCCATACAGTGTCATGTCTGGGAAACTGAAAGACTTCGGTCATATTGAAGATCACAGTGGCTAGCAAACAACAGAGGTGGACGGCAAGTTTGCTGCAAGTCGAGGCAGTGGCCCACCAGCACGGCGATGGACACAGGACACAAATGCATCAGGCAAGGGACCTGGCCTGTGACAGAGAGTCGTTTCTGCAGGCCGGGGAACCACGTTCTGCAATGTATCTATTTTATGGTGATTTTTTTCTTTGTTCGCATATCCTTTACAGGACATCGCTGTCAACATCAGCATTTTTCAGCTGATTGTTGATTTCTTGGCAATATTACGCTCCAGTAGTTTGCCATTGCTTTCTGAGCGACCGCTCACATACCCCGTAAGTTACCGACGCGGAGAGAACAGCTACCAATTCTCGCGCAACGTTACATTACTTAAGAGAGTATACGACATTACGGAGAAAGTCGTGTAACCTCTAGACCAGGGAGGGAGGCATTTCATGGTGATGGGTGTCTATAAATTTAGTTTCATTAATTTTATGGTGATAGGTGTCTGTAAATTTAGTTTCAGTAATTTTATGGTAATGGGTGTCTATAAATTTAGTTTAATTAATTTTATGGTGATAGGTGTCTGTAAATTTAGTTTCAGTAATTTTATGGTAATGGGTGTCTATAAATTTAGTTTCAGTAATTTTATAGTAATGGGTGTCTATAAATTTAGTTTCAGTAATTTTATGGTGATAGGTGTCTGTAAATTTAGTTTCATTAATTTTATGGTGATAGGTGTCTGTAAATTTAGTTTCAGTAATTTTATGGTAATGGGTGTCTATAAATTTAGTTTAAGTAATTTTATAGTAATGGGTGTCTATAAATTTAGTTTCAGTAATTTTATGGTAATGGGTTTCTATAAATTTAGTTTCAGTAATTTTATGGCGATGGGTGTCTATAACTTTAGTGTAAGTAATTTTATGGTAATGGGTGTCTATAAATTTAGTTTCAACAATTTTATGATGATTGGTGTCTGTAAATTTAGTTTAAGTAATTTTATGGTGAAGGGTGTCTACAAATGTAGTGTCAGTAATTTTATGGTGATTAGTATCTATAAATTTAGTGTCAGTAATTTTATGGTGATGGGTGTCTATAAATTTAGTGCCAATAAATTTTCAAGAGGGGCCAGCATGGCCGACAGGATAAAAGCTCTCGTTCATAAACTCCCGGTACCCCGATGACGGGGTCAGTTGGACTACACTGGTCAGTTGGACTTAAATGTTAATTTCTCGTTCAGAAAGCAATGGCAAAATATTGAACATACAGTTAATTACCTGGAAAATAATCATGTATTTGGGATTGATTGTAACATCCTGCAAACGACTGGCAACGTCTTTTTATATCAAGAAGACAATCCACCTTCGCTGGGCATAACATGAGAAGAGGAAAGTTGGGTATGTCGTCACAATGGGAAAACTGGAGGGGAGACAGTGGGAGACCTAGAGAGAAGATGCTGGACAGTTTGACCTCATGACATGAAGGAACATCGGTATCAGAAATGATTGGCAGCTAAAGGGATAGATGGCGGTGGGAAGACATGATCACCAACGCCACACCGCATGGGCTAGTTAGTTAGTTAGTTAGTCGACAGATCGTCCACATTGCACATCGAACCATTCAGTCCATAAGTGCTCGTATCTCCTCCTCAGCAAATTCTGCAGCGTGTAGCGACTAACGACACCAGTTCTGTGTTGGTTTATTAGTCTTCTTTGGCTTCCTGCGTAGTGTTCTTATTTGACCACCCCTCTTTTGATCTGATGTTCTCGCAGTCTAACCATGGTTGTAGATTTGCAGTCATCACTTGGTTCTCGCACAAGTTTTACTTCTCGTAGAGCATTGAGAATGTCAGCCTGGTCCATGGCGCGTCCGCCCTCCACCTTAGCTTTAACTGCGAGCTTGTCAGCCCTCTCATTTCCTTGTACACCCGCATGCCCTGACACGAAGATGAAACTAATCTTTGTCAGCCGAGACCGCTCCAGAGACAGCAACCACTCTCTTCAAATCCACCCCATCTCTATCCTCTTGAGCATGCTCATTGAGTCGCTAAGAAAACATGCCCTATTGAATGTCTGTGTCTCGAGCCATGTTATTGCTGTACTTGCTGCCATGACTTCCATAGTCAGGCTACTTGTGGTCTCAACAAAAGCACCAGAGTCTTCCTTCACAATTCTCTCTCTGGCCCGCGCCGTGAAGGCCCATGAGCTTCTCACATGTCGGACGACCGAACCATCTGTGTAGATGACTGCATCACCGTCTAACGAATTCTCGAAAATCAAAGCTTGTACTTCCGCCTCCACAGCAGCCAGATTTTCTTGTCTGCATTTTCTGTCTAGTTGGAAGCAAATTGAAAAGGACATACAGAAATATGTTGGCACGTGTACCCACTCCTCGCCAGGTTCTAAGTCCTCCATTGAACACACTTGTTGAAGAATGTCTTCGGCTTGACCCACCCACGACCTTCCTCTTTTTAACCTGCTGCCCTTCACCTTCATAATTTCACTATGCAGTGGATGTTGTGTGTTTGCGTTAATTCTGAGGTAGGCACGTGCTCTGAAAATGTGTAGTCTGTCTTCAATGGTTTGAAAATCAAGAGGGTAGCGCATCGCCCTGCATGCTGTATCTCTTGAACATCCAAGAATAATGCGCATAGCTTCGATTTGTATCCTTTCCATCCTTTCTATCTGCTTACGGCTGAGAGTCAGGATTGCCATCGCATACTTAAAAACAGACATGACCAGCCCCTCATATATAGATGTCGCTGCTCACAATTTGCTGCCGCCATCATCCGCATCGCAGCCAAACCCCGCTTGGCCTTTGTTATCACCTGGTCTATGTGCTCATTATAAGCAAGGCTTCGATCAAAACGTATCCCCAGGTAATTCATTGCCTGCGTTCTTTCCACCGTCTCTGATTAACAGTTGGTGTTGGAGTGTTGACAATATGATTATTCACAGAGAACCATGTCACTGTTGCCTTTGTTGGGTTGACCATTACCCCAGCTTCAGCACACCAAGTACTTATGCGATTGAGTTCGGTTTGCAGTTCCACAGCAACCTGATCTCTATCCTTACATTGACGATACACTAAAACATCGTCGGCATATGACAATATCCTCCACGGTCCAGTGATCTGCTCGCTGGTGATTCTCACTGTGTAGGCGTTGAACAGCACCGGAGATAATGGTGATCCCTGTGGTAGGCCATGATATATTGTTGTTGGTTCCGAAGTTCAACTGCCACATCTAAAAATTACTTTCCGTTGGAAGAGGGCCGCAGCGATCCAACTAAGGAGGAACGGACTTATCTTGATTTCAAGAAGCTGAAGTATTAGAAAATCCAATGGTACTCTGTTGTACGCGTCCTCAAGATCAATCGCTGCAGCAAAGGTTTCAATGCCTGAGTGGAAACCTTCATAAACATCATGGGCAAAAACTGCTGCATTGGTCCAGGTTTCTCTTTTGGGACGGTACCCTCCCAGGGTAGGTGGGAAAACACCTTGCTTCTCTAGCTGGCTATATATTGTTCTTGCAATTAACTTCTCCAGCAGCTTGCTGCATGGTGATTACTCGATATCCCGGAATTTTTGTGTGGTCTTTGCCAGGCTTGGGCAAGGGAATCAGATAGCTGTGTAACCACGCCTTCTTGATGCTAGCACTCCCTATACTGTTGTTGTACATGTCTGCTAGTTTCTCTAGCTCGTTGTCGGTACACCTATTGATGTCGTCATATCTTATGCCATCTGGCCCTGGAGCGCTGTATTTTGATCGTCGAAGCACAGCCTTGATTTCTTTCACTGTCACTGTGTCTTCATCCGAAATGTTCTGGGCCTTGCACCTGTCTGAGGTGACCTCCTTGGCAGGATTTCGGCCTCTCGTGTCTGTCTGGTTGCTCTGCTCTAGATAGCATTCGAAGAGGGCTTTGCCCTTGTTCTTGTTAGTCCTCTGCCAGATGAGGTCAGCACCTTGGAAGTCAGAAATTCTCTTATTCTTGACTACCCCACTCATGCTTTTATGTAGTCGCCAGAACAATTTCAGTGACTTGTCTGTGCTTACTCTTTGACATACCTCTGCCCATTTTTCACCTTTAATCACTTAACTAGTTTTTTTTTTTTTAAATAGCTTTCTTTTGTGTGCATCTCTCTTTCTAAGTGCATGCAGGGACCAGGATGGGCAACTCTGTTCTTCTTGGCGTTTTGCCATTTCCTTACAGCACTACGCTTATCCATCCAGGCCTTCTCCACCTCAAAATTCCACCAAGGTGGCTGTTCTCATCTGTTTTTCCTGCCCTTAACTTTATGTACTTGTCGCGTCTTATTTTACTCACCACATCTTGCCCTGTACTGTCATACTGGAAGGTCTTTACCGTTGACTTGTGCTGCCTGGTTCTACCTTTCTCCACCAATATGCTGCAAGGGTGGTGGTCACTGCCGTGGTATCCTAGGACACCCCATCTACACACTGTAGTGAGTGAAGGAGAAACCAGCACCAGATCAATAGCACTGTCCTCATCACCTGAGCGGCTAGCTGTCCTGGTGACACAGCCACTGTTGATACACACCAGGTCAGTGGTTTCAAGTGCAGTCTCGAGCTCCTCCCCCTGTGTATTGGTGGAAATGTTTCCCCATGATCTGCCTTTAGCGTTTAATCGCCACAGAAAATTAAATTTTTTTCATGACCTAATATGTCACTTAAGCACCGCCACTTCTGGGAATCCACATGCGCGTTACGGGCATAAACATTAACCAACACGAATGGTAGACCGGATTGAACTCTGACTGCTTGTATTTGTATGTCGTCATTGTCCCAGCTGGACATGTCTAGCTCTGAAGCAACCATACTATCGCGGATGAGAATCGCCATTCCCATATGTCGCCTGTTGTAGAAACATTTGAAGCCAGTCATTTTGAGTAGCTGATCACCCAGTCTCGTCTTCTGGAGTGCAACAATGTCGTTCCTGTAAACCAGGTTTTTGAGAATAGGGCCATGTTGTTTTACTCTGGCGCAGTTCCAATATAGGATGCGAGTATACCTGAGGCCCAGACGTTAACATTTAAGTCTAAAACGTCTTACCCCTCCATGCTTGCGTCGCTTGCGGCCACCACGTTGGCCCCGCCGTCTTGTTTTGTTGACTGCCGTCCGTAAGGAACACACAAATTGTTCCGCCATGTTGAAAATACCGAACACCACAGAACCACGCACGCTGCGAAAACTCACTCAAGGATTGTTTCGCTCAATGCAAGAAACTCTGTAGCATCGGCGCAGATCTTGAGAAAAACTCCTCGTTTTACATCTTGGCACACAAATTACACGTAGGAGATGAAAATATCCATCTGCTACGCGAAAAGGTAGCGGTCAGGAAAACAACACAACCGTCCTTCGCCATCTTGACCGGAAGTCTCGACATGGGCTATAAGGCAGAGATTATATCAACGGACTCAGGTTATAAGTGTCACCTAATGATTGCCATTTACATGACTTTAATTGTTGTCATTCGTTCTTTAAATAGACCCAGAAGTTCATGTTTGTCTTATTGTCCGTGTCGTGTGACGCCGGTCACCATTTCTGTCCATAGCTTTGTTCCCCATGTATTGCCAACCACCAGATTTCCCGTTGTCACGGCGTACGCTAGCTTGCCTCTTCTCATCATGTGTCCAACGCAATTGTCTTCTTTTAATGCGAGTAACACGTTCTTATTGTTGGTAAGCTTCTTGCATGATATCTTCATTTCGTTTTTATTTGTATTTTTTAATATGTTATTATTTCATGTTCTCATAATACTTCTACAAAACTGCGTCTCTGAGACTTCCACATAATTCTTCCTTAAGTTGTAATTTATCCACGATTCACTTTCGATATCATTCTTAAAAACTGTCTTTCTCACTTCACTTGACAAAGATGTATTCGAAGTTCCTCAGAGTGTGGTAATTTCTTGAAGTAAAGTTACGAACAATATTGTTGCTTATAAATAGCATATTCTATCAGAATTCTGCTGCAGGCGCCAAGTACGGATGGTGTGTAAATAACAAGAGAGAAAGCTCATTATATGAAATGCTTAAGACGTGCTGCCGACTTTATGGGGTGGGAGGGGGGAGGGAAAGAGACGAACGAACGAGCTTTATTTTCAAGAAATGTTAGCTTAAAAAATATCACAGAAACCACACTCATGAAATGTATGCAAAATCTACAAATAAAGCGGCTGGAACATTCGATGGGAATACAGCTCAGTCAGGTTCTGATTTGTGTGTGCTACTGTCAAAGAATGTATAACTACGTAGATATATGAAGCCTCAGTGTCAGTTATCATAGTCTGTGACATTTTCAAAGTCGTCATAGTTGATAGTAGTTGTTAGTCGCGTTTCCAACTTCACGACATAGGGTCACCCCATAGTGCTCCGTTCCGGTGCCAGTGAATATCACACACAGTGCACATCACTGTCTCAAGTGAAAAGTGGAACAGACAGCAGCTCCGACAAACCAACAGCACGGACAGGCATACATGCATAAGGCCGCTGCCAGAATGCAAACACAACAGTCCAAGTATGTCGTCATAGCTGATTGTAATGTTTGGTTATGATGTAGTTTTGTCTGTGGACATTTTTCAAGTGCATAAAATTATTGTTAATCTTCACTGTGTCTCTTCAAGGACAGGTTTAACTGCTGTAATTCATTTACATTGTTGGAGAGGGTATTCGTATCTTCTGTGTTTCTGAGTTCTGGAATTTGATTTCTACTAACTGCGAGTGCTTCAAAACTTACAATTTACTATGCATATTGTTTCAACACCCTGTGCCACATATATTGAAAAATAGAAAATCAAATGGTTCGACCATCTCGTTAGAATGCAACACCATCAACTACCAGCACTGGCGCTACATTAAAGAAGATCTGATATGAGCTCAAGAGGACGCACACGAAGAACATAGATTCACGACATCAGAGACATTGTACAAGCACACGCAATGGCAATATGTAGTGCCACCCATTGGGCGCTGTGACGTCAATCATATGCAATGACAATATGTAGTGCCACCCATTTGGCGCTGTAACGTCAATCACATGCAATGACAAACAATATTTAGCGTCACCCATTGGGCGCTGTAACGTCAATCACACGCAATGACAATATCTAGTGCCACCCATTTGGCGCTGTAACGTCAATCACATGCAATGACAAACAATATTTAGCGTCACCCATTGGGCGCTGTAACGTCAATCACACGCAATGACAATATGTAGTGCCATCCATTGGGCGCTGTAACGTCAATCACACGCAATGACAATATCTAGTGCCACCCATTTGAGCGCTGTAACGTCAATCACACGCAATGACACTATCTAGTGACACCCATTGGGCGCTGTAACGTCAATCGTATGGAATGACAATATCTAGTGCAGTGGTTCTCAACCTGTGGGGAATTTCCAAGGGAAAATTTTAAGGTTTCCGGGAGGGCGGGGGGGGGGGGGGGGGGAATTAAAATTATTTCAAGATCGGTTAATACAAGAACCGATTAATTGATATTGTTTTTCCTTCCATACTTTACGGTTCTGTATTTCTCACCCTTCTGAAATTCGTTTTATAACGCAAGTAGACCCGCAAATCACGTTTTAGGTAAAAATCTAGACTTGTTCTAGTATGTATTATTAAATTTAGCTTCCATTTTTACGTATACTGTGGGGGGGGGGGAATTTATAGGTTAAAAATACGAAAGGGGGGGGGGGAATGACATTCTGAATATATGGTGAAGGGGTGCGTGGCCAAAAAAGTTGAGAACCACCGATCTAGTGCCACCCATCAGGCCCTGGGACATCAATTATTTCTCCCCACGACTCTTGAAGGCAAAAGTGGAAGATGATGATAATGATGTTTTCTAATTCTTCATCTAATATCAAACTTCTTAGGTCGATGTGCTAGGTATAAACCACACGTGCGTATAAATATGAGCAGTACTTATTCCTATGTTTGGCGCAACGTGAGTCTTTCTGGTAATTCATATAGTTTGTTCTCGAAAGCTATCTCTGAAATGTCATGTGAATCATATTTCAAACATTAGCCGCTCTTCCACACGATACGTTTGTCTGCATGTACGTGTGTAATGTCAGCCACTGAAAATAACAATAGTGCTTGCTTTTCCACAATTATGTAGGATTAGTCGTAGTATCCTGAAATAGAAAATACACCAATCTTCAGATATCGATTTCTACTCACTGAAATGTAAAATAGTAGTTATTACACGGACAACCGTAGATGTAAACCCACACATTCTTGGAACAGTCTATCTCAAGCATTATTGGTTTAGTTTAGGGACCAAGCAATCGTTGACGGATTAGGTTAAAGCAAACAAGTATTTGTGTAGTTTAGTGATCAAGCCATCGTTGACGGATTAGGTTAAAGCAAACCATTATTTGTGTAGTTTAGTGATCAAGCCATCGTTGACGCATTAGAGTAAAACAACCATTATTGGTGTAGTATAGTGATCAAGCAATCGTTGACGCATTATGGTAAAGCAATAAAATTGGGTGGAACTGCGGTAAAGCTGTGAAAATGTAAACAATATAAAATGACACAAAGTAGTGCAGCTTTACATAACAGATTTATGACACATACAGGTCGTTGCGTTTATTAGCCTTCATCAGCAAACAAACACATTCACAAACACAACATATGTCAAGGAGATATCCTGTGACTACATCAAAAGGTGATGACAGGACGAGAAGAACAAAAGGATGAAACAATTAAAGCAATGAAGAGAAAATGAGAAATGAAAAAAAAATGTTCATACTTACCTCACAGTTCCGATGTGTGAGTGACCACAGGTCACTCACAGATCGGAACTGTGAGGTATGAACATTTTGGGCACGTTGGGAAACACTGCATTAGACTGTTTGTGCTTTGGTGTCGCCCACATCTCAGCTGGTCAAAGTAAAACGGTCAGCGACATCACGGTCAACCCTCAAGGAAAGGCAGGGGCAGACCATGGGCGTTCCCTGCTATCCAAGGAGGCTTCCATTATTGCCGAGCCGGCACACACTGCTCTGAGACTGGACTCATCCGAGGAATTGCCACGTCCTGCTCATGGCTGCTTTAATTCCTAACTTCCATGTATTGGGAATTTCGCTTGCCACTGGTCGCTCAAGCACAAACCAGGAACGGACAGTATGCGGACGACATCCACTAGGAAAGCTGTCGCTTCAGACTTCGGACCACGAAATGGATTCGCTAGCCAAGCGTTCCATTTCATGTTATTGAGACGTTTTTCCACCTTTAACTACACTCTATGTGAGCATAGATACAGAAAATTTTCGTAGCCATTTCGTGCGTTTTCTACATTTAGTACTCGCTCACGAGGTAGGCTACATGTGCTGCCGGCTCAGCACCTTACCTCCGCGCATCAGTGAACTAAAAACGGCCAGGCCCTCCCCAGCTGAGAGCCTTCGAAACAAGTATCTGAACTAAGCATGTAGCGTGCTCAGCCTCTCACCTCCATTTTTCGGTAGGTTTGTATCGGTCCGGCACTCTGGTCCAAGGATTAATGGCTTAGAGGCGTTCAGCCTTATCCTCAGCGAGAGCCTTAGTGCTTGTGTCCGGACCAAGAACTTCTGCCTTCGAGCGCCTGATTTAAACTTTTGACTCTTATCCTCAGACTACCTGCAGAGCAGCAGGTTGTGTCTCTCTTAGTCTGGTCCCTATCCCAAGAGCTGTCCAATATGTAGTTAATATCCATCGGCATAGCTCTTGGGGTCAGTGGGACACTCAAGCTCCCCCACCACGGCAAGGTGGAGACACATCTGGGGAGGACTGGCAATCTAATCTTCCATGCACTCAGGCCTACAGCATGTGATGGTCCTAGTTCATCGCAGCCCCATTACAGGTTCCTGCTTCAGGACACTTGTTTATGTACTTTTTTGCGTTAACTAGCTTTTAACTCTAGCGTAGTCCATACACACTACTTTTAGTAGTGCTGGACTGAATGTTGCCTGTGGATTAGCTTTCCCTGTTAACAGTGTCCCTCGTCATCAGGCGAACCCACTTCGATTTCAGAGGTACTTGTAATTAACTTCTACGAGTCAAGAACGATAGGTCAACATTTTAGTCCACCTGTCCGGTGTAGGGGTTGAACCCCTTACCGAAGCATCAGCACACCGGATATTTAAGAACACGCGTTCTCATCCATTTGGTCATACTGATCTACCTTTTTTATATGAACCAACGAAATTTAGCACAGCTTAGTTAATTTTTGATGCAGTATAATGACCTGATCATTTTGGCACTGTCTAGTTAATCAATCACTCTTGACACAGTCTGCTGGCACAATTAGCTGAACCAGTCATCTTTTACGCAGTTGCAGTTCCAGCTATTGTTTGGACAATTTAATGAATCAGACATTGTTGATGCAGACGAATGACCCAACAGTTGTTGAAATAATTTAATGATTCAGACATTTTTTACGCTGTCTAATGTTCCGTTCATTCTTAGCCAAACCTAATAATCCGGTCATCCGCAAATGGTGAAAATGTATTATTGTCTTGATGAGCTTATTTTTGTTTGTCAATGAAAGCGTCTTGGCTCTCATTTCAACTGTGTGAAATTCTGGACACGATAGGGATGTGATATCGCTAGATTAAGCTATACGAGGCAGTGATAAAACATTCCACACGCTGCAGGCATTTTTTAAAGACATCATACTGTCTAGTGTCCGTTATCTACAGCGAAGGTTCTTAAACATTTTTATTATTGCTTTCTGTTGTGCCTTATTTGCCATTGTGGGGCCGACCCCTCTTGTAAACTTTGTTAATTTGTATTTATAAATGAAAGTGTTGGTTAGCGGGAGTTCGGGGCACTCCTACGGGTAATATTGCGTTAGCGTCAAGGAAACACGATACTGTCTCTAAATAAGCGCTTGCTGCATGGGAAAACGCAAATCAATGACTACATGCAGCTACGGCTGGTGGAATCAGGGATCCAGTTTTCCACCAGCAGGATGGGTCATAAGATGGGGCAGGGTGGACGCCTGCACAACCAGCTGGCCACTAGAACTATAAGTATCCATTCTATTCGACATGCACATGTGGAATCTGGCCTTATATACATGCCTGAAATGTTGTGTTGTCTGTGTTAGAGGCCATATTCTGACAAATTCAGTCAACTTTAACAAAGTGTAATTCAACACCGACAATGTTTATGAATATAACACGTCCATATTAATATTATTATTATTCATACGTGTGTAGACAACAACCGGAATATAAGCAAAGAAAGCAGCAGTCAACTTAAGCTTGTTGACTTCTCCGTAGAGCGTGTCCTCAAGTGAAGAAGATGTTGCTACAAGTGAAGAAGATGTTGCTACAAGTGAAGAAGATGTTGCCACAAGTGAAGAAGATGTTGCTACAAGTGAAGAAGATGTTGCCACAAGTGAAGAAGATGTTGCTACAAGTGAAGAAGATGTTGTTAAAGTGAAGAAGATGTTGCTACAAGTGAAGAAGATGTTGCTACAAGTGAAGAAGATGTTGCTACAAGTGAAGAAGATGTTGCTACAAGTGAAGAAGATGTTGCTACAAGTGAAGAAGATGTTGCTACAAGTGAAGAAGATGTTGCCACAAGTGAAGAAGATGTTGCTACAAGTGAAGAAGATGTTGTTAAAGTGAAGAAGATGTTGCTACAAGTGAAGAAGATGTTGCTACAAGTGAAGAAGATGTTGCTACAAGTGAAGAAGATGTTGCTACAAGTGTAGACGATGTTGCTACAAGTGAAGAAGATGTTGCCACAAGTGAAGAAGATGTTGCTACAAGTGAAGAAGATATTACAACAAGTGAAGAAGATGTTGCTACAAGTGAAGAAGATGTTGCTACAAGTGAAGAAGATATTACAACAAGTGAAGAAGATGTTGCTACAAGTGAAGAAGATGTTGCTACAAGTGAAGAAGATGTTGCTACAAGTGAAGAAGATATTACAACAAGTGAAGAAGATGTTGCTACAAGTGAAGAAGATGTTGCTACAAGTGAAGAAGATGTTGCCACAAGTGAAGAAGATGTTGCCACAAGTGAAGAAGATGTTGCTACAAGTGAAGAAGATGTTGCTACAAGTGAAGAAGATGTTGCCACAAGTGAAGAATATGTTGCCACAAGTGAAGAAGATGTTGCTACAAGTGAAGAAGATGTTGCCACAAGTGAAGAAGATGTTGCCACAAGTGAAGAAGATGTTGCCACAAGTGAAGAAGATGTTGCTACAAGTGAAGAAGATGTTGCTACAAGTGAAGAAGATGTTGCCACAAGTGAAGAATATGTTGCCACAAGTGAAGAAGATGTTGCCACAAGTGAAGAAGATGTTGCCACAAGTGTAGACGATGTTGCTACAAGTGAAGAAGATGTTGCCACAAGTGAAGAAGATGTTGCCACAAGTGAAGAAGATGTTGCTACAAGTGTAGACGATGTTGCTACAAGTGAAGAAGATGTTGCCACAAGTGAAGAAGATGTTGCTACAAGTGAAGAAGATGTTGCTACAAGTGAAGAAGATGTTGCTACAAGTGAAGAAGATGTTGCTACAAGTGAAGACGATGTTGCCACAAGAGAAGAATATGTTGCTACAAGTGAAGAAGATGTTGCTACAAGTGAAGAAGATGTTGCCACAAGTGAAGAAGATGTTGCTACAAGTGAAGACGATGTTGCCACAAGTGAAGAAGATGTTGCTACAAGTGAAGAAGATGTTGCTACAAGTGAAGAAGATGTTGCTACAAGTGAAGAAGATGTTGCTACAAGTGAATAAGATGTTGCCACAAGTGAAGAAGATATTGCTACAAGTGAATAAGATGTTGCCACAAGTGAAGAAGATGTTGCTACAAGTGAAGAAGATGTTGCTACAAGTGAAGAAGATGTTGCTACAAGTGAAGAAGATGTTACTACAAGTGAAGAAGATGTTGCTACAAGTGAAGACGATGTTGCCACAAGTGAAGAAGATGTTGCTACAAGTGAAGAAGATGTTACTACAAGTGAAGAAGATGTTGCTACAAGTGAAGACGATGTTGCCACAAGTGAAGAAGATGTTGCTACAAGTGAAGAAGATGTTGCTACAAGTGAAGAAGATGTTGCCACAAGTGAAGAAGATGTTGCCACAAGTGAAGAAGATGTTGTTAAAGTGAAGAAGATGTTACTACAAGTGAAGAAGATGTTACTACAAGTGAAGAAGATGTTACTACAAGTGAAGAAGATGTTGCCACAAGTGAAGAAGATGTTGTTAAAGTGAAGAAGATGTTGCTACAAGTGAAGAAGATGTTACTACAAGTGAAGAAGATGTTGCTACAAGTGAAGAAGATGTTACTACAAGTGAAGAAGATGTTACTACAAGTGAAGAAGATGTTGCCACAAGTGAAGAAGATGTTGCCACAAGTGAAGAAGATGTTGCCACAAGTGAAGAAGATGTTGCCACAAGTGAAGAAGATGTTGTCACAAGTGAAGAAGATGTTGCTACAAGTGAAGAAGATGTTACTACAAGTGAAGAAGATGTTGCTACAAGTGAAGAAGATGTTGCTACAAGTGAAGAAGATGTTACTACAAGTGAAGAAGATGTTACTACAAGTGAAGAAGATGTTGCCACAAGTGAAGAAGATGTTGTTAAAGTGAAGAAGATGTTGCTACAAGTGAAGAAGATGTTACTACAAGTGAAGAAGATGTTGCTACAAGTGAAGAAGATGTTGCTACAAGTGAAGAAGATGTTGCTACAAGTGAAGAAGATGTTACTACAAGTGAAGAAGATGTTGCTACAAGTGAAGAAGATGTTACTACAAGTGAAGAAGATGTTACTACAAGTGAAGAAGATGTTGCCACAAGTGAAGAAGATGTTGTTAAAGTGAAGAAGATGTTGCTACAAGTGAAGAAGATGTTACTACAAGTGAAGAAGATGTTGCTACAAGTGAAGAAGATGTTGCTACAAGTGAAGAAGATGTTGCTACAAGTGAAGAAGATGTTGCCACAAGTGAAGAAGATGTTGCCACAAGTGAAGAAGATGTTGCCACAAGTGAAGAAGATGTTGCTACAAGTGAAGAAGATGTTGTTAAAGTGAAGAAGATGTTGCCACAAGTGAAGAAGATGTTGTTAAAGTGAAGAAGATGTTGCCACAAGTGAAGAAGATGTTGTTAAAGTGAAGAAGATGTTGCCACAAGTGAAGAAGATGTTGTCACAAGTGAAGAAGATGTTGCTACAAGTGAAGAAGATGTTACTACAAGTGAAGAAGATGTTGCTACAAGTGAAGAAGATGTTACTACAAGTGAAGAAGATGTTGCCACAAGTGAAGAAGATGTTGCCACAAGTGAAGAAGATGTTGCCACAAGTGAAGAAGATGTTGCCACAAGTGAAGAAGATTTTGTCACAAGTGAAGAAGATGTTGCTACAAGTGAAGAAGATGTTACTACAAGTGAAGAAGATGTTGCTACAAGTGAAGAAGATGTTGCCACAAGTGAAGAAGATGTTGCTACAAGTGAAGAAGATGTTGTTAAAGTGAAGAAGATGTTGCTACAAGTGAAGAAGATGTTGTTAAAGTGAAGAAGATGTTACTACAAGTGAAGAAGATGTTGCTACAAGTGAAGAAGATGTTGCCACAAGTGAAGAAGATGTTGCCACAAGTGAAGAAGATGTTGCTACAAGTGAAGAAGATGTTGCCACAAGTGAAGAAGATGTTGCTAAAGTGAAGAAGATGTTGTTAAAGTGAAGAAGATGTTGCCACAAGTGAAGAAGATGTTGTTAAAGTGAAGAAGATGTTGCCACAAGTGAAGAAGATGTTGTTAAAGTGAAGAAGATGTTGCCACAAGTGAAGAAGATGTTGTTAAAGTGAAGAAGATGTTGTTAAAGTGAAGAAGATGTTGCCACAAGTGAAGAAGATGTTGTTAAAGTGAAGAAGATGTTGCCACAAGTGAAGAAGATGTTGCCACAAGTGAAGAAGATGTTGCTACAAGTGAAGAAGATGTTGCTACAAGTGAAGAAGATGTTGCTACAAGTGAAGAAGATGTTGCCACAAGTGAAGAAGATGTTGTTAAAGTGAAGAAGATGTTGTTAAAGTGAAGAAGATGTTGTTAAAGTGAAGAAGATGTTGCTACAAGTGAAGAAGATGTTGCTACAAGTGAAGAAGATGTTGCCACAAGTGAAGAAGATGTTGCCACAAGTGAAGAAGATGTTGTTAAAGTGAAGAAGATGTTGCCACAAGTGAAGAAGATGTTGTTAAAGTGAAGAAGATGTTGTCACAAGTGAAGAAGATGTTGCTACAAGTGAAGAAGATGTTGCCACAAGTGAAGAAGATGTTGCCACAAGTGAAGACGATGTTGCCACAAGTGAAGAAGATGTTGCCACAAGTGAAGACGATGTTGCCACAAGTGAAGAATATGTTGCCACAAGTGAAGAAGATGTTGCTACAAGTGAAGAAGATGTTGCTACAAGTGAAGAATATGTTGCCACAAGTGAAGAAGATGTTGCTACAAGTGAAGACGATGTTGCCACAAGTGAAGAAGATGTTGCTACAAGTGAAGAAGATGTTGCTACAAGTGAAGAATATGTTGCCACAAGTGAAGAAGATGTTGCCACAAGTGAAGAAGATGTTGTCACACGTGAAGAATATGTTGCCACAAGTGAAGAAGTTGTTGCCACAAGTGAAAAAGATGTCACAAGTGAAGAAGATGTTGCCACAAGTGAAGAAGATGTTGCCACAAGTGTAGACGATGTTGTCACAAGTGAAGAAGATGTTGCTACAAGTGAAGAAGATGTTGTCACAAGTGAAGAAGATGTTGTCACAAGTGAAGAAGATGTTGCCACAAGTGAAGAAGATGTTGCTACAAGTGAAGAAGATGTTGCTACAAGTGAAGAAGATGTTGTCACAAGTGAAGAAGATGTTGTCACAAGTGAAGAAGATGTTGCCACAAGTGAAGAAGATGTTGCTACAAGTGAAGAAGATGTTGCTACAAGTGAAGAAGATGTTGCCAGAGTAATTCTCTCTAGTGTGAGACAACTTCATAACATATCTATCAAAGATCTGGTAGAGTCAATGGCCACCTGATCAATTGTCAGAATGTGACACCCACAACCTACGTCACGGCACTCGGAACATGCCAGTATGTGCTTCTCCCTCAGAAGATGTCCAACAATATGGAAACTTATAGTTTCGGTAGCATGTCGTTTACGAATGTCTCTACTTAGTTCTCTTTCACGATCCATTCTGCTAGACCCCATCTGGATTTCTGATTCTCCCAGTGGTAGCTGGTGGAATCGTCATTCACTTACATTTCGTTGTGCAATAGATGATCATTTGCAGTCATCAATATCTCTCCCTTGCTCAAACTCGGTATTCCTTTTTGGAGATCTCACTGGGTCCTTTCATGTCCACACACACAGCATGCACAGTGTAGTCACTTTAGATGCATTACATGTCCTATCCCCGCGTGTTTGTCAACTACTCATTCACTGGTTTCTCCTGAATTGACTCAGTTTTGATAACAGCCTTATTAAGAGCATTCAGATCACGGAATGTTCTACGAGAAGTAAGTCGCTTGCGAGAACCAAGTGATGACTGTGAATCTACAATCATGGTTAGGATACGAGAACAGCAAATTAAAGGAGGTGTAGCCAAACAAGAATACTACGCGGGAAGCCAAAGAAGATTAATAAACAACACAGAACTGGTGTCGTTAGCCGCTACACGCTGCGGGGTATACTGAGAAGGGGATCCGAGCACTTATCAACTGAATGTTTCTATGTGCAATGAGGATTATCTGTCGACTAACTAACTAATAGCCTTATTGCTACTTTGAAGGAGACAATATTGATATTTTTTTCCCGATCAAGACTTAAAATACAGGAAAATAGGAGTTGAGTTGAGTCAAGAACAGACATCACAGTACTCGTTATATTCAGATGAGTGCTCCGTCCTCAAATGCAATAGCCAAGGAAGAGTCCCAGTACTAATGGTACCAGTAGCAGTCTGATGTGTCCGTCTGGTCTTTCCTCGTAGTTTTGAGTGTCAGCTAGATCCTCTGAGCATTCCCTGCATCCCCTTTCCCTCCAAGTCATAATAATCTATCTGTTCTTCTGCACTACACACACGACTCCAAAGGGCCCCAACCACACCTGCTTTATCATACATCAATACCCTATCCAGTGGTCCAGACTCAGCTAATCTGTCTGCCTGCTCGTCTCCCATCACACCTGCTTGGGGATCCAACAGATATTCTCTAATTTCTTATTGTTGAATAAATAGAGGATTATAGACAGATATGAATCATATGGGACGGACATTGAATGAGCTATAGAAGAAAGCTAAGGATAGAAGAGCTTGGCGTGAGCTCGTTTATGGCCTATATTTCATTGGGAGATAGAAGACAGAACAATAAGAACCTAATTACAATCGTTATCTTCACGAACTACTAATGCTGGATGTTTTCAAGCCACGATTCAACTCTTGAGACTGGCTTCATATTCCCCGAGATCTGTTTGTCAGTGATAATGTAGAGATCTCGTCAAGTACTGCTTGCCCGTGCTAATGTTGAGAACTTGTCAAGCACTGTTTGTTTTGATGGAAGTAATCAGAAGGTTGTTTGAAATGTTAGTTTTAAGTTACGGACTCATGCTTTACGGAATATACACTGTATAGATCAATTCTGTTCAAACCAATGCGATGACAAATTCCAGTGTATGTATTTATATTCATGTGGATGTATGTATTTATATCATTGTATATGTGTGTATTTATATCATAGTATATGTATTTATATCATTATGTATGTATTATTTCAAATAAGCAAATTCGTATTGCTCATCACCAGCATCATAATCAGCATCATGTGCTTTGTAACTTAGCGTGGACATGTATGTCTCTCAAAATATTTCGGTCTTGGTATTCCGGATTCATTCTATTAATGACATTTGACCTCACCATCGCCTTAGTTAGACTATTAAGCATTATTTCTCTCGGCCGGTTTCTACCTCTTGTTTTGCGAATCTTTTCAGTCGTCGCGGTGTTCGCTAACGATTCTCTTCTCATTATATGACCAAAAATGCTGTTTATTATTTTTCTTATAGTTGTATATAATGTTCTAGTTCAACCTTTTCCTGGCAATCACTGTTAGTTACTCTGGGAGCCTAGAGTATTCGCAGCATCGTCTTTGAAATCACAATGCCACTGCCTCCAAGTTATTCCTAACTTGTTTCTTCGCCTTCAGATGTAAACCTGAACCATGTCAAGAAAATGGCAGACAGGTTAACCCTTTCATTATTCCACCATACACATGTGGTTATTCCATATATGAAACGGTTGTCCTAGCTACGCGTGTCCCATTTAGTTCTTACAGTAACGCAATTGGTCAAATACAATCCTTTCTATTTGTGATATTTTAACTCTTTCAGACCCTAAACATTGATTAGTTTATTGTGAGAATACCTCCAGTGCCAGACCATCGTCTAGACATGCCTAGAAATCTGGAAGAAAGACTATTTGGGAGGAGGGGGATAAGAGTTCAACGCCGAACAAGCCACTTAAGCTGGATGAACAATTCGTTGAGACAGAACAAGCAACACCTGCCTGGAGTTTGAAAGCGTCATGATTGTTGATATCCCCATATAAATTTATTGAGGCTTTTGTAATCTGTAAAGAGTAAGCTATTCTTTATATAACTATACTGCTTGTACAAATCACTAGAATAAACAGTCAAACAATATCTCATTTTTCTTTAAATATTGTGTGTTGTATATTTCAGCTTGAAGATATCTTATTGCTTTAGTTTACATTGTGTGATTTCTGCAGTATGTACCTGACGAGACGCAGCTAAATATGCCGGACAATAAATCATACAATCTATTGTTTGTGTCTTCGTTATTCAAATTCACTACGGGAAAACGTTTTGAAATATTTTCTTTATTTTCCTGCAGCGAAGCTCCTGGAAGAAAGTCCGAAGCTTCATTCTTTGGTCACCATTTGTCCAGGTCTTCAGGAAACACAAATATCCATGGATACAGCTTGCAGGACACCAGGGTAAACACGTCACTTGTTTGTTGTTCTTCTACTCGTTGATTCTGTCATTTATGACTTCTAGATTTGAGCGTTTATATTTGACATTACTGTCTAAATTACCTTGGAGTGTAGGACAGATTGGTCTTGAGCTTACGGAATTAAGGCCGCCTGGTTTGTGCAGTGCCGTGAATTGTGCAGGTTAGGGTTTTCTTTTTACCTCTGACAAAAATTTCCATGACATTACCGAGGATTCGAACCCAGGTCTCATTTAGGGAGTCCAGTTCCCTAACCACTCGGACAAGCACTTCTCTTATATACTTACTAACAATATGAAAGAGCAAATCACATTATTATCCATATGCTGCTATAGTCGATACGGTACTAGAGCGGACATGGTTTATTGTGGTACAATGTAAAAGTCAGGTCTAAGTCAGATATGACTGAGCTACGGTTGAATGTAGACGGTACTACCTGCTTTCTGTTAGCGCCGAATGTTGGGCGACGCTCACCAAACCCGACACCCCACGTTGTGCCAACGGCTTTGGGCGGAGGAGTGCAATTGGCAGGGTAGAAGCCTTACCCTAGTGCGAGGAAATGCAACCCAAAGACCAAATGTCATGACAGGCAGACCAGACCTTAAGCCTTGGACGACAACTGGTCTAGGATGGAAGTTCCGACAGGTGGATTGTTAGAGTATTGCTTTGCTGATCCAGCAGCTTCTGCAGTTTGTCTTGTTCCAGGCGTATTGGTGTTGCCTTTCCTCTGGAGTCAACTAGACAGACCGAGAGAAGGATCATGCTGCATGGGCAAACACATGGTCTCTAAATTCAGCCCAGGCTTTGTGTTATGGAGAGGTATAACTCCATTTTACAAACTATCGTCTGTCAAGACGACAAGGTGCCTGTCATACAATGTAAAATAACACCAAGTAATGCAGTTTACATAACATAATTACGGAAATCAAAGAACGTTGCGGCAGCTAACCTTCATCAGCAAACAATTACAAACACAAAACACAACATATAATCACGAAGTAGACACTGCGGTAACTACATTAAGGCATACGAATGGGATGCGAAGAATGAAAAAAAAAAAAAAAAGAAAGAAAATCCAGAATTAGAACAATGACGATAAAATTGAAACATTGGGGGGGGGGGGGGGGGGGCTACTTATTTCAACATCCCAGACTGTATCCCAGTATCACAGTATCAGTATCACAACTTGGGATTTTGAGATAAGTAGCACATTTTTTTTTTTTCATTTTTTTGGGGGGTTTCATTTTCAAGGACTTGTACTTTGAATTAATACATTGTTTGGTCTAAACGAGGTATTCGAATATCTCTTTGGTATACTAGGAGTTGCTGGTGTTCCTGGTCTAGGGGTTACACGACTTTCTCCGTAATCCCGTATACTCTCGTGATTAACGTGACGTGCGTGAGAAACGGTAGCGGATCTCTCCGCGTCGGTAACTTACGGGGTATGCGAGCCGGTCGCTCGGAAAGCAATGGCAAACTACTGAGCGTAATCTTGCCAAGAAATCAACAATCAGCTGAAAGATGCTGATGTTGACAGCGATATCCTGTAAACGGTATACGAACAACAACAAAAAATACTAGAAGTTAAGTTAATTGTCCGAACACAGTGAGTTACTGCTGCATCATTATGTGCGATACTGATAGGCGTTGGCGGCCATAGTTCGCTACCTCATACGATTACCAGAGTCTTGAATCAGGTCTTGTGTTCATGTTCTATGTATGCCAGGTTTCCATGCCAGCCAAGTATTTCTGTCGCTGCCTTCTCCATGCAGGTTGTCTGTTTTCATTACGTTTTCAAGTTTAATTCTCCTCATAATGTGTCTACAGAATCTTGACCGTCTACGTCTAGTTTCTCTGATCACTTTCCGGTTTTCAATTGTTTCTTTAATATCTGCCTCATTCGGTTTTCTGTTCCTCCATGATAATCTTTGCACTTTCCTCAGAAACCACATATCTACTGTGTTAGATGTTTGTCGCATAAATAAACTTGAGATTCGATCAATGACAAACAAGACCCGACAGTAATCGGCAAAAACAAGTAATCCTTTGATGTACAGACTGAGAAGAATACGTCGTTAAAACTGTTTACATAGGATCGGCATTTCTAACGGGGAAGCCAAACACGTCGCGTCAGAATGTCTACATCTGGTCGGTGAATCTGTATGATGTGGATTGTTCGGAACAAATACGTCACGTTACAATGTCTACACCGGTCGGCATTTTGTTAACAAAATTGTTGCTCGAGACGAACAACGGCGTCATTTGTCTGCCACGGCGGTAGTGGGCTTTGAAGTGATAGACGGAGAGTCTGGAAAACAGGCGGGATGGATCCTCTGATGTGGGGAATTCTCTGGTTCCCGGACGGACTGGAATTTCCCCAAATGAAAGCAAATTTGACCGCGGGTTGACTCCAGTTAGTCTAGAACAGGAGGAGGGACCAGACTCTGGACTGGTAAGCGTCTTGACATTTTGGTGACGTCACTCACAGCCCAATATAAAAAGCGTTGCAGTAAACAAGAGGAGGGAGTTGACCAGATTTCTGAAGTTGGAAAGAGCGATGCAGTATTCCGAGTTGTGTTACATAAAAGAAACTAGGGGTGTCAAAGTGTTGATAGTTATCGGTGGACATAGATCCAGTCTGTGATCGCCTAGTTTCGATTAGCAACTGGAATAGGCATATGGTTCCATTCACAGGTCCACGTATGTGTGCTATGATTTTGACCAGTGAAGCTAACACATTTTAGAAGATGATGGCTCAGAATTTGAAGACAGAAGTTGCTGAGAGGCCGCTACATTGGGCTTATACCCAATTTGGTTTGCGGGAACCTGACTTCTGCTGAGCAGGATATGCTGATGATACTTATGGTTTAGCAAGTGATAGGTGTATCACTGAACAGTCAGAACATTATATATATTCTACATATACAACACTGCTACCAGAAACAGTCATATAAATATTATACTGATACCTGGAACATTCAGATTGTGTTGTTAATACGGGGAATCTTTAAAACCAGTGACACTAGATCAAGTAAGATTTCCCCAGTAACAGTGACAATAGGGTTAGAATTTTCTAATTAACATTCAGTTACATAACAGAGGCAATTCATAGTGTAAAACAGATTGAAGACTCTCATTAGACAGTGTTTGTCATGGGTGTCCAAGCATCCTAGTGGTTCAAGAGACAACGGAGGAAGTCTTCACGTGACCGGAGGAGCATCACCTTGGTGAGGTTGCTTGTCTGGACTGAATGGTGCTAGTGTGTTCTCAGCACAGTGATGTGAATAACTATACTCCTGAACACTGATCTGAGTCTACAGACACTTTAGAATATACGTCACACATTCTACACTTTATATATACACACACACACTTCTCCTACATATACTCTTTGTTTTAATAAATTTCTTGTTTTCATTTGTTGAAGCAAGAGTTGTGAAGTATGTTATGTTGGGGAAGAATGAGAGGGGGCATGATCCAGGGGTGAGCACGAGTGAGAAGAAGGTGTCTTCAGATTGAGGGAGTGTTGTGGACGGAGTCTACTGGATATCTCCAGGATAGTGATATTGAATTAAAACAAATGTGGGTGTTGATTCCCCTCACTCCAGGGACGACACTAAAGTGGTAAAGAAGAACAAATAACTACTACGACATTTATTCTTTACACACACGACAATGTTTCTAACTTCTCTTTTGTGACAAACAAACGCATGTGGTACATGAACTATTTCGCAATCACTAAAGTAGAAATTATGGGTTTTATTTTGATTTAAAATTACAGAAGCTTTCTTATATTACCGCGAACCAAGAAAACCAAACAACGTGACATTGTGCAAAATATGAATAACTTATATTACCGTGGACCAAGAAAACAATCAATGTAACTTTGTGCAAAATATTAATAACTTGCAATACCGTGGGCCACGAAGAACAAACAACGCTGACATTGTGCAAAATATGAATAACTTATAATACCGTGGGCCACGAAGAACAAACAACGCTGACTTTGTTCAAAATATGAATATCTTATAATACCGTGGGCCAAGAAGAACAAATAACGCTGACATTGTGCACATTATGAATAAAGACGATACCTGCTTCATAAACAGCATTATGACACGGAAATTGAAACACTTTGGCTATTTTAAACGTCACGTGCCTTGGAAAGAACAGTGAAGGTCAATGCGGAACAAGATCAGCGCGAAGATGGACACGGGAGATCGAAGACACCCTGGGTATGAAAATGCATGAGGCAGGGGAACTGTCAAAGGATCGAGAATCTGCGCGGGAAGCCTTGATAAGAGCGATGTTCTGCAAACAACCTTCTACAAGATAGTGAATAAATATATGGCGAGTAGCTGGAATCGCGTGAGTTAAGAGAACGATTTGCCAAAACATACACCCGCAAGGTCTACAGTGTTTATTGTCTTCATCAGTTCTGCTTGATATTTTGTTTGCAGGAAATTTCCATGCAGGAGAAGCGGGGTCTGTGTTAAAGAAGTTAGACAAGCGCGAGCACGCCTGCTTCCAGAAGTTAATGACTGATCCACTGAAGGACTTTGTGCCCGAGTACAGGGGAAACGTCGAGCACGACGGTGACAGTATCCTTTTTCATTCAAGCATGGGTGACAACAGACACGGTAGGCACACTTGCCTGCCCACTTGATGGCCGTGAGTTCAAACCTAAATTAATGAGGTTTTTTTTTTTTCTATTGACCTGAGTTCCCAGGTTTATTCAGCCTAAACTGGGTAATAGGAAATATTCTAGAAATCAAAAGTGGCCGGTGTGATACTGACTACATCACTAATTGAAAGCTAAATGGTCTATAAAAGTAGGTACCCATTAAGCCTCGTTGCGTGGACAAGCGTCTATTACTTTTTTTTTAAATGGTTAAACATTCACTATTTTGCATTTCCAGAAAGTTGTTATGAAGTTTTCAACAGTAAGGATTTTATATGAATGAATGGAGCATCGGTTGAAACTTGAATGACTGAATTCTCAAATGATATTCACTCTTAATAAGAGTGAATATCATCAGGAGAGCCGCTTTCCTATGCAAAAGTAGATAGTATTCATCGTTTTGCTTGTACAGGTGTGAACAGCCGGCATTTGCTGCAGATCTGGTCGAAAGACTCAGGCTTTCATATTTAACTGTTACAGAAAATTAAATTGTCACTCACTTATTAAAGGTAGTTTCATGAAAGATTCTGCAGCAGGGGGTGTGAATTGTTGGACTTTCACATATGCAACCCCTATTCCCTCCCGTCAGCTGGAATTACATGTTGGCTTCTCGTTCTTTAATTAGGGATTAAAATTACAAGTACCTCTGAAGTCGGAGAGGGTTCACTTTATGGCGAGGAACACTGGTAAGGTAATAGAGAAAGCTAACCCACACTTAAAAAATAGTCTAGTTCACTAGAAGTAGTAGCATGCGTTCAAAGTGAGCAAACGAAAAAATAAAGTCCGACTGACCGGTATATGGAATTAACTCACTACCGAGCTATCAGCGCACAGGGAGTTTATGAGAGAGCGCTCTTGACCTCTCAGCCACAGTGCAGGGACATATTTGTGACTGTGACTGTGAGTGTTTGTCCTTAACTGTAGCTTAAGCTTACATCCAGCTGGAGGACTTGCTGTGTACTTTCAACCACCCATGTGTCATGGATGTGAAGATGGGGGTCAGAACGTACCTGGAGAACGAGCTTCACAAGGCCAGGCAGTCGCCAACATTACGCAAAGTTAGTATGTGGTTCAGCAACAATAATCATTCACTCTTTTGTGTTCTAGAAGCTATTACCTTAATATACATTGTTCTGGTTGTCACCTTAATTCTTTCTGCCTCAGTTGTTATGTTAGTTTCTTCTGATTTAGCCACTACCCACTGATTAAAAACAGTTTTCATTTTAAATACCGCTATAAAATTGATACATCTTTTGTTAATTTTTTTAAAACCAATTTCATTAGTAAATACCAGAATCAATTTGCGTTAATTAATTAAGAGTGTAATTATTTTTTAAAAATCTAGTTGACATTTCTGTGAGTTTTCAAAATATCCACCAATTTGATTTAGTTTTAATTGGGTAGTATTTTCTGCAAAATATGTTAATTACTTTTTGATTTCTTCTAGAAAATGTGAAACGCAATACTCAGTAGTTAAAACTTCTAAAGCAGTGGTTCTCAACCTTTTTTGGCTCGTGCCCCCCTTCACCATATTTTCAGAACGTCACCCCCCCCCCCCTTTCCTATCAAAAATTTGGCCCGTACCCCCACCCCCCCCCCCTTTCATCGTATTTTCAGAACGTCATCCCCCCTCTTTCATATTTCCTATCTAAAAATCCCCCCACCCCTAAACAGTATACGTAAAAATGTAAGGTAAATTTAATAGCACATACTAAAACAAGCCTAGACATCCACATAAAACATGATATGTGGGTCTACTGACTTTATAAAATGAATTTTAGAAGGATGAGACGTACTTAACTGTAAAGTATGAAGGGAAAAACAATATTAAGTAATCGGTTCTTGTATTAACGCGATCTTGAAATGGTCTTCATCCCCCCCCCCCTGGAAACCCTAAAATTCCCCCCTGAGGGGGGGGGAATTCCCCACCGGTTGAGAACCACTGTTCTAAAGCGTCTGTAAACGCAGGAATGACTAACAATCTTTCAATAGATGTCAGTTTTTTTATATGTCAATGTGAATTGTATTCTCTTTGCTTCTTCTGATTTCCACTTAAACTGTATTGTAAATAGTTTAGTTTAGTTAGTTTAGTTTAGTCGATTGATCAACATCACGGAACATGGGTGCAACCGATAAGTGCTCCGTTTTCCTCCTAACTCAAATCTGAGTCTGGAGAAACTCAGCTCAGTGCACGAACTCCGTTGCACCGGCGAGGATCCTGAAAATACTTTGGGTTGATTTTTAACTTGAAATTTTGCCCGGGCAGCGCCGTTAGGCTACTCTTTTTCAATTTCCAACTGCCAAGGGATTTTTTACGTGCGCAACAATACACACGGGCGTCCGATCTCACTACCCAGAGACCAGGGGAAATTTTATTACTAGAAGTCCACGTGAAAAAATCCCGGTCATCACTGGGGTTTGAACATGGGACCTCCATCACTCGATGGCGGACACCATACCTCGAGACCACGCAGCCCCCTTGTATATTGTAAATAATGTGACTTCAGGAATAGCAATACAATGATTGTATTTGATTTACTCCACACTTTTTTTTTGCATATCCTATTTACAGGACATTGCTGTTACTGCTGTTGTTTTTGTCTTGGCAAGTTTACGTTCAGTAGTTTGCCATTGCTTTCTGAACGACCGGCTCCAATACTAACACGTTAACACCCAGCGCGACGCGGTCTGCTGCCAAATCGGTCGCAGTTATGTTTTGAACGCAGGTAATCGGGCTTACGAATCGCGCCCGTAAGTACTTAACCACGGAGACACTCCACACTTAGTAAGTTAATGTATAAATTATATAATATAATGATTGCAAAGAAAGTCGTATCAATCTAAATAAAATGGCTTAGGAAATTTATAGGAATATCTTCGACATTCAGAAGCTGTGAAAAAAACTGAAAATATAAATTGATTCAGGGCCACACAAAAGAAGGTATACAACCAAATTAACAAGCATTATAATGTAAAAAAGAGAAGCAACGGCTGCAGCAGGATGTAACAATATGAAGTATTAACAGTTAGGTTTGTGTAGCTCCTGCGAAAAGATGAGACGTATAAAGACAGACACAGTGTATTTACCCCACAATGGACTCCATAACGGTGAAACAGAGTGAAAATCCCCCAAAACAATCAACAAATATATAATAATGAAATAATACAATAAAAATAAGTAGTATAGGACACTACAGACGACGACGTCTCGATTTAATCAATCTTATTCGGGGACAGGACAACACAAACAGATCTAAAGAAAACAACAAAATTATAAAATAATATGAGGGCATGAACTTGAGGAATTCAGGCCGCCTGGCTAGTACAGTCACCGTGAACTGTGCAGGTTAGGGTTTATGTAGTATGTCCCCCAACAGTAAAAAAATATATTATGTAATTGAGGATTCCAACCGGGGTCTCCCGATTGGGCGCCTGGTACTCTAACCACTCGGCAGACGCTCAACGAAAGTGAAGAGTGTATAGTAAATGACAAACTGCCATTTTGCGCTCGTTCGCGTTGAACTCAAGCGCAGTCCAAACACTTTACTTATTGTAGTACTGGAATGAATTTTGCGTGTGGATTAGCTTTCCCTATTAACAGTGACCCTCGCCATCAGGCGAACCCACTCCGACTTCAGAGGTACTTGTAATTTACGACCCCAAGCCCCAGGTCAAGGACGAGAGGTCAACAATTTAGTCCAACTGTCTGGTGTATGGGTTGAACCCCTTAACTCGGCATCAGCACACCGGATGTTTAAGAACACGGGTTCTTATCCATTCAGCCATGCTGACCTCCTAAAGGGCATATAACTAACCTTTCACTGTTGTTTACTTTACAAACTATAGAATTTGGTAAAGCCATCACCGATGATGATGTATGTTGGTCTTGTTGTCCATCTGTAGGACATGTACCAGAAAATGATCGAGATCGACTGCTCGGCTCCTACATCAGAAGAGGACGAGCAGAAGGCCGTCACAAAGCCCCGGTACATGCAGTGGAGGGATGAGATGAGTTCTTCTGTTCAACTTGGATTTCGCGTGGAAGGAATCAAAGTAAGACATTAAACATAGAAAATGTAGGTAAAATGTGAGATGTATGTGTGCATTGAGAGATAGGAGAAATACCACACGTGTGAAATACACGCACTTAATAGTGCACGATTTAAGGCGCATTGGATATATTTTTATAGGCCAATCAGCACTCAGTTGGTCACGTGGTCAGTATCACGCGGATCGCGTTTACTTCCTGTCGTGTCCTCCTTTAAAGTGTCGTCCCTGGAGTGAGGAGAGTCAACACCCACATTATAATATTCTTCTTTCCTATCAATATCCTGGAGAATCCACCAGCTTCCGTCCAACACACTCCATCAGCCCGTGGACACCTTTTCCTATCACTCTCTCACTGTCGTACTATGCCCCCTCTCATACTTCCCCAACGCAACATACTCAACAACTCTTGCTTCTAAAAATTAATAAAGATTAATTTATTAAAAGAAAAGTGTAACGTATATGAGACGTGTATGCGAAGAAAAATGTGTGTCGTGTATAATAACATAAATGTATATGTCAGCCCTCAAAGTTCAGGATCATAGTGTACACATCATGGCAAGGATTACACGACATCACACGAGTCAGTACAATAGACCTCACCGAAGTCGTATCCTTCTCTCCAGACATGTCCTCCTCCAGGAGCTCTGATGACCATGAGATCTGAATCCCATGTAAATATATAATCCGTGGAAAATACTATTATTGTTCCTAACACAACGGTCCCTATTAGTTCTGTATTTTCACTCTTAACCAGTCAATGTATCTAGACAAAAATGGCTTGCTTTATTCACTAGATATAGTCTGAAAGTTCTGATTTCCTTGATACGTGGAACAACTACACTTCAATGTTTGGTTTCACCTAATGTGAACATCAGTTCCTACTGATCTAGTTCCACATGGGCTGAACATCCATCACTTCAGGTGTGTTAACGATTGGTATTCACTCATGTAGGATACATATACCATTAGGCTCCACCGAGCAAGGTTTATTAACTTCTTCCGTTGCAAAAGTTGTTGGCCCATCTCTCTACATCCTAATTTATCAGGGATCGGATATTTATTGGTTCCGGGTTCTTCATTCCAACCAGAGGAACCTGTAAAATAAATCAAACAACTGGTGATAGCCTCCCCGTCACTGATCTTTATTAGATGATCGTGGCCATCGGCCTCGCTCAGAAAATACAGTGAACCTACTCTGTCAGAGACAGATGACTGAACACATAGGTTATCATCAGGCCAAGACAAGAAAAAAAATCAACAAACAGAATGCGGAACCCCGCCCACCAGGGACACCTACGGGAATATCCCAATTATCCCTCCTTACTCAATTCTCAACTAGTAAAGCTTATCAACACTTCACTAATCTATTCTCAACTAACAGTGCTAAGTATCACTCTAGTTTTAACAAGGCTACAGCCTATATTAATTAGAACTAATTAGACTATATTGACTACCTTATGCAAAACCGCCTCATTCCGGGATGGCTACTACACTTTGCCATAACGACACATGCTAGTTAATATTAAATTAATCTAACACTGTAGAGCTCTCCCACAAACACATCCATCATAATCCACGGTTTTGCTCAACTCCCCATCTCCAATCATGGTTTATGGCAAAACCTAAAATTGGTCACGTGAAGGTATTGATGTCCTGCAGGTGTTATTTGGGCATATCATCCACTGTCAAGAATCCATTCCCCCTGGCCTAGTCACCGTCAAAGCTGTCATCACTTGTTTTGACCTCCCCAACAAGCCAGCGAGTTACTGTATGATCCCAACAACAGTTTCCACAACAAACTGCCAATCTGCTGTCGAGGGGTGACAATCCCAGCCATCCTTCCGTTTTATGTCGGGAAATTCTACATGACAGACGGACTGTTTACTTCCGAGCTGAGTACTTCCGCTTTCAATCCGACCTGTTGATAAACTGTCAAAGCGATGCAGGGATCCGTCTCCCTCACCACCGAGTGTTCCCAATCCGTCGACCAGATGTACACGTGCAGCTACAAATATTGTCCTGGGATTTTGACATCCAATTTGTTTTTTCTGTTAGTTAAAATAGTTGTCGCCGGCAGATAGTCCGTTTTATCAGAAAGCCTCTATAATAATCCACTGGTTAAACGCAAGGTTTTATTTTGTGACATAGGCCCCCTCTTAAGAGAGTAGTCCATCTCACTCTTCTCCACCGTGAGTTTAATCCAGATGATTCATTCTTCTTCTTCATGAGCTGGGTGTCTTGACAAGAAATCCGCTCCAACATTTTCCTTCCCAGGAATGTACTCCACTGTGAAGTTATAGGGTTGAAGTAACAACGACCACCGCATCAAACGGGCGATGACCTTCTGAGAAGTAGCCATGAACATCAGGGGCTGATGATCCGACTGGACCCGAAACTTAACTCCATACAAATATGGCTGGAATTTTTGCACTGCCCATACGAGGGACAAGCACTCTCTCTCGACGGTTGAATAATTCCTCTCTGCCTGTAGAAGTTTCTTTCTTGCGTATGCTACAGGTTTCAAATCCGAAGCATCGTCTTTTCCTTCCTGTAACAGAGCTGCCCCAATCCCAATCGCACTCGCATCCGTTCTCAACACAAATGGTTTGGAAAGGTCAGGGAGCTGTAATACAGGTTTGCTGACCAAGGCCTCCTTTAACTGACTATAGGCATTCTCCCATTCTGGTTTCCAAATGATTTGGTCCTGGAATCCCTTTTTCAAGGTTTCCGTCAACGGCGCTCCCAGTTCAGTGAAATGTGGGATAAATTTGTGGTAGAACCCACACAACGAGAGAAAAGATCGCACATCCTTCTTCGTTTTTGGCCTTGGGGCATTTCTGATTTTCTCCAGGTTCTTCTCTTCTAGGACAATGTGTCCTGGAGTGATGGCGTGACCTAGAAATTCCAGAGTCTGGTAACCAATCATGCACTTGGTTGGACGAGCAGTAAGCCCTGCTTCCTTGAGCCTATTAAACACTCTCTCCAAGGATTGTAAGTGGTCATCCAAGCTGTCACTGGAAATCAGAATATCATCCATGAATGATGTGAGGTTTTTTTGTGGGGTTTATAGAGAATTACAGAAGTTCTAATGAGTGAAGTTCTATAAAGTATATCTCTCTATAAAAGATACAGGTTAGTAACAGCAAGTGTTGTCTAGAGGTATTGATATTTATTCTCGCATAACCCTTGTAGAGAAACCATTCAGAATTTTGGCTCATCGAGTACCCCCACTGTGAGAAATTAGACACAAGTTAAGTTCTACACAGAATTATTTATAGATGATTTCTCTTCTAGGCCATATATAGATATATATATAGATCTTGGCAGTTAGCCACAGTAACCAATGAAAGCAGTTCTCTCATCTTCCAGCTGACTGTGCTCTGGTCGCCAACCTCATTTTTGATCTCATTACTTATTTCAAGTGACACAAGACACTTGGACAAATGATCACATTGACAATTGTACCATTGTAGTGAACATAAACAACAACAACTGTATTTTACACTGGTTGAACAAGACAACATGAGAAGATCTTGACAACAGTTGGACAAATATTCACAAAGAATGATCACACCAACAGGTTAGACAAGTCATACATCATGGAAGATACTTGACAACAACCACACAGACTTTCACAATCTCTGTAACCAACAGCAACAGTAGAGTAACAGTCACCATGAAGATGCTTGACACCAGTTGGACATTTCTTTCTCAACAATGTACAAGACATTCACAGAGACATGTATCTCAAAAAACTGTTCTCTTACTACTAATACTTTTATTAATGTCTGATGAGGTCAAGTGAAGACTCAGGTTTCATATTCTGCCAACAATTTACATCTCAAATATGTTTATATGCAAATTATAGTGACATTATCTATGAAAACCCAAACACATCACTCAATATCCCCACAGAAACATCAATCTAAATACACCCTCCTCCTTCACATCTCTACACCATAAGTTATCCTACACCACACTTTAGACTTAAATCCTTTCTTCGACTGTTACTGAGGGAAACACAAGATAAGCCATAAATTGGGGCAAGCATAGGGACGTTCTGCTCCACTGGTCTGTTTCATCCTTTTAGCACCTATGATGGTGTTGGACAGCTCAGGTTACAGTTCTCCCCATGATGGTTTTCCAATTCAGGCTATTCCCTGCTGTCACAATCTTGAAAGAAATTTTAAAGCTCTATCTTTTCACTGGTGAGTTCATGAAGTTGACACTTATGACTGTTCATCTAAAAAGAAACAATATGTCCTACATTCTTCTTTCTGTCTATCTCACCTAAATTTGACTGTTCATGAAGTTGACACCCAAGACTGTTCTTTTGCTTTTCCAGTGGAGGAAGATCTAAAAAGAAACAATATGTCCCAGCTGTCTTTCTTCACAGTCTATCACTCCTAAGATTTCTGATGGAACTGAATCACCACACCGACTTAACACCAATCCATTTTGTGAATTTGCTCTATTTATTAACTTCTGCTCCTTCAGATTTCAGCCATTATTAATATTAAGCTGTGATAGGGTCAGCTCCAAGTGCACCTTTAATGTCCACTCTTAGCCAGTAGTGACATGCTGAAGACCAGGTGATCTCTCCTCTTAAGGTTTCTTCTTGAATTTATCTTGAAGATATAGCCTAGAGCTTTTACAAAATTGGAGAGTATCCCTGTCTTAGGCTTTTAAGAAAGACTTTTCTTCAGTGCCATCTGTATAGGCCAGAATTAGTGGATTCAGGCTGGATCTTTGCAACCTGTTGTTCATTTTGGTCTTTTTGGAGTCTGACTTTTCAGCTGGAGTTGAAGCTAGAGCTCAGGACTTCCCTGGATTGTCCTGGTAATTGAAAAGGGCCTCCTCCATCTTCCTCATTCTCTGTTAATAAACAAAGGCACAACATGTGTTTTACATCTATTGAACCATTGTCACAGTTATACAGTACTATCACAGATTCAGAGAGGAATGGGAGGGGAAAGGGGAGTGTGATATTCGAACACCCGCCTCTCACTGATGATGAAGTGCAATTTTATTTGGGGGTTTGGGGTGATATCCTTTCTCCAGGTTCATCCCCAAAACCGTGAAGTCATAGGCACATACTCCTAATCAGAGGCAGCTTCACACAATTATCTTGTAAATTCTCACAATGAGTAGATCACAGGGACCGGTGTACCATGAGAACAGACAGTGTGATTAAGCACCAAGAAGTAGGCATTGTATGGCAGAAATCATGCACTAGAAATGCTTTCACATGTGTAATACACATAATGAAAGAAAACATGAATTTTCCCTGACAAATAGCATGAGCCTTCCCATGTATTCAGCTGACAAACACTGTAGGTTAATTTCCACAGTGCAATGCAGTCCTGCAAACATGGATTTAATAAGTGTCTTTACTTTTACAAATAGGAGAAGTTAATTATATAATTACCATCTCATTCACTCAAACATTCTCAGCCATTATAAGGGAGAAATTACATGCAGTATATAGCATCACACATTCTGAAACAAAGCTGCCAAAGGTAACTCTCAAGAGCGATGTACAGTTTGGTTAAGAATGGTCATGATAGGCACTCAATGAATGTTCAGAGCGCACAAAGGTTTTGCCATATGCATTGAGCGTGGTTTACAGTCATAAGCATATGCAAATCATCAAATCAGACAGACAATAGACATGGTAAGAATGTTTCACTGCGGTAGACATGACAGATTTTGAGCGGCAGTTTTAGAGTCACTGTACCGAAGTCCTGTCTTCTTTTTACATTTTCTCAAGAAAATACTCGGCCATTCGTCTCTCTCTCACTTCATCAGGTTTACACATAACATATTAAATGATTTAGGTACCTGGAGTGCAGATGACCACCTCCTAAAGAATGCTTTTGGGCAAATTTTACCACTGCATCTTGAACACGTCCTTACGGGATGGAATCAAGGCTTCGACTGGCGGGCTAATTATGTATTAAGGAGCGTTACCAGCCCAAGGGTTACCCAATGAAATTGAGACCCCACCATTCATCTACCCTCTCTCGATCTAGAATCTACGATTCTATTTTTAGTTAGGGTATCACGACGGCTTACGTGGTTAACTACTGAGTATTGAAAAATGTAAATGGACTGGGGATGCGAACGTCTGAAGACATCATGCCACAAATGAGATGATGGATGGATCCTGTAAAGGATCAAGTAAAGTCCTCATCATGCGTGTAAACACACTAGGTGCATTGCTGAGTCCAAAGGGCATGACCTTGAATTCGTAGTGTCCACTGGGTGTACTGAAAGCCAACAGTGGTCGAATCTCCGGTTTGACTGGTATCTGATAGTACCCCCGACTCAGATCCACCTTTGAAAAGTACCGAGCCTTATGGATTCTAGCGAATAACTGAGTTGGATTCGGCAAAGGTTCCACCTGAAATTGTGTATGACTGTTCAGAAGTCGGTAGTCTATACACAACCGGTGTTCTCCACTTGGTTTCCGTAACAAAACTACCCCTGCATTGTATGGGGATGTGGATGGTGCAATCACGTCATCCTCCAGCACTTTCTGTATTTCCTCCTCCAGGGCCTTTTCTTTAGAGAATGGCACTGGGTAAACCTTTTGGCGAACAGGCTCCTGCGTGGTCAAAGTCATCTCGAACTCAACCAACCTCGTTCGTCCTGGTTTATCAGTCAGTATCTCCTTATGAGACTTGAGAACCTGGGTTATCCTTTCCCTCTCCTGGGAGGTCAGATCAGGGTTCACTTGCACATCCCTATAGGTTTCCTGGTGTACCAAGGGATATTCCCTGCCCTCGCTGGTTCCCACTTCAGTCTCCACTGCAACTTCCATTGCCATGAGGTGAGCTGCCTTGTCTCCGGGTCTCTCTTCGTATTTCCGCAAGAGATTGATATGGAAAATCTTCGACTTTCCCCGGATCCGGATCTGATAGTTGGTTCTGGATATCACCCTTTCCACGGGAAATGGTCCTTGTCAACATATCTCCAGTTTGTTGTTTCCCGTTGGGAGTAGCAACAAGACTTTATCTCCCACCTCTAGAGATCTGTCTTTAGACCTACGGTTGTAGTAAGCCGCATGTCTTTTCCTGGCTTTTTTCAAGTTTTGATTTGCCAGAGTCCATCCCTTGTGGAGTTTTTCTTTCAGTTCCTCCACATATTTGTAGGATGAGATCACTTCTTCTGACGTTCCCTCTTCAGTCCAACTCCTGAACATGGCTTCCAACGGTCCCTTGATTGGACGACCAAACAGCAACGTAGCGGGTGGTAGTCCTGTTGAGCCATGAGGAACTTCCCAATAGGAAAAAAGGGCCGCTGGGATATATTCATCCCACCTATCAGGTTTTTCCTGCGCTAGTTTCCTGAGCATTGTCATCAACGTGCCGTTGAAACGCTCTACTTGTCCATTGGCTTGAGGGTGGTAAGGGTTGGTATGTATGTGGTTAGAATGGAAGACCCTAAATACCTCCTCCATGAGTTTTCCACAAAACTGAGACCCATTGTCCGTCAGAATTTGATCCGGAAAGCCTAATCTGGTAAAGGCCTCCATCAGTGCGTCCGCCACTCTTTTCGAGTCAATCGTGGTCAACGGTATGGCTTCATCCCACATTGTACAGCAATCCACCATTGTGAGTATATACATGTTCCTCTTCCTAGTCCTGGGAAGTGGACCCACGATATCGATGGCTACCCTCTCGAAAGGAGAGTTCATGATGGGCATCTCACCCAACACCACCGGTGCTGTCCAGTGTTTCGGTGCCACCCTCTGGCACTCAGGGCATGACTTCACATACCGACGCATATCATCTGTCATTCCCGGCCAATAGTAATGGCAGGAAATCCGCTGCATGGTGGCGGCAATACCCATGTGTCCACTAAAGGAGATGGCATGCCCCATATGAAGAATCTGGGACCGGTGAGCTTTCGGGACGACCAACTGACTGTATAGGTTGTCTCCCCTTCCTGCTCTCCTGTAGAGTATCCTATTCTTCATGTAGTACTGCCCCCGTCCTGGTGGATCAGCACTTTTCTGCAGCTTTCTGTAGCAAGGACGTAAAGTATCATCCTCACTCTGGGCAGTTCGTAGCTCCCCCGGCATTGGGTTAGTCCCAATTGCTTCTGCCTCTTCCGTTCTCGTCTGAGAGCGAGTCTGCATTGCTCCCATATGGATTGGCTCCCTGGGCATTCCCAGAAAGACATACCGGCAACCTAGGATTACTGGAAAAATGGGATCGGTCAATACAGCGGCCTTGATGATGCCGGTGACGTACCTTGACCGAATCTCCACATTAGCATTGGGCAACTTCATGACTACAGCACTCTTCTGTGCAGGCTGTATCTCCATGGTTTCACCTGTGAATTGTTCTGGATGTACCAGATCCGCAGAAATCACGGCCTCCCCGTCCAGTCCTGTGTCGTATAAACACTCCACTTGACGACCGTTAACCTCTACCAATTCCACTACAGGTGGTTTTTCCTGGTCTGGAGTCTCTTCCTCGGCCTCGACCTGTTCGGTGGGCTCCACCTTAGGTTTCCCGGGGCACACGACGAATTGAGTGTCTCCTGACTTTCCCCTGTAGTCAATAGCATTGTGCGTGTTTGACTTGAATTGGTTGCACCATTTCCCTGTCCTAGAGTTTCTATTGCCGGACTTGAGTGAGCTCTCCTGGTGGCGAGCTTCCTTGTTGACCTTGGCATTTTCCGTGACAACCTCCTTGGAAGTCACTTGAATAGCTGCGAAGTGAGGGTTCTTAGCCTTCGATTTGCAGTCCCTCGTATTGTGAGAGGGTGACTTACAAATTGAACACCACTTCTCCGACCACGGTCGTTTTGGTGTAGAGCTTGAAGTGCTCTTGCTTCCCTCCTTCTTCTTCTCTGAACTATCCTCTGATTTTTGCACATAAGGTTCCCACTTTTTGGTTCCTGAGTTTTTGGCTTTCTTCTTATCATGTTTCTCTTGACTTTTGGTGTCGGTGGAAAGGTTTTCCCCTGCCTCCCCATGTACCTCGACGAACCGTTCTGCTAATTTAGTCACGAGGTCAATACGTTCCGCTCCTTGTTCTCCCAGGAACGTCCTGAGAGGTTTAGACATTTGCTTCTTCAGCTGGTCGACCACCATGAGTTCTTCCAGACTCTCAAAGTCATGTGCGAACCCAGCCAAATCCATCCACTTATGGAGATAAGATTTTAGACGCAAACTGTAGGCGGCAAACAACTCCCCCGGTTCTCGTTTCGCTGCTCGAAATTTTTTCCGGTAGGTATGTGACGTAACCTCGAATCGTTTCAGCAGAGCCGTCTTTAACTCGGCATAATTGTTCTCATGTCCTGGTGGCAGGCGAGAATAAACCTCGTAGCCTGTCCCACGTAATCCCTGGGATAGCTTGAGATTCCATTTGTTACGCTCCAGACCCATAGCAACTGACATTGCCTCGAAGCGTTGAAGGTACTGGTCAATCTTCTCTTTGTCCTCCTCGTAGACCGCTAATGGAAACTTCATGGCATGGTACCCATGTCCACCTACTGATTTTGAGCCTGAGATGGATGAACCTCCAACTGCTCCCTCAGTTTCCCCATTAGATTGACTCTTCAACTCAAGTTCCCTCATCCGGTACTCGTGCTCCCTTTTCTGAGCTTCTTGTTCAGCTTCCAGTTTCCTAGCTGCTTGCTCAGCTTCAAATTTCTTAGCTGCTTGCTCAGCTTCCAATTTCTTAGCTGCTTGCTCAGCTTCAAATTTCTTAGCTGCTTGCTCAGCTTCCAATTTCCTAGCTTCTTGTTCCAAGTCCATCCTTCTCAATTCCAACTCGGCCTTTCGATCTTCCCTTTCTGCTTGACGATACTCTCTCTCCACTTCCTGTATGTAATCCGGTAGAGCAGACCCCGACAATCCCATGTCTTCCCCCTTTGCCCTTAATTCTGCTGTGCTTAGTTTAGGGGTGGCCATTTTACAGAGAGGTAAGCTAGCAGGTCGAGTACAATATAACTGCAAATTACTATACCGATATATGAACAAGTACTATAAATCTAGATATTACCACACACAGCACATTCACTCAGTGACAAGAGTAGAATCAGGACCACAGACCTATGCAGACGTGTGAAGTGTGAACAGGTAAGATATTAGTCCTAACCCCTATCCACATTCACTCTAGCTGGATTCTCCAATATGATATCTTCCTCTTATAACTAAGGATCCCCTGTCAAAAGACCCCGTTGTCAGAAGATCCCACTGTCAAAGGATCCCACTTGCAGGAGATCTCGCTGTCCAAGGATTCCGTTTACGGGAGATCCCGCTGTCCAAAGATTCCGTTTACGAGAGATCCCGCTGTCCAAAGATCCCGTTATCGAGCCCCCAATAATGTCGTGTCCTCCTTTAAAGTGTCGTCCCTGGAGTGAGGAGAGTCAACACCCACATTATAATATTCTTCTTTCCTATCAATATCCTGGAGAATCCACCAGCTTCCGTCCAACACACTCCATCAGCCCGTGGACACCTTTTCCTATCACTCTCTCACTGTCGTACTATGCCCCCTCTCATACTTCCCCAACGCAACATACTCAACAACTCTTGCTTCTAAAAATTAATAAAGATTAATTTATTAAAAGAAAAGTGTAACGTATATGAGACGTGTATGCGAAGAAAAATGTGTGTCGTGTATAATAACATAAATGTATATGTCAGCCCTCAAAGTTCAGGATCATAGTGTACACATCATGGCAAGGATTACACGACATCACACGAGTCAGTACAATAGACCTCACCGAAGTCGTATCCTTCTCTCCAGACATGTCCTCCTCCAGGAGCTCTGATGACCATGAGATCTGAATCCCATGTAAATATATAATCCGTGGAAAATACTATTATTGTTCCTAACACAACGGTTCCTATTAGTTCTGTATTTTCACTCTTAACCAGTCAATGTATCTAGACAAAAATGGCTTGCTTTATTCACTAGATATAGTCTGAAAGTTCTGATTTCCTTGATACGTGGAACAACTACACTTCAATGTTTGGTTTCATCTAATGTGAACATCAGTTCCTACTGATCTAGTTCCACATGGGCTGAACATCCATCACTTCAGGTGTGTTAACGATTGGTATTCACTCATGTAGGATACATATACCATTAGGCTCCACCGAGCAAGGTGTATTAACTTCTTCCGTTGCAAAAGTTGTTGGCCCATCTCTCTACATCCTAATTTATCCGGGATCGGATATTTATTGGTTCCGGGTTCTTCATTCCAACCAGAGGAACCTGTAAAATAAATCAAACAACTGGTGATAGCCTCCCCGTCACTGATCTCTATTAGATGATCGTGGCCATCGGCCTCGCTCAGAAAATACAGTGAACCTACTCTGTCAGAGACAGATGACTGAACACATAGGTTATCATCAGGCCAAGACAAGAAAAAAAAATCAACAAACAGAATGCGGAACCCCGCCCACCAGGGACACCTACGGGAATATCCCAATTATCCCTCCTTACTCAATTCTCAACTAGTAAAGCTTATCAACACTTCACTAATCTATTCTCAACTAACAGTGCTAAGTATCACTCTAGTTTTAACAAGGCTACAGCCTATATTAATTAGAACTAATTAGACTATATTGACTACCTTATGCAAAACCGCCTCATTCCGGGATGGCTACTACACTTTGCCATAACGACACATGCTAGTTAATATTAAATTAATCTAACACTGTAGAGTTCTCCCACAAACACGTCCATCATAATCCACGGTTTTGGTCAACTCCCCATCTCCAATCATGGTTTATGGCAAAACCTAAAATTGGTCACGTGACGGTATTGATGTCCTGCAGGTGTTATTTGGGCATATCATCCACAGTCAAGAATCCATTCCCCCTGGCCTAGTCACCGTCAAAGCTGTCATCACTTGTTTTGACCTCCCCAACAAGCCAGCGAGTTACTGTATGATCCCAACAACAGTTTCCACAACAAACTGCCAATCTGCTGTCGAGGGGTGACAATCCCAGCCATCCTTCCGTTTTATGTCGGGAAATTCTACATGACAGACGGACTGTTTACTTCCGAGCTGAGTACTTCCGCTTTCAATCCGACCTGTTGATAAACTGTCAAAGCGATGCAGGGATCCGTCTCCCTCACCACCGAGTGTTCCCAATCCGTCGACCAGATGTACACGTGCAGCTACAAATATTGTCCTGGGATTTTGACATCCGATTTGTTTTTTTCTGTTAGTTAAAATAGTTGTCGCTGGCAGATAGTCCGTTTTATCAGAAAGCCTCTATAATAATCCACTGGTTAAACGCAAGGTTTTATTTTGTGACACTTCCCAAGAAATTTTTGATATCCATTGTAGGCTGGATGGACCTAGGAGCCCAGGTCATTTTTTGTTTAATCCGAATCCGCCCAGCTGGGGATTGAACCTCTGACCACCAGGCAATTAGGCTATCGAGGCTAGAAAGTGAGACATTCAAGTCATGTTCAAATAGCATGTCCTTTGACTTACGTTGCTTACGGACACAATAGATGATGCCACCACATGTATACACAATTCAAGATTGGTGAATCAGCCATGTGCACACGGGGATGTTGCAGACAGCAGAGCACATACTCCAAGACTGGCTCAAATGTGATATATCTAGGCAAACCTTCTGGCCTAGAGAAACAACAGTGGAAGATGAATTCTATGGACCGCTGAGTCAACTAAAAAAACAAAAAAAAAAATAACAAGACAGTTAAATTTATACAAGAAACAACACTGCAGTTATAGACAGATTCCATGCGAACGAAAGAAGAAAAAGAAGACTTAGTCGCTCATCACATCTCGGTGGGGAAAAAAAAACAACAACTCGATTTTCTCTGCTTCATACATTTTTACGTCATGGGTATCTTTATAACTAAACACCCGCCTTAGTGATGTCGATGGACCCCTGCCTTAACTTGCAGGAACTATGTCTTCCATTACTGTTCTCCGGGCAGTACACGGGGAGTCTGAGCGGCAATCAACTCGTAGAGGAAGAAGCAAGCGGACGTTCATTCATGCTGCCACAGTCTGTATGTCTGTATGTGAAATCTTCGTTGACTAATGAAGAAGAGGGGCGCAGGACGTATGAGAATGGCTCGAGTGAAATGATACTGATTATTGATTTCATATCTTATTTCCTTGCTAAACCACTGCCACGATTAATGAGCCCTAAGTGTTTCAGTTTCCGAGAGATGAAGCTGTTTACGGGCCAGTTTTCTTTCATGTTCAGATCTGTTAGAAAGTCAATAGTGTGCTCGATCGACAGTATTCTAAGATATTTTTTTTTTCTGAAACACGTAAACTCAAAATTCAGCCATTTACTTCTTTAGTGATTGTGAAATGGTCCACGGAAAATGCATGCTTTCATAATAATTTCTTTTAAATTCAAATCATGTAATTTTCAACGAAGCGATTATAAGTTACCATTTTTTAATGTAGTGTGTAACTTTTCTGTGTAATATTAAAATAGCAATAGAATAGTTATTGTGTAATATTACAATAGAAATAGAGTATTTAATTTTAATACTCGTATTAACATAGTAATCGATTTTAATATGTTATGGGCGATGTCAGTCACTCAAATTCAATCAGAGGAGAATTAATTACATTCTGGCATATGGTTAAAGACATACATAAAACACCATAGAATGAGAACCACCATGTAATGTTATCTGTGTTTGGTGATTCAGTGTGACTGCATTGCATGCCGTCGTTACTTTTGTTTGCTTTCTTTCTCTGGCAGAAAAGTGATGGGAATTCTAGTAAAGACTTTAAGAAGACTAGAACCAGAGACAGCATTGTAGATGTTATGAAATCCTTTGTTGGAGTCAATGAACACATTGTGGTGAGTTTGAAGTACATGTATCAGTCCTTGTGTTTCTTATAGAAACTGCTTAGTCATCATTATCATCTTCCAGTTTTGCCGTCAAGTGTCATGGGAGGAATAGATGACGTTCCAGCGTCCGATGGGTGGCACTAGATAATCTAATTCCGTGTACAATGTCCTTGATGCCGTCAATCCATATTCTCCTCGGGCGTCCTCTTGCTTTCGCACCACATCTTATTTGACATAGCGCCAGTACTGGTAGTTGATGGTTTTGCATTCTAGCAAGATCGCCGAATCGTTTGATCTTCTGAATTTCAATATATATGGCAAAGGTGTTGATCTCACTGTCAGTCTGATAACATCATTTCTTACACGGCCTCGGATAGTTAAGTTGGCAGCTGTTTTGAAGCATCTCATCTCCCAGGTGTTTTGCGTAACTGTGATTTGGATAATGTCCAAGTCTGTCATTGGCGGCATAAGTTTAGTTGGAATATGTCATTTATTATCTGCCGATTTGCGGACATGGGTATATTTGGGTGTTTCAATATGGGTACTGCCTGGTTGTGTTCATTTTTCTTGTCGCTGTTTTTCGCCTTTTTTAACAAATTATTTCGTTTTAATCTTAAAACTTAAGAAAACCACGGACGAACGAGAAAAACAAATCAAACAGGCCTTCCAGAAACAAATGAAAACAGTAAGTTGATTATAGAAATTAAACGAAGACAGTCAAAAAAATGTTGGGCACATTATGAAGAGAAATAAACTCAAAAAGGTCGTCACAACTTGCAAACGTGCTGGAAACAGAGCAAGGAGAACGCAAAGAGATAATTACATCAGCGCTTTGGCCAAATGGCATAGGACAAGAACATAGACTTGATCCAAGAGTCTGGAGATCGTGTCAGATGGCGACCAATGACTGCTTACTTGTATCGGCATGACACAAGATGATAATGATGTTATGTCATCCATCGTCAGGTTAAGGATACGAGTTCGAACAGGGCCCTTTATTGGCTGCGTACAAGGTGGTGTTCCCTGCCTCTGCTACTTCACTAACCCCTCGCTTGAAAGTCTTTATCTTGCTCTACATCTGGTTGCATGACCAAACCACTGCCTCGCCTCATTTATGATTGTGAATGGATATATGTGTGTTTGTGTGTGTGTGTGTGTGTGTGTGTGTGTGTGTGTGTGTGTGTGAGTGTGTGTGTGTTTGTGTGTGTGTGTGTGTGTGGGTGGGTGGGTGGGGCAATGTGTGTTTATTTGTTTTTGAGTGGGTGTATAACTGTGAGTGTTTGTGTAAATGATACATGTATGTATTAATGTGTTTAGTTTAGTCGACGGATCAATACCACGGCAACGGGTGTAAGCCATAATTGCTCCTTTCTACTCCTAACTCAAGCCTGAGTCCGGAGAATCTCAGCTCAATGCACGAACTCCGTAGCACCGGCGAGGATCCTGAAGTACTTTGGGTAGATTTTTAACTCTAAATTTTGCCCGGGCGTTAGGCTACTCTTTTTCGATTTCCAACTGCCAATGTATCTTTTTCCGTACGCAACATTACACACGGGCGTCCGATCTCACTACCCAGAGACCAAGGAGTAAATTTTGTTACTAGAAGTCCACGTGAACAAAATCACGGCATGTATTATGTATTAATGTGTGTATGTAGGTATGTATATTTATGCATGTGTTAGTGTCTATCTGCCTGCCTGTCTCATAACATAGTAATATGCATTGTTTCTGTTCACCCCATTCATTTGACAATAGTTTTTTCCTATGCGAATTTCACATTCACAATAGATCACGGAAGTGCGAAAAATGAGTGGTTGGAAGGGCGACACACAAGACTGGCCTGAGTACCAAATTTGTGACCTTTTAAAAATAAAGTTCGTTTGTTCGTTCTCTCTCTATAAAATTCATTCCTGACAGTCTATCCTCTTGACTGTCCATGTTATCATGCCAAATGTATATATGCTATCAATATATCTACCACAGGAAAAGTACATTAAGAGATTAAAGGAGCTTATGACAACACAAGAGATATCAGACTTCTTTCTCACGCACGAGGTAAATATCCAAGACATGAGATAGTTAGTTATTTTGGACATAAGGTAAACTAGTTAGTGATTTTTTTAAAATTAAAAGTTCCTTAGCAGAAAGCTGCTGTGAAGTGTTAGGACCGTTGCATTTTGTAGACCTGAATGTACCGACGAGCATGTGGCCAGTCTGTCTCTTCTGTAGTGAAAGTAGAGAGTTGACATATACTGTTCTCCCCCCCCCCCCCCAAAAAAAAAAAAAAAAAAAAAACTAAAAAAACTCCACATTTGGTGTTACTTTTATAAACGATATTCGCTGATTGAACATTGTTACTTTTATAAACAATATTCGCTGATTGGACATCAGTCAACTTATCGACTGTGTCCATCTGGTCATTAACTTCTCGTGGTTACCTGAATTGTACTCACCTCATGATTCATGAGGTCATGAAAGAGGTCAAGGTCAGAACAACATTTTTGACAATAACTCTTGACAGGTTCATGATAATCCCGTGATACGTACTGAACACAAAACTAGCTGACCATATTATTGAATGCCAATAAAAGAGTGATGCTCCTGGAATAAATTCAGTTGAAAATTCAATGGGCAAGTATGGCTCATCTCACTACAGAACGACGACTTTTCATCATTGGACGTTTACAGGCTGGACAGTCACAAAGTATAGTAGCCAGTGAATTTAATGTGGTTAGAAGCACAATTAGTCGTCTTTGGAGACGATTTCAAGAAAGTGGCTGAGAGGCAAACCGACCGCGCAGTGGAAGACCCAGAATCACAACTGCTGCCGAAGACCGCTTCATACAGCCGCGTCACCTTAGGAATCGATTTGTATCTTGCGTCCTCCACATTCCTGTAAATGCCAGGAGCCCGTCGAATTTCAGATCAAACGGTCAGAAACCGCTTACACGACGCTGGTTTTTGGGCCAGAAGACCCTACAGAGATCCTGTTCTTACGGATCGGCATCGCCAGAACCTACCAGGATTGAAACATTAATTCCGTAAAATAAAATGTTGGTACAAGTTTACAATTGAAATTGCAATAATGTTGCGTTTCTTTTTTTTTTTTTTTTTTTTGAAAACACTATAGAACCCTCGTAATATCGTGCTTAAACTTCATGCCATTGTTAGCGTAAAGTTAATCAGTAATTTAGTCTGAGATTTTGTAACGCCATCGCATTTTGTAGGCAGGAGAACAAGGGGGAATAACTGGCCAAGTCTTTCCCTCACTTTAACAAGCGACGAGCCCAGGCGTCGAACGCGAGTCCGACCTTGCTCATGACATTACCAGCATAGCTCGTTATCAACTTCGTTGGCACGCCCACCTTGATCAGTAATATGGGATAAAAAGAATTATCGCCTAGACAACGGAGTGCGTGCTTTGTGCTCGATACCTTTTACAACAGCCAGCGGGGAGAAAATGAAACGGAGGAGAATAGGTAGGAGAGAGGGGGAAGGAAAAGAAAGAAGAGGGCTGGAGCCAGAAGGGGGAGGGGGTTAAAGGATCGATTGGGACTCAGAAATGTACGGGTTGGAGAATCCGTATGTGGAAAGAATTATACTGCGGGGGATCGGCAGGGGTTCTGGGAGAATCTCAAAGCTGAGAGGGAAGATAAGGAGAACTTTCAATCAGATAGCGGCGGGAACGATTGGTTGTTTGACTCTTGGCTGGCTGTTGAACGAGGGGACGGAGTGCGTATGGGAATGTCCTGAGTACAATGATCTCGGTTCTTAGCTCAACTCAACGCAGCTACGGGATAATTAGTTACAACGCACGGTATTTGACAAATGGTGAACTTGATCAGAAAAGACCAAGAGAAAGAACAATATGTAGATGAATTAGAAAATGGCAGAAACGGGACAGGAACACGGATTGATCTGCGACTCTGATGATGGTGCGAGATGGTTAACCTTGAGTTGAGCTGGGTTGAGTTGAGCTAAGAACCGACAACTATAAGGCCAATTGTTGTGTAGTGATTCGCCTTTCAGTAAGAATAATGCCCTCAGCGCATGTCAACATGTCTGCATTCTGCACCGTTTCGCCACTTCCTAATTTTTCGATTATCTAAACCCAGCGACTCACTGTACGCCTGTCGACTGCAAAACTTTCATACGCATCACATAGATGCTTGTGAATGTCCACAACGATTCTGCAACGAGAAATTATATCACCATTCGTTTCTTATAACGCAAGTTGGTAACACGCTCCATTTCAACGGTTTAGGGCAGTTATATTATTTAGCCTGTTGGGTTGCAGTTTGTGCACACAACCGGCACATTTTAAGTGTGCAACATTTCTTGCTTCTTTCTTCATTATTTGCTGAGAAAAACGATGCGGTGCATTACTTTCTGAACGACTCTCTTATTTTTAAAGAGACCAAATCATGAGAAGTGCTGGTTACTTGTATCGGAAATAGGCAATCCACGTTCTTTGGGTGAATCATGAGGAAGAGAAGACCTGAATACATAGTACTGGAATTTCGCAATCAAAACTGTAATACAGAATGACAGCAGAAAATAATTGAAGGGATAAAGAAACAACGAGAGACACACAGAGAACATGGTAGACAGCTTAACATATTGGCAGGGACAAATCCATGTATGCGATAGGACTGGAAATATGCGGTATAGGAAGCTGTGGATGTTGGTTGGTTCGTTGGTTGGTTGGTTGGTTGGTTGGTTGGTTGGTTGGTTTGGTTGGTTGGTTGGTTGGTTTGGTTGGTTGGCTGTTTGGTTGATTGTTGTTGTGTTTTTTTTTTCTTCTGGCTTGTCGGTTGGCTGGTGGGTTGGTTGGTTTGTTGTTTGATTGATTGGTTGGCGGATTGGTTGATTGGTTATTTGGTTGATTGGTTATTTGGTTGATTGGTTGGTTGGTTGATTGGTTATTTGGTTGGTTGTCTGGTGGTTTGGTTGGTTGGTTGGTTGGTTATTTGGTTCGCTTGTTGATTATTTGAGAGCTTGGTTATTTAATTGGTTTGTTGGTTATTTCGTTGATTGGTTGGCTGGCTGATTTGTTGGTTGATTATTTGATTGGTTGGCTGGTGGTTTAATTGGTTGGTTATTTGGTTGGCTGGTTGTTTTGTTGCTTGGTTATTTGGTTCGTTGGTTGGCTAGCTGTTTTGTTTCTTTGGTGTTTGGTTGGTTGGTATTTGGTTGGTTGACTGTTTGATTGATTGATTATTTGGTTGGTTGGCTGGTTGTTTTGTTATTTGGTTGGCTGGCTGGGTGGATGTTTTGTTGGTTGGTTATTTGGTTGACTGGTTTGTTGACTAGTGAATCGTTTGGAAGACTGAGTTTTAAACCCCTTAGCTCGACGCATTGGCATGCAGGTTTTTGAGCCCTGAAAACATTTTACAACTGTCGGAGTGAAGTTAGAATAAAGATATTCCTCCCTGCCCGGTACCAAAGTAAACCACGGTGTTGCAGAGTTCTCCTCCTCCAAGTCCAGATACCGGCTTGATGTACAAGATCGGTGCTCAAACATCACATGTGTGGAGAGGCGTATGAGGATGAAACCTGGTCATGAGCCAACACAGATACGGGCTGGTTGTGATGTGACCTAGGTTGGCCCTCCGGAAATTTTAGCTATTTCATTGTCATTAGATTCCATTCAATACCCAGAAGATTTGGATATAAATGGTGACTAATTTCACGAGGCGTGGACTATAAGAAGAACTGTCACCTTTTCTTGTTTAATTGCAAAGAACAAATAACAATCTCAAGACAGGACACAATACGCAATATCGCATGTTTAATAAACTGGGGATATCAGGACAGGTGCTGGTGAATGTAACTGTGGAACTGGTAAAACGACAGGTAAACATTTGAAAAAAGGAGTGTCCAACATGCAGATCAGAGAAAACTAGTTTGGCCTACATCCGCTCCATTTGAAGGCAACCTATATAGAGATGTCAAAATACTTAGGTTGACTGCTGCTTTCATTGTTATATTCACCTTGATATCTGAAGGTTCACTGAGAAGAAGAAGTATTCTAAGTTTTTGATGCTTTGCTTTTATAGTATTGACTTTACTTGCCAGATTAAATAACTAATACATTCTAGTTCATTAATCCCAGGTGATAGGCAGCTCCATTCTGTTTGTTCATGATGCGGATGAACAAGCTGGAGTCTGGATGATAGACTTTGGCAAAACGGAGCCACTTCCACAGGGCGTTAAAATTGACCATCGCAGCCAATGGCATGAAGGCAACCACGAGGATGGCTATTTATTTGGACTTGATAATCTCATTTCTATTCTAGAAGAAGTCCACAGAAGTATCCTCTCAAGCTCAGTTTAGTTCATGGAATGCACCATAGCGCTAAAAAGATAGAGATTGTATATTGTGTATTGTGTATTGTATATATCCTTGGCTGTTCAATGCGGATTTGTATACTCGTATAAGTGTGTGTAAGTTAACTCACAATTAGAACTGTTACTGGCATCAGAAGAGTACATTCCACATTCTGTGGGCACTTGATGAGAAGGAAAAAGTTGGAGTATGTCGTCACCACAGGAAAGGTGGAGGGGGGGGGGGAGCAGAAGGAGACCCGGAGAGAATGTACCGGACAGTTTGACAATACGGCACGGAGCCAACGTCAGTATCAGAAATAATTGGCAGTACACGAGACAGAAGGCTGTGGACAGACATGATCACCAACGCCATATGGCATTGACTGTAAAGGAATACGTGTTTGCATGGATGAATGTTATACGTATATACAATTTGTTGTATCAATTATATGATGGTATCTCCAATGTGTAAAAGAAGCACGTCTTCTTAGCACATGAATCTATGGAGATCTATTTATTTCTCAGGCGCTCTGGTGATATGGTTCAGTAGAATAAACCAGAATGTGTTAATTTATACCAAAAATATCATTCTAAAGGCCCACATTTTCTCGGCATCGTATGATACATATAAGATAGAAAATAACGAATAAATAACTCAATATTTGTTCACCCCTGTAATATCAGAAGAAAAGTCTTAAACTCTCACAGCTGTCTTGCATTTTTCTTAATCTAGCGCAGGTCACTAATCATTCACGATGTGTAGAAAATAATCAACTCAGTGAGGAGGTATTATGAGGTGTACAAAGTATGTTACATACACTCACAATATTGTGCTTGTACACGTGATAAATAGCATTAAATACAGAATGAACACCAGCTAAAGATATGTTCCACACTTTCAATAGACAAAACGGGTTTCCTGTGATTGTACACACTGTCTGTAAGTAGCCAACCAGGCAACAAGTTGTCGCGTTCCATGTTTGGCACACACTTAACTACTCCCCGAGGTAGCACTCGGACTCCTGACGTCTTATTTTCACATTCATGCTAGCTAACCACTCATTCACCGCAAGCTGTAATTCATTTCCTGAACGTAAACACATTAACCTATCACCAATCTAACACTCAGACACAAACTTCTTAGTTGTGCTTAAGTTATTTTGTTTATCAAAGAGATTCACTAATTAAAGCAGAGTAAACAAGCTCTTCGTGTAGTGTGAAAATTTAATGTACGAAACTCAGTGAAGTTGTTTTGGACATTTCTTTTTGAATACTAAACAAGGTAGCTGGAGTCAGGCCGTGTTCTTTTTGTTACCCTGGAAGAAGCCCGCATCTGCGATTTTGTTTCCTGTAAGAACTGCACCCTTCTATATATCTTACAGCTTCCGCAGAGTTTGACATATAGCTTTGTTTTCTCCCCCCACCCCCTACAGAATAGACCTCTCATGCTGTATTTAGTACAGTCCGGTTGTGTGCATTTTGCAGTCTGAGATATAGGCGTGCATGAATGCATTGCCGTAGAGCCTATCTTTAACCTTGTGTGCATACGAGTATTCAGTCTGCTGTGTCCTTGTCTCAGTCTTAAGATAGTAACATGTTCAGTCCTGTCCAATAGAGAGTAGTCATGTTGTGGTTGAAGATGTCATTTTCAGAGTACTAAATGCTACATTGAAAATATCACAATCGCTAAACTCGGGACATTTCCCACACATGCTCCAGTCTTCACAAACCACCGAAGAGTTCCCAGGCTGATTATTCCAGTAGCAACTTGATCAAGTGTCGTCCTGACTGTTCCTCTACACTTTGAGTATAGTCCAGAGATTCTACACCTCCAATCCTTGATGCGATTGAAGTAACATAGGATGCAAATTCGCAGGTTCTGCCCTTTCTGAGCCAGTTTTTTCCCCCAGATATGGAGACACCGCCTGCTCAGCTGCACTCTCCAACCGATCCTAGAGAGACTTCACAGTGTTACCTTTATGACACATTAGCTTAGTATATGAATTATCTAGCTCATCAAAGTACATGACCTCTCTAGCTCAACACAGTACATCTAGCTCATCAAAGTACGTGACCTCTCTAGCTCAACACAGTACAGGATATCTATGGCTCAACACATTGCATCCTTTCTCTAGCTCATCAAAGTACGTGACCTCTCTAGCTCAACACAGTACATCTAGCTCATCAAAGTACGTGACCTCTCTAGCTCAACACAGTACATGATATCTATGGCTCAACACATTGCATCCTTTCTCTAGCTCATCAAAGTACGTGACCTCTCTAGCTCAACACAGTACATCTAGCTCATCAAAGTACGTGACCTCTCTAGCTCAACACAGTACATGATATCTATGGCTCAACACATTGCATCCTTTCTCTAGCTCATCAAAGTACGTGACCTCTCTAGCTCAACACAGTACATCTAGCTCATCAAAGTACGTGACCTCTCTAGCTCAACACAGTACATCTAGCTCAACACAGTACATGATATCTATAGCTCAACACAGTACATGATATCTATAGCTCAACACATTGCATCCTTTCTCTAGCTCATCAAAGTACGTGACCTCTCTAGCTCAACACAGTACATCATCTTTCTAGCTCAACACAGTACATCATCTCTCTAGCTCAAAACAGAACACGAATTCTCTAGTTCACCACAGTACATGATCTCTCTAGTTCAACACAGTACATCATCTCTCTATCTCAACATAGTCCATTATCTCTTTATCTCAGCACAGTACATTATCTCACTAGCTCAACACAGTACACACATTCTCTAGCTCAACAAAATACCCTCTACCTCAACTCAGCACACCATCTCTCTAGTGCCATTGTGGTAAGCAAGCGGACGACTTCATTTCATCGAGCTGAATCTCACGTGGCTCGGTCTCTTTCCGCAGAGCTGCCTGTGCAAATGTCGCTCAAAGCCGAGCACCATAGCTTTAACCACGACCGCCAGGAATCTCCGGAAAAACACCGTATGTGGGGTTGTAAATATGTATAATACACAGAAATATCAATTGCTTAATAATCATTGATGCCATTGAAATAGCATAAGATGTAAATTTGCCGGCACTGACATGCACTAATGAGGGCAGAAGAAATAAATAAAGATCAGAGTACATACTAGATAGACGGTGTAAACATTGAAAGAAATAGTGACTTCCATTCGAACCTGGCTTCTCAAAATAGCCAAACGATGTCGTAAACCAGGGGTGGCCAACACGAGGCCCGCGGGCCGCATGCGGCCCGCCGGTAGTCATGTTGTGGCCCGCGGAGTGGAAAACGACGATGTGGTCGAAGCTGTAGCACGCTTGCTTGTTTACTTTAATTTACCCAAAAAAAAATTAGGTGCGTGGCCAGGCAGGAAATATTATTTCTGAAATTGTGCCCGCCTGCTGAAAAGGTTGGCCATCCCTGTCGTAAACGAATTGTGTCTCCTATGTAAATATTCGTTATCATAGTGTGTGCACTTGAATCAGCTAAATTGTTTATACGTTATTCTATAATCAGTATTTTATAAATCTTTATCTGTGTAATCACGTATATTTGTGTTTTGTAGTTTCCTTTTGCCGGTCTCCCTGGTTGAGGTGTTAGCAGCTTTCTCTGTAACCCCGAATACTCTCGTGGTTGACGTGAGCGCACGAGAATTGGAAGCGGTTCGAGTCACGCCAGTGACTTATGAGAGTATGGAGCCGGTCGCTCAGAAAGCAATGGCAAACTACTGAGCGTAATCTTGCCAAGAAATCAACAATCATCTGAAAGATGCTGATGTTGACAGCGATGTCCTGTAAAGGATATGCAAAACATTTTTAGTTTCCTTTTGTTTACCTAATTTCGTGTTTGTTTTTCCCCATGCTGGCGAAGGTCACTTTACGGTATACACCAAACATTGACTGTTGTAATTAATTAAGTTAACAAAGAAAAGGCATTTAGTTGAATATATTCGTCGAGCAATAAACAATTACTCAAATACATACAGCTCGTGGCAATTAGGCATCTAACACCGGGGTTGTGCAGCCAGAGAGATTTCACAGCGACTGCGATTATAGTGATGATAACATTGCTTCATATTCGAACATATCAGAGACTATGTGTGTTATATATTTCAGCTAAATTATGATTTATCCATTGACTTCCTATGATATATAATTCTGCAGTATGCACTTGACAAGATGCAGCGAAATATGCCAGGCAATAAACCACGCAAGATATTGTTGGTGGCTTCTGTGTCTGAATTATAGTTCCTTATCAAATATTACCATATTAATAGACACGGTTGGTTGTTTGTCAGTCATCTGGAGACTCAGTTTTAAGTCTAAAGGTGGGAGGGAGAGAGAGAAGGATCTTCCTAGTGAAGTGGTTACGCTGTCTGCCTCGCGTTTCGAAGGTTGTGGGGTCGATAACGGCCTACGTCGTTCGGCTAGTGTCCATTTTTTTCGTACACTCCTGGGGGTCGTCACTGGAGCTACGGAGTTTGTGCTTTGTGCGACGCTTTTCGCAAGCCCCCCTGCGGAAAGAGACCGAGTCATGTCTGATAAAACCCTGTGCTATGAAGTGGAACCTCTGGCTTTTTTAAAAAATGTGTTTTTAGTCTTAAGGCGGATGCATTAATTTTCAGCTCTCATGAGTCCTGAAAAGGTTTGCTTCTGTCAAAATGACAAATATCTATGATAAAGATATTTTTCACCCGACCCGATACCAAAGAAAGCCTCTTTACGGGAGCTATGTTGAAAATCTGTTGTTTTCCCCTCCAATCCTAAAAACTCAAGACACCAACTTGAAGTGTAAGACGGGGTATTAGAGCTTCACATCTGTCGGGAGGCGTAGCAATCCTTGAAATGTTGGCCAGACTACAGATCCAGCCTGTGGAAGAGATGCTCCATGTCATCATCATCGTAGGTCAGCATGGCTGAATGGATAAGAACGCGTGTTCTTAAACATCAAATGTGCTGATGCTGAGGTAAGGGGTTCAACCACTAGAGCGGACAGTTGGATTACAATGTTGACTTCTCGTGTTTGACTTGGAGACAACTTCTCGTGCTTGACTGGGAGACATAAATTACAAGTACCTCTGAAGTCGGAGTGAGTTCGCCTGATGGTGAGGGACACTGTTTATAGGGAAGTCTAATCCACGCGAAAAATTCAGTTCAGTGCTACTAGAAATAGTTTATATGGACTACGCTTGAGTTCAAAGCGAGCGAATACAAAAATAAAAACAACATCATCATCGTGTACCCTTGAATGTGGCGTGGGTATTGATGTCTCTGCGCAGATCTCGCTCCATGGTGATTTGTGCCAGTTCTACTGATAGTAGTCCTACATGCAATCATCCTAGAGCATCAAACATCATTTCTCTGGGTCTGCCTCTCCTTCTTCTACCACTGAGCCAGCCCAATCGTCGTCACAATCTTCGCCAGTACCTCTATTCTCATTATATAACCAAAGAACGTTGCTGCTTTCTTATAGATCAAGTCAGATCCTATTATGTCTTTGAGAGGCATAGAATGGTGAGTGGTGGTGGGGGGGTGGGGGGGGGGGTTGCTCTCAGGGCCTGGCCTGAACATGGTAAATGTAGGCAACTGCGCCTAGCTATAGAAATAGAATAAGATCTTGAAGCTCGATGTGCCAATAAAAATTAAACCAAAGAACAAAAAATAGTTACATCCTGCAGAGAACCCACAAGGGCCTCGGGTTTAATAATAGAAAACTCTGTGAAAAAGAAACAAAAAATAATATAAATAATATATAGCGCAGGTCAGCATGGTCGAATGGTTAAGAATGCTTGTCACGACATCCGGTGTGCTGATGTCGAGGTAAGCGGTTCAACCCCTACACCGGACAGCTGGACTAAAATGCTGACCTGTCATCCTTGACTTGGGGACGTAAATTACAAGTACCTCTGAAGTCGGAGTGGGTTCGCCTGATGGCGAAGGACACTGTTAATAGAGAAAGCTAATCCACACCCAAAATTCAGTCCATCACTACTATAAATAGTGTGTATGACCTACGCTTCAGTTCACAGCGAGCGAGCGCATATATTGGCGAATAACAAAAGTAACAATAATTTGTTTAAAACGCGTCACATAAACGACGTTTTGGTTATACAGTCCTTATAACTAAAATGTTGGACGTGATTGACGTATTTAAACGTATTAATACTTCTCTTTGGAAATTGATAAGACCTTATGGAATTCCACAGACAATGTTTAACTTAATAAAGGCAAGATTTAGTGACATGATGAGCATATTCGTCCATGGGTGAAAACTAGCAGAGACATTCGAAATAAGAACAGGAGTGAGATATGGGTGCCTTTAATGGCGTCTATTATTCAGAATAGGACATAGGTTGAGAAAACCTGAGAGTAATATAACTAGAAATGCCTTTGTCTGGAATCCACCGAGGAAAAGACACAGAGAAATATCTAAAAACACACGGAGACGAGAAATGGCGACAGGAATTAATTTATAATAATATGTAAATGACAAGGACTGAGCTACTTGGGATATAGCCAAGAGTGGGACGCCTTGGACTGAGTTGGCTGTGGATCTTTTCCCTACTGGGGGATACAGGCTGAAAGTAGAATTACTTTTCTTAGTTGTCATTATATTATTTGTATAATTGTTATTCATGTTTGTTCACCACTGTAATTTCTGTTTTTAAACCTGAGGTTCTTATATACGAGTTTGTACTTGCTATTTCTCTGCAGAATCTTGCCATACCTTTTTTTATAGATTTTTTTTTTTTATAGACTTAAAATGAATCTGCCTTTTTTTTCAAAATTATGCAGGACATTGCAGTAAGACACTAATAGCGTCAGCTACAAAATAGGAGATATATATATTACTTGTGATCATAAATCTTGAGATCTTGTACATAATATATGATGTTTATCCGTGTATTTATAGACATATATGCTGTATGAATATAAAATAAAAGAGAATGTTATAACAATATTTAACTGTTCACGTGTTTAGAAATACATATAAGCGAATATTATGAGTATCTGGTCATTACGTGCATGTGAAATGAAAACAGTTGGGAATGTGTGGCTCCTATGGGGGAGGGGGGTGGGAGAGAGGGGGAGAGAGGGAAAGAGAGAGGGAGAGAGCACAAATACCGCCACGGTGTACATGCCTTACAACGAACTCAGTCCCTGTAAAAAGGGATCACAATAAGGAAATGAATCGGAATAATAATAATTATTATTATTATTATATAACGCCATACGGGAGCTTCAGTCCAGTGCACTAGAAGTAGTAGCCCGTATAAGGACTACTCTTGAGTTCAAAGCGAGCGAACGTTAAAATAAATAAATAAACACAACAATATAACGCTAAGCAAATATATAATTAATTGGCTAAACCACAACACAACCAATCCGACGTTTCGATCCTTGTGATCTTCTTCGGAACACCAGGTACAGAAGCAATGAAAAACAAAATAAAATTAGTAAATAAAAAGACACAAATGTATGAACACAGGAATGTGTTAATTTCTCTTCTCTTATTGCGGGCATAGGCTGAAATTAAGTTGTGGGAACATTCATTATCATCATCATGTCCTCTCGTGACCTCTCTCTCATTGCGACCCTTTAGAAAGATTCATTGAATTTTCGCCAATTCCCCTGTCTTGTTGGTTTTAATGAACCTTGACAAACATGTAATCAAGATCAAGATCAAGATGGCGACGGACGGTCGTGTTGTTTTGTGTTCGTTAACTTTTTCGCGTAAGGGATGGATTTATTCATTTCTTGCGTGTAATTGGTGTGCCAGGATGTAAAACCAGGAGTTTCTACTCAAGATCTGCGCGGGTGCTACGGAGTTCGTGCATCGAGCGAAGCCATCCTTGAGTGAATTTTCAGCAGCGTGTGTGGTTCTCGATCAAAAGTCAGTGTTTACGTTTTTTCAACATGGCGGAACAACGTGTGTTTTCCGAACGATCAGCAGTCAACATACCGAAGCGGCGTGGTAGCCGCGCAGGGAAAAAGAAGCCAGGTAAGCGCGGTGGCTTGAGACGTTTTAGACTCAAGTGTCACCGTCTAGGACTCAGGAACATCCGTATTCTATATTGGAACTGTGCCAGTGTAAAACAACGGGGCTCTATTTTAGAAACCCTAGTTTACAGGAACGACATTGTAGCACTCCAGTAGACGAGACTGGGCGATCAGCTACTCCGAATTGCCGGCTTCAAATGTTTCTATAACAGACGACATCTGGGAACGGCGATTCTCGTTCGCGACAGCATAGTGGCGTCAGAGCTAGACATGTCCAGTTGGAACAGTGACGATATACAAATACAGGCGTTGAGAGTTCATTCCAGTACACCATTCGTATTGGTTAATGTTTATGCCCGCAATGCGAGTGTGGACGCCCAGAAGTGGCAGTGCTTAAGTGGCATATTAGGCCACGAGAGAAATGTTATTTTCTGTGGTGACTTCAACGCTAAAGGCAGATCATGGGGAAACACTTCCTCCAATACACAAGGGGAGGAGCTCGAGACTGCACTGGAAACCATCGACCTGGTTTGTATCAACAGTGGCTGTGTCACCAGGACAGCAAGCCGTCCAGGCGATGAGGACAGTGCTATTGATCTGGCGCTAGTTTCACCTTCACTCACTACAGTGTGTAGATGGGGTGTCCTAGGACACCATGGCAGCGACCACCACCCATGCAGCATATTGGTGGAGAAAGGCAGAACCAGGCAGCACAAGCTAAAGGTAAAGACGTTCCAGTATGACAGTACAGGGCAAGATGTGGTGAGTAAAATAAGACGTGACAAGCGCAGAACGTTTCAGGGCAGGAAGAAAAGGAAAAAAAGCTGGGAGCAGCCACCGTGGTGGAGTTTCGAGGTGGAGAAGGCTTGGGTGGATAAGCGTAGTGCTGTAAGGAGATGGCAAAATGCCAAGAAGAACAGAGCTGGTCATCCTATTCCCTGCTTGCACTTAGAAAGAGAGATGCACACAAAAGTAAGCTATTTAAAAAAAACTGGTCACGGTGGTTAAAAGCGAAAAATGGGCAGAGGTGTGTCAAAGAGTAAGCACAGACAAGTCACTGAAATTGTTCTGGCGACTACATAAAAGCATGAGTGGTGTAGTCAAGAATAAGAGCATTTCTGACTTCCAAGGTGCTGACCTCATCTGGCAGAGGACTGACGAGGACAAGGGCAAAGCCCTCTTTGAACGCTACCTTGAGCAGAGCAACCAGACAGACATGGGAGGCCGGAATCTGGCCAAGGAGGTCACCTCAGACAGATGCAAGGCCCAGAACACTTCGGATGAAGACACAGTGACAGTGCAAGAAATCAAGGCTGTGCTTCGACGATCAAAAAACAGTGCTCCAGGTCCTGATGGCATAAGATACGACGACATAAATAGGTGTACCGACAATGAGCTAGAGAAACTAGCAGACATGTACAACAACAGTATAGGGAGTGCTAGCATCAAGGAGGAATGGTTACACAGCTATCTGATTCCCTTGCCGAAGCCTGACAAAGACCACAAGAAAATTCAGGGATATCGAATTATAACCATGCAGAATACAATAGGCAAGCTGCTGGAGAAGGTAATTGCCAGGAAAATATCAAGTCAACTAGAGAGGCAAGGTGTTTTCCCACCTACCCTGGGTGGGTACCGTCCAAAAAGAGAAACCTGGACCAATGCAGCAGTCTTTGCCCATGATGTCTATGAAGGTTTCCACTCAGGCACTGAAACCATTGCTGCAGCGATTGATCTTGAGGACGCATACAACAGAGTACCACTGGATTTTTTAATGTTTCAGCTTCTTGAACTAAACGTAAGTCCATTCCTCCTTAGTTGGATCGCTGCAGCTCTCTTCCAACGGAAAGTAGTTTTTAGATGTGGCAGTTGGACTTCGGAACCAACAACAATATATCCTGGCCTACCACAGGGATCACCATTATCTCCGGTACTGTTCAACGCCTACACAGTGAGAATCACCAGTGAGCAGATCACTGGACCTGGCAGGACATTGTCATATGCCGATGATGTTTTAGTGTATCGTCAGGGTAAGGATAGAGAGGAGGTTGCTGTGGAGCTACAAACCGAACTCAATCGCATAAGTACTTGGTGTGATGAAGCTGGGGCAATGGTCAACCCAACAAAGGCAACAGTGACTTGGTTCTCGTTGAATAATCATATTGTCAACAATCCAACACCAACTGTAATGCTGTGTTCAGAGACGGTGGAAAGAACGCAGGCAATGAATTACCTGGGGATACGGTTTGATCGAAGCCTTGCTTATAATGTGCACATAGACCAGGTGATAACAAAGGCCAAGCGGGGTTTGGCAGCGATGCGGGTGATGGCGGCAGCAAACTGTGAGCAGCGCCATCTATGTCTTCTGTACGAGGGGCTGGTCATGTCTGTTTTGGAGTATGCAATGGCAATCCTGACTGTCAGCCATAAGCAGATAGAAAGGATGGAAAGGATACAGAATGAAGCTATGCGCATTATTCTTGGATGTACAAGAGATACAGCATGCAGGGCGATGCGCTACCTTCTTGATTTTCCAACCATTGAAGAGAGAATGCAAGTTTGCAGGGCACGCGCCTACCTCAGAATTAACGCAAACACACAGCATCCACTGCATAGTGAAATTAGGAAGGTGAAGGGCAGCAGGTTAAAAAGAGGACGGTCGTGGATGGGTCAAGCCGAGGACATTCTTCAACAGGTGTGTTCACTTGAGGACTTAGAACCTGGCGAGGAGTGGGTGCAAGTGCCAACAGACTTCTGCACATCCTTTTCAGTTTGCATCCAACTAGATAGAAAATGCAGACAAGAAAATCCGGCTGCTGTTGAGGCTGAAGTACAAGCGTTGATTTTCGAGAATTCGCTAGACAGTGACGCGGTCATCTACACAGATGGGTCGGTCATCCGACATGTGAGAAGCTCATGGGCCTTTACAGCTCGGGCCGGAGGGAGAATTGTGAAGGAGGACTCTGGTGCTTTCACTGAAACCACAAGTAGCCTGACCATGGAAGTCATGGCAGTAAGTAAAGCAATAACATGGCTCGAGACACAGACATTCACTAGGGCTTGTTTCCTTAGCGACTCAATGAACATGATCAAGAGGATAGAGGAGGGGTCGATCCGAAGAGAATGGTTGCTGCCTCTGAAGCGGTCTCGGCTGGCAAAGATTAGTTTCATCTTCGTGCCAGGGCATGCGGGAGTACAAGGAAATGAGCGGGCTGACAAGCTCGCAGGTGAGGCTACTGTTGAGGGCGGACGCGCCATGGACCAGGCTGACATTCTGAATGCTCTACGAGAAGTGAGACTTTTGCAAGAACCAAGTGATGACTGTGAATCTACAACAATGGCCAGACTGCGAGAGCAGCAAATTAAAAGAGGGGTGGCCAAACAAGAACACTACGCAGGAAGCCAAAGAAGATTGATAAACCAACACAGAACTGGCGTCGTTAGCCGCTACACGCTGCGGGATTTGCTGAAGAGGGGATCCGAGCACTTATGGACTGAATGGTCCGATGTGCAACGAGGATGATCTGTCGACTAACTAACTAACTAACTAACATGTAATACTGACACTCTAAGACAGTGTTTCCCAACCTTTCTTGTGCCATGCCCCACTTAAGCCTTTCTAAAATTCATATTGCCCCCCTACCCCGCCCCACGCCCCCCCCCCTCAACATATACATTATCTTATATATAAATTAGGATGTGCGTCCGTATTTATGTATCTCTGTATGTATGTATGTATGTCCTTTATTTGTTCGCGAACGGCCCATCCGATTGAGATGAAATTTTCTACACGCCTTCCTTTCATTCCAGAGCTGTCAACTGTGATATTTTGTTAGTGTGAAATCGCCTGCTTACTCAGTATTATTTCATTTTTCATTTTTCATCATAATTTCATATATCTCAGGGGACCTAACTCTGTAAAAGTTATTTCAAGGGGCATAACATTTCTGTATAACTTATAGTCATAATGTGGCATCGTTTTCAAAGATTTATAAACTCTTTGTCCATAGTTATGTACCGGCATATGAGTTATAATAAATAATGATACAATCTGTAAGGCATTTTCAAAGTTTTCATAAAAATGATGCACAATGCATAACATTGTAACTCATCTTTTTTTGCTTAAGAAGTTACTGTAGTCATGCAGGTGATTAGAAAGAGTTTTCATTAAAAATAATGGATGGTGTGTGGTAGAACGTTCTTTTAAGTTACATTTTTTTTGTTGTATGAATTTAATGAAGCCGGACAGGGTCAGGCAGACAGATAGACAGACAGACAGACAGATAGACAGTCGGGAACAGGAACTTATATGACTACTTATATAAATTAAATGAGATGCTTCACACCAGGAGCTGGGCGATGTCGGGCCGGGTCAGACAGACAGACAGACAGACAGACAGACAGATAGTCGGTAACGGGAACGGGAACTTATATGACTACTTATATGAATTAAATGAGATGCTTCCCACCAGGGACTGGGCGAAGCCGGGCAGGGTCAGCTAGTGTTTAATATTCAAAAATTGAAATGTTCACTAAAGAAACTTGAATGATAGGTTTTAGGAAGAAATCACTAGGTAATTATTGAGCAAACACTGTAAGTAAATTTTCAAAACATATAATGGAGAACTGAAATTCAAGTACAAAATAATTTTAATGAAAGATTTTTCTATATTATTTTAATTATTAGTAATTATTTATTATTTAAATTTAGTGAGATCCTTGCGCTTGATGCTTGCTGCAAAGAGATCTTATGTCAGGTTCCAATTTAGTTAACTTCAGTCTCAAGTCTCCCCGTTTTGTTATATTCAGCCGATTTCTTCCATTTTCGAATTGCCTCCCTTAACAGTCAAATTTCCCCCCTGTGGGGCGTGGGCCCCACGTTGGGAAACACTGCTCTAAAAGATCTGAACATCGAAGAACACTAGGTCATAAATAGAGTTATGTCTTGGAAATGGTAATACTTTGCCCATATTAAGCGTCACCGTGGCATGGCGGTTAGGCGTTGAGCCGTTAAGGCCTGTGGCGTGTTTATGCTTGTGGCTACGGTTTGCAATGGTATTTTCCTCATGTTGGACTGGTAGTACATGGTTCCGTCGCCCTGCTACTGAGTGAGTGCGTGGGCGACACCGTGAGCTGTGAAATTCGTGTGGAATGCTTTTATATCTGTCCTGTACAGTGAACTGCATGTTCAGAACAATGGCTACCGGCGGTTGCTGAATTGACTGTTTTGCCCTTTCGATTCACGAGTGCATTCGGGAGACTCCTAGGAGTCGGCGCTGAAGCTGCGGAGTTCATGCTTTGTGCGACACTTTCGGCGGGTCGCCCAGCGGTAAGAGACCGAGCCATGTGAGAAAACCTTGGTCATTGAGGTCTTTCTGGTGTCTGCCGAGTCCATCGACGATGAACTGTGGTTTTCGTGGACGATTTTGTGTTGACATTCTGACGGTGGCATTATGCACAGTGTACTTGTGCGGGCTGTTGGATTGCCGAGACTCCCGTCTATTCCACTTTTCACATTGGACAGTGGGGAGCATTTTGTGTGAAATTCGCTGACACGTGAATGGAGCATAATGGGGACGACCCGTTGCCGTGAAGTTGGAACCTCGACTAACTAACTAACTAACGAACTAACTAACTAACCAACCAACCAAACAACCAACCACCCACCCACCCAACCAACCAACCAACCAACTAACTAAACTAACTAGAAAGAATAGTGATGGAAGACATGTTTCCTGGAAGCAGAGGCAGGAGTAGGCCAGCACGAAGAAGGGCACAGACTTCATGAGGGTGCATCATGAGACAGGATAAATACAGAGTGTATTTTTAATGACTGTGCAGTGTTTGAAAATATTGCCGGTCCAAGTTTTATATTCACCCTCTGTAAAGTTCATGCAACATAATAGGTCAATAAAAACTTGGAACGGCAATATTTTGAAACACTGCACAGTCATTAAAAATACACCCTATAGTAAGAGACGGAGGGACTTTTCAGTGGACGATGTGAATAGCGAAGGGTCTGCTACTCGATAGTCGGACAAGATGTGATGATCCTAACACTTCATTTAGCCACAGCTGGTCCTATTACGAAACCTGTTCATTGTTTTTGTTTTGTGTCTTCAGTGCCCTGTGTTGATCAACCCCTGCCTTTTTTCCTCAGGAACCATGTCTTCCATTGGTGTTTCTTCTAAGTTACTTTTTAAAACATCATCATCCAGTGCCTGGCCGGCAGTCGTGGGCGATCATGCATCTCCACAAATTACGATCTCCGACGTCATGGATCAATTCGTGAGTCGACTCCCTTCCGTGCCATGACCCAAGACTGCCAAGAATCTTCTCACGCTGTCTTCCTCTATCTCTCTTTCTACAAATCTTTCCTGTTGTCACAACATATTCCAGTTTTTTTTTTTCTTTCTCATAACGTGGCCAAAAACGACGACTGCCTCTTTCTGATATTTGCAATAAGTTGTCTTTCCGATCCAGTTTCTCTTAAAACGTCCTGATTTCTCCTTTTGGCATTCTTCTATAAAATCATATCTCCATGGCTTCAAGAGATTTTTCGCCTGTTTACTAATTGTCCAGGATTTGCAGTCGTGTGTTAAAACTGGTTCTATGTAACATGCAAGAACTCTTTTTCAGACTTTCAAGGACAAGGACTTATTGCACAAAACGTTCTTCATTTAATAGAATGCAGTGTTTGCTTGTCCTATTCTGCTCTTTATCTCAGTAATACATCTTCCATCTGATGTTATCATTGTGCCTAGAAATCTGAATTTTTGCAGATATCTAGGCACATGGATAACATCAGATGGAAGATATTACTATTTTATAAAGCTGTCTTTATTATCGTTCACAACTGCCGGTGTGATTGGAAACAAGCTGGAGGATAGATTAGCTAGGTATGCACCCCTTGGTGGTGTATTGTTGCATGGTATGGCAGATGTAATAGGGGACGTTTGAAATCGTGTGTAAAGTGCAGAAAAACGGGTAGATCAACTGTAGATCATCAGGGTTTAGGGAGAATGATCCTGCAGGGGGTGGCCAGAGGATCTGCCCGACACTAACAATTCCGAGGAAAGGCCAGGGGGCATATAATCAGACTGCTACTGGTACCTTTAGTATTGGGACTCTTCGCTGGCTATTGCAGTTGAGAACGGAGCATGTAAGGGGGTGTCCCAAGTGCTTGTTGTTGATTCTTGACTCAACTCCATTTATAACTTTTTCGTTTCGAAAACTTAGCTGGTTTCCCCTTGACATCAATATATATTTGGTCGTTTGGTTAATTAGTTGATTGGTTGTCAGTCATTCATTCATTATGTGCCGTGCCGATAAGCGTGGGCGGTCATGTTCTGCCATCTCACTCGATCACCAGAGACGTGGATCAGCTCCGTGTTCCTGTCTCGACCATGCCACGTAGCCAAGCTATCCAAGTATTTAATTCTTGGTCTTCTCCTTGGTCTGTTCCATTCGATCTTGTCAGTTGTCACCAAGTTCTCCAATTCATTTCTTCTCATAACATGCCCAAAAAATGTTGACTGTCTAGATCTAATGTCTCTAATCAGTTTAAGATTTTCATTTGTTTCTTGAAGGACTTGTTCATTGGTTTTTCTGTCTGTCCATGGTATTCTTTGTATTTTCCTCAGAAACCACATCTCCACAGCCACCAGATGTTTATCAGCTTGTCTGCTCATTGTCCACGCCCCACATCCATATAAAAGTACAGTTCTATGTAGCGCTTCAACACTCTTTTTCTCGTTTCAATTGATATCTTTTTATGGCTGTCAGTGAATCCCCCGAAATATTGAATTTTAACTCTTTAGTCCGATGCTTTAGCATTGGGATGGTCTAAATCCTAAGAATGGCTGGCATCTATCGGCGTGAGATTGGTGTAGAGACTTTTCTCTCCAAGTACAATTTCCATGGGAGGTGTGTTGCAGAACTCTCCTTCCCCCTTACAAGCAGATAAACCGGCGAGGTATGAAAGAGCAGTACTGTAACTTCACATCTGTGGAGAGGTACAATAGGATGTAACCAGATTCTGGCTGGAATTAGGCCTTGGTTGGTCATGTTTCCTCCACGGGTTTTAGGTATTTTATTGTTAACAGACTCTAGTGCAATGTCCTGGGTAAACAATATACGTATAGGAGTTATACATACTTCAAATATGCAATGATAAAGTCAAGAGAGTAAAGACACGTTTTCCCTATGTTAGGCGTATGAGCACACGGTAGAAGGATAGTGGAGGACACTTTTCTATGCCTGTTTGCATTTTGCTAATATGGTGTTCGTCCTATATTTTTATAAGCCAATCGGCACTCGATGACTGATGTGGCCAACCTTACACTGACCGTCGTTACTTCCCATAAAATGCCCTGGCCCCTATGATTGTTTTAGGGACCACCGATCTAGTAGCCCAGTTCAGTAAACTCACACTTCCAGCCTCGATTTGGATTAGAACACATGACTGGCCGGGGGTAAGCGTTCTAGACATTCATCATCATCATCATGTCGATAAGCGTGGGCGGTCATGTCTCGCCATCTCACTCGATCACTAGAGTCGTGGATCAGCTCAGTGTTCTTGTCTCGACCATGCCACGTGGTCAAGCCATTGAGGTATTTACTTCTCTGACTTCCTCCTGTTCTCTTCCCCTCAATCTTGCCAGTTGTCGCCAAGTTCTCCAATTTATTTCTTCTCACAACGTGACCATACATTTTGACTTGTCTAACATCCGTTGTGCTGATGCCGAAATGTAGCGGTTCAACCCCTACGCCGGACAGCTGGACTAAAATGTTGACCTGTCGTCCTTGACTTGGGGACGTAAATTACAAGTACCTCTGAAGTCGGAGTTGGTTCGTCTGATGGCGAGGGACACTGTTAATATGGGAAGCTAATCCACACTCAAAATTCAGTCCATCACTACTATAAGATAGTGTGTATGGACTACGCTTGAGTTTAAAGCGAGCGAGAGCAAAAAAAAATGTAGTACCTCAACACTCTTATTCTCGTTGCAAACGACATTTTTTATTGGTCAATATGTTCTCCATCTTGCAAAATGTTACCTTCGCCATGGCGATTCTTGTTTTAATCTCTTCAAGACATTTCCCATCAGATGTTATGACTGTTCCGAGATAATTGTACTGATTCACTTCATCATCATCATTAAGTGCCCTGTCAGCTGACGTAGGCTTTCATGGCTCTCCACAGATTTCGGTATCTGATACTCTGGATCAAATCTACTGATGATATTCCTCCATACCACCGTCTCAATCCATCCAGCATCATTTCTCTTGGTCTGCCTCAGTCTCTCTTCCCTTCGATCTTTCCAGTTGTCATGATGTTCTCCAATGTCAATCTTCTCACCACATGACCAAAGAAAGCTGTTTGTCTCTTTCTTATTGTTGTATATAATGTTCTAGTTTCATTAGAATCTTTCAGGCAATCGTTGTTAGTTACTCTAAAACCATATCTCTGTTGCTTCTAAGTTCTTCAAAGGTTGTTTATTTACATTTCAAGATTCACTGCCATATAGCAAAACCGGTTCTATATAATATTTCAGCACATTCTTTCTTGCATTCACTTGCTTATGAATATTCCCAATTACTTTTATATTACTTTGTGGTATTTCATTCTTTCTAGTGACGACCATAATCTATGTCTTCTTACATTTTTTTCAACGCCGTCACCTGCAGACAGACACTTTCTTTCACCTAGGACAATCCCCATAATTAGCACATGGAATGTTAGAACTACTCATGAACTGGGGAAAAACAGTACATGTGGTAGGGACAATATTAAATATAAGATTAACATTCTGGAATTATGCGAAACTAGATAGTGTTGGGCAAGCAAACCGCTTCTAAACCTTGGCGAAACCTTGCTGTTCTCAGACCATATAGAGAAATATACCCCTCAGTGAAGGAGTGGCGTTGTGCTCTCTAAAGAGAACACGCTATTTAAGTGGGAAACAGCGAGTTCTAGAATAACGTCAACATTTAGAACCACAAAAAGTATTGTAAAAGCCAAGGCGATCAGTGCTGTGCACCAACAAGCAAGGAAGATTTTACATGAAACTTGAAATCAAATAATTTGCAATATCTAATTCTAGTGAGCGGGCTCCCTGGCGAAGGTGTTAAGAATGCTGTCCGTAATTCCGTATACTCACGCACAAAACACTGCTGTGCGAGATTCGGCAGCTGATCGCGTCGCGTTGGTTTCTTACGGAAAGGAATGTGAGCCGGTCGTGCAGAAAGCAATGGCCAACTTTTTTTTCTCGCATATCCTTTACAGGACATTGCAGTCAACACCAGAATTTTTCAGCTGCTGTTGATGTCTTGGCAAGATTACGCTCAGTAGTTGCCATTGCATTCTGAATGACCGGCTAACATACCTCCGTAAGTAACCAACGCGACGCGATCCGCTACCGAATCTCGCGCAGCTGTTCTACAGACGTGGATATACGGGATTACAGAGAAAGTCGTTAACCTCTTCGCCAGGGAGCAGGCAATGGCAAACTATTGAACGTAAAACTTGCCGACACATCAACAGCAGCTGAAAAATGCTGGTGTTTGCTGCAATGTCATGTAAATAGGATGTACAAAAATAATAATAATTTAAAAAAAAAAAACAACAACAACAGATTATTGGGCACCATGGACTTAGAGTAATGAATACACAATTGAGAATCATTCACTAGTCTTTGGACAGTCAACACTGTGTCATAGGCGGAAGTGTTTTTACACAAAGAGTAATACTTAATACACAAAGCAACGTGAGTATAATCAGACCACACCACAGAAAACCAAACTGATCATATCTGGAATCACAAGAAATTAAGATAATTTCTACACGACGTAAAAGTTTTATATTTACAGGTGTAGATTCAGATCATCATCTGCTAGTAAGCAAACTATGTGGACACTCGGGAGATACATAGCATCTAGCACAGAAATCAATACAATATAAAATATCTCAAAAACCAAGAAACCGGGGAACAATGTATGACAACTGTCTTTAATAAGTACCAGACTCCGCAATAATCAGCAGATGAGGAAAGTACGGAACACCGCTGGCATCAGGTTAAATGCATTTGGAACGAGGCTTTTATAATATAAGCCCTAGGAAATGGGGACTGAAAATTTAAAAAAAAAAACAAAAAACAGGGTCGACTTCATTGAACCGGGTTTTTATCCTATATGGCTCAGTGTCTTTCCGCAGTACGGAAAGCGTCGCACAAAGCACGAACTCCGTAGCTCCAGCGACGATCATCAGGAGTCTCCGAAAAAATGCACCCGTGAACCGAAGGATGTGGCCGAGAATCGAACCCACAACCTTCGGAGCCAGAGGCAGACAGCTTGACCACTTCGCCACGAATGCCAGAAATCCTTAAAAATAGAAGAGGGGGTGGGAGGGGGAAGCAGAATAAAACAACAGCAATATCAATGGTACTAAATTCGAAGCATGTGAAGAACACACAGAAGCAAATAAGAAGATGGGAAGCACATACCGCCGGATAAATGACAACATATGGATAGCCTAGCAGGTGAGGCAGAAGAAGCAGCACAACACCTTAAGGACATTAATATGAATTGGAGAACCCCCTGAGGCCACTAAGACAGTTAATAAATAAACACACATGTACTGTTTGGCGCTCATAGAAGCTTCCATTAGCGCCAAGCGTTACATTAGTCATTAGCAGTGTCAATAACCAACAAAAATAGTAATGAAAAAGTTCTCACCAACATTAAAAATCAAATAAACAGATGGGCTGAATAAGTCGAAGAACATCTAAACACACACGTTCGAAAAACAAAGGCCAGATATTTATCTTACTTTAACTTACAGAAACGGAGCTGGATATCAACTGAAAGAAACCGTCTAAAGAAGAAATTAGAAAAAGAAGTTATGTTATTTTAGTTGTTATTTTGCTTTGAACTCAATCATGGTCCACACCGTGTTAATACTACTATAGACGAGTTCTAAGAATATCATGGATAAGGAAAAGAACAAATGCATCCATACTTCAAGAGCTGAATATTGAAGAAGGTTGGCTATTAAAGACGATAAAACAAAGAAAATTGAAATATTTTGGTCACTTGAAACGTCACTTAAGTTTAGAGTGAACAATATTGGAAGGGTATATGCCTGGGAAGAGAGGAAGAGAACGGCCAAAGAGAAGATGGGTGCAGGATGTGGCAGATGATCTCCAGACGCGGGACATCTTGCTCTTGATCGAGAGGTTTTCCTGAAGGTTGCTATGGGAGCGAGGTTCTGCAAAGGACATGCTACTGAATGAAATGAGTTGCTACTACTAGTGAGTGCGCGTGGCTGATTTTATTTTTATTCGTAGAATAACTTTCCCTATTACTAGTATTACCAGTGTCCCACATCAACAGGCGAACCTGCTTCGACTTCTGAGTACTTCAAACTTCTGAAGGTTGGGAAGGTTGCTGGCCCAGATGGTATCTCAGCAGACGCTATAAAAGCCAATATAAACACTTCAGTTGAATCCTAACCTGCACAGTTCGCTGTGACTGCACTGGCCAGGCGACCTTAATTCCTCAGGTTCAAAGACCCCTCTGCCATACACCGTAAGGTATATAATAATAAATAATATAAATATAAATTGAATTACGGTACAAATTATTTAGCAAAGTTTGGAAGACTTAAGGAATATTATATTACTATCAGCCTGGAGAGAATGGTGAAGCTACCAGAGAAAAGGGACACACAGGAGTGCAAAATTTATAGAGAAATAACGTTATTGTCAGTTCCTGCGAAATGTTTAAGCAAGATAATTCTTGAAAGATTTAGAGATACTATATTACAACTGACAAATACGAAATAGCACTGGGTGTGATTCAGTTGACATGCAGGCTTTCGACCTAGCATATCTTATGTTATTTTGACCTGCTAGCCACATTGTGTGTAATAACAGAACAAAATAACGAACGGAAACGCGTCACTCTATACTGGAAATGTCGACTATCAAAAGGTCTTTGACAGCGTTGACAAGAAATTACTTTGGAAATTGATCAGACACTGTGGGACGTTATTCAAACAAATGTGCAGCAGAAAGGTAAGTAAACCTGGCACCCGGAAGTGTCGCTCAACACGTGTTGTTTGTTTACAATGCAACGATTTGATTGTTGATGTAGATCCTGGTGCGATCTATCGCCCGGTTTTATAGTAAACTGATTCAGGGAATACCCTAATATCGCACATAATTAAGTAAATCAGTTGTCCAAATAGTAATGAATTGTAAAATAATTAGTCCAGTCCTTCTGTCGAGTGGAAATGCTCTGGGTACACTGTCTGTTGTAACACTTACACACTGGTTACTGGTCGGTACACAGTCACACCACGCCACTGCCGGCACTGAGGTCTGAGTATCAATCAATCAATAATATATTAATAAATATTAATAAGGTGTCGTCTCCACAATGAGAGTTGGCTGCAATTGATCTCCAACAGTAACACCGTCTGCCTCTAGCCCTGAATGTACATTCTGTCAGATTGATGTTCGTCCATCTCTTGATGTTAATGTTATCTTCTCACTTGTATAGGACATAAGCCTGCCCTCAACCTTGCCCTCCAGTATGGTTTTTATGCGTATAGTTAGCATATGACTATACTATAACTATATGTCTTTTAACGTGGCCGAAATATTTCACTTGCCTCTTTTTTTATTTGTCATCAACTGTCTTTTCATTCCCACGTTTTCTATAGACGCTGCATTCAGTTATTTTTGTTTCCATGAAACACAACATATTCCTCTGTATATCCACATCTCCAAGGCCGCAATTCGACTTTCTAGTTGCTTGTTCAATGTCCCCTGTCTGAATTTGGATCCATAAAATATAAATACATATTGGAATTTTCTGATGTGTCCAACTCAAAAGAGAACTGGTTATATCACTTTATAATGCAGTGACATAGTGTATGTGAAGACATCATTTCCGTTTTTTTTTTTTTAGTGTATGGGAAGACATCATTTCCTTTCTGACAGTTGTGGACAAAACATTGGCCTAAAAACTAAAATTAAACAACCACACAATGCTGTATTTATTTATTTGGCTCTCAATCAGATTGAGTCAATCTCGACGAGCTCACAATTACACAATTACAAAACCCCCTCCCCCCCCCCCCCCCCCAAAAAAAAAACAAAACAACAACAAACAATTGAACTTCTTGTGTAGATATTACTAGAATAACAGAAAAGATTTACAATCCTATGACAGTTTGTCTGGGAACTACAATAATAGTAACTCAGTAACCATTTCTGAGTAAGTTCAATTATAGGAAAGTGTGTCACAGATGGGTCCATATAGACAGCTTTTTCATGGTTACAAACACGAGAACACCTGTTGTCTCTGGTTAAGAAAACATTCAAGACAGGAATCCACTAGGAATGTCATGATGGCTATCTTTTGGAATACTAAGGGCTTTATATTGGTGCATTTCTAGGAATAGGGTGAAACTGACTAGTTTTTGATATTGTGACATGCAAATGAACAAATCAAAGCCCACTATATGACAAAAATGCCGGAGACTGCTCTCAAAAGGAGTAATGTTGCTGCATGGCAAAGCTCACCCTACATAATGATGGCTGAAATTTGTTATAATTATGTTGCTTCTTCAGCAGTCAGGAAGAAGAAAAACAATTAATTAGTAAGTAATTAATTTATTAATTAAACAGTGAATTATTAATTGTATAATTAATTTGTTAGTAATAATTATTGGTGCAACTCATGACAACTGTTTTAGTGCTATTTTAGATATTTCCTGTTTCATAATCTGCAAGATAAATGTCACTCACAACTTCTTTTTTCAGATTGTCTTCTTGATGAGGATCTGAAGTGAACAGGCTGGTTGACAATTTCATGACATTGAAGCTTGTTTCAGTTAGCTTTGTTCCGCAGTTAAAATTTTGTCCCTGCTTTTAAGTCCAAGTGAAACTATGGATTCATTAAACAAACAACAGATGGGCTGTAATTTCCAGACAGTTGTTGAATACATGGTAAACCCACTCTTGGAACTGATTAAAAATGGCGACATGTGTGAAGAGAAAGTCACTGAAGCCTTGAAAAGTGCCAGCAGCCTGTTGCAGTTTATTACATCGTTCGATGAAGTTGAGTATCTGTCACAGGCGGGAAATGAATTTGCCATTCTGGTATCACTTATCAGGGATGTATGTTTTCCGTTGATTTATTCCCTCCATCATTTACCTCCGCCCGAAAAAGGAAGGGCTGTGCCTGTGTTAACTCATCTGATATCTGCTTGTTGCCAGCGAGTACAGGATGAGAATCTGCCGCATGTTTTAACACAGATCTTCATTCCATTTTATTCCTGTTGCAGTGTGAATGACAGTTTGCTATTAGTTCTAAAAAATGGCACTTATCATGCCAGCATGACGGAGCCACTAGATGAGCTGTCTTGTTTAGAATTGTTTGGATGTCTTTTGAATAACCAAAACTTCTTTAACAGATACCTGTTATGTTTAGAAAAAGTGAATATTGACAAGGATGCTGTTCTAGGAGAACTGTTTCATTTGGTGTTTGGTTGTGCAGCTGATGAATCTGCATTCTGCAAAGCATTCGCTGTGCTGCCTAAACTTCTGGCTTACTTTCCTTCACTTCTGCGGTGCAGATATGAAGCAGAGGTGTGGCAGATATTTGCTGCATCAGAGAACACATCTCATGGACGCAAAGATAAAACGTTTGTATGGAAATCTCTTTACATATGCTACAGTTTGAAGAATTACTTCTTTCCCTTGGATGAAGCAGAGAAAGAAACAGTGGCTGCAAAAGTCAGCAACAATAATTTCTGGGCAGTTGTGCAGTCTGGGCTTGCAAGTCCAGACCCAACTCATCGCAAACTTGCAATGTACTTACTCAAGAGACTCGTGGACACCTGCAACAAGAATGCATGCTCTGTCAGCTCTGATGCCTATGACCAGCACTCTCATGTGACCAGTCTTGACCGTCTTCCATTGTTCTGGTGGTCTCCAAGATCTGCAGATAAACTGTCGGTGATTTGGGATGATTTTATTTTGCTAATTGAAACCCTGGAGGAAAAGCAAGTATGGCTTTTTGTTGCGTCTATTTTTGTCTGTGTGTTGGTCTCATTGTGCCTTATTCAAATGCTTCTTGTAGTGCCAGAGCAGCAAAGATCAATTATGCCACGTCTTTCTTTCTTCTAAATCTAGAAAACACTTCAGTGTTCATCTTATCTTGTACAAGTTCATACAATCCAAACTGAAAGCGCACAGTTAATGTGCGGAGACAAATGCTTACAAGAGAATGGTCAGATAATCAATAGAAATGGGGAGATTCTGTAAGTTCACTGGAGGTCAAAAATGTTGAAATTAGACATATCTGAAACTGCCTTTTTTGACATAATGTGAAAATCAACGAGAACAGGAATTGCAATTGGTAAGCTTTACAAGAACACGTCACAACTGATACAATGGACATTGGGCCATTGCCTTTTCATCATACAGACAGCAAACGTACAGTGATTGAGTGGTCTCGAGGTATGGTGTCCGCCTCAAGTGCTGGAGGTCCCGGGTTCAAGCCCCGGTGAGGGCCGGGTTTTTTTCACGTGGACTTCTAGTAACAAAATTTGTCCTAGTCTCTGGGTAGTGAGTTTGGATGCCCATGTGTATTTTTGCGCACGTAAAAAATCTCTTGGCAGCTGGAAATCGAAAAAGAGTAGCCTAAATGTGCTTCACGGGCAAAATTTTGAGTAAAAAATCTACCCAAAGTATTTCAGGATCCTCACCGAAGCTACGGAGTTTGTGCACTGAGCTGAGATTCTCAGGCTTGAGTTAGGAGTAGAACAGAGCACATATGGGTTACACCCATGTGCCGTGATGTTGATCCGTCGACTAAACTAAACTATACCTCATAATGTATATTACAAAGTTAGTTGATGTTAATCTGTCACTGGAGCAGGCCAAACCATTAACACAAATCTGTCCGCATACCTGATGAGTGTTACATGGCTTGGTCTACTCTGATGACAGTTAAGTAAGTAGTATATATTTTCTATGTACTTTTATCAGTGTTTGTTCTGTGTGTGCTGATGAAGGTTGTATCTGCAATGTCCATGTTGTCATATTGTTTTCTTTACTTTCGCTCACTTTGAACTCAAGCGTAATCCATACAATTGCTACTATTTCTAGTGCACTGGACTGGGTTTTACGTGTGGGTTAGCTTTCTCTATTACCAGGGCCGGATTTAGATTTGATAAGGCCCTAAGCTATTTGAAATATGGGGCCTTTATAAGTCCAGATATTCTATGTTAGTGACAAATTGCTAACTCGGACAATATTTTTTGGAGCCCCCACTTTCTTGGGGGCCCCAAGCTATAGCTTGTGTAGCTTATACGTAAATCCTGCACTGTCTATTACCAGTGTCCCTCGCCATCAGGCGAACCCACTCCAACTTCTGAGGTACCTTATGTCCTCAAGTCTAGGACAAGAAGTCAGCATTTTAGTTCAGCTGACTGGTGTAGGGGTTGAACTGAAAATCGCTACCTCAGCATCAGCACATCGGAAGTTTAAGAGGAAGTGCTCCTATCCATTCGGCCTTTGTGTTCTTGTACAGCGTACCAATTTCACTCGTCATTTTCATTGATTTGCTCATTGTAGTTTTACAGCTTTAAAGCATGGTCATTGAAATCAGTTGAACTGCTGTAGAGGTCTCATCTCATCTCATCTCACCTCACCGTGTTCCTCTTGTACCTTGCGGCATTGAGGTGGAGTATAAATAGCGGGAGACTGCCCATTTATGGGCTTCATGTATCAATATTCCCATGGACTCTGCTATTCCCTCTGTCCATCATTTACGTGGTCGGTCTCTTCCTCTGCTTCCATCTGGTCTGTACATCATTGCTTGTTCTGGTGTACTGTTAGTTGGTAACCTAATTACATGGCCTAACCATTTTACTTGTTGCCTTGTAATAAAATCTAGCGCTGCTATAACCCCCACGTTAGTCCTGATTTCTTCATTTCTGATTTTCTCTCTTCTTGATACATTGAGTATTCTTCTCAGGAATCTCATTTTTGTTGTTATGATTTTTCTTTTCTCTTTTTCTGTCATTGTCCAGGTTTGGCATAGAGTTGGTAGGAAGATTGTGTTGTAAAGTGCTATCTTAGTAACTATTGATACATGTTTGTTCTTTAGTATTGGTGCCATTTGTCCAATGAGTTGGTTTGCCTGATTGCATCTATTTTCAATTTCTTCTGATTTGCCATTTGATATTATACTTCCTAGGTAGGTGAAGCTCTTTACTTGTTACAGGGGGGTGTTCTTGTAGGTGATTGAGTAAATCAACAAAAATGGAAAGTGGGGTTGGTCATTTTCACAAGAATACAATCACATTTGGCAGAATGGACATTGTGGCTAGAAAGCCTTTGTCAGCACAAACAAAAAAGAGAAAGAAAAAATAAAAGACTGGCATGGGAACGTTGAAGGAAAATTACAAAAAGTAACTGTTTGAGATCCTTGAATCATCTGGAAAACACATAGAGTCCCGGGCACAAATTGTCAACTTGTGTCACTTGTTCCTGTGTTCTTGTAAAGTTGCCCAGTTCCACTTTCCATTTTTCTTAAGAGAATGAGCAATTTTCAAGAATGTGTACACACTTTAGGTGGATGCCAGTCCAACCACTACTACCTTTGAACTCTGTAGCAGTCTGAAAATGAGCTCACAACTCTCAGAGAGTAAGCCAGAGGCCTTCACCATGGAGACCCCGTTGTCTGTGGGAATAGTCTTTCCCTTTCTGCCATCACTTGTAGGAGGAACAACTTCTGTAAATTTAAATAATAAAGACACAAACTATAGATTGCACAATTTATTCATCATCATCATCATCATCTTCCACTTCTGCCGTCAAGCGTCGTGGGGAGGAATAATTTGCGTTCCAGCGCCCGGTGGACGGCACTAGATAGTGTCATTCCGTGAGGTTGTACAATGTCTCTGATGTCGTCAATCCATTTTCTTCTTGGACGTCCTCGTGGTCTCGTCGCAGATGATCTTTGATGTAAGGCCAGTGATGGTAGTTGTTGATGTTGCATTCTAATGACATGGCCAAACCACTTGATCTTCTGTCTGTCAATAAATGTGGCACAAGGTGTTGATCCCACAGTCTGTCTGATAGTAGCATTTCTTACTCGGTCTCGGATTGTTAAGTTGGCAGCTCTCCTCAGGCATCTCATTTCGCAGGTGTTGATTTTGCGAAGGTGTAATTTGGATAAAGTCCAGGTTTGAGATTGGTAGCATAGGGTTGGTGTGAATATGCTGTTTATTATCTGTCGTTTTGCGGACATGGGTATGTTTGGATGTTTCAGTAAGGGTGATAGTTGATATGTAAGTGCACTAGCTTTTTGACATCTGATGTCAAAAATCCAGATTTATTGCCTGGCATATTTCGCTGCATCTCATCAGGTACATACTGCAGAAATCACACAACATAAACTAAAGTGATTAGATTAATCCTTCAAACTAAAATATACAACACACACATTCACACAGTAATTTGAATTGTCTACCACCATGGTGGACAATTCAAATTACTGTGTGAATGTTTTTTTTGTTGTGTTCGCATATCCTTTACAGGACATTGCTGTCAACATCAGCATCTTTTAGCTGATTGTTGATTTTCTTGGCAAGATTACGCTCAGTAGGCTGCCATTGCTTTCTGAGCGACCAGCTCACATACCCTGTAAGTTACAGACGCGGAGAGAACTGCTAACGATTCTTGAGCAATGTCACATTACTTACGAGATTACGGAGAAGGTCATGTAACCTCTAGATCAGGGAGACCGGCTTGTGTGAATGTACCAGGCAATAAATTGTGCAATCTATTGTTTGTGTCTTCATTATTTAAATTAACTTCTGTAAAGTTTTTGAACATAGTATACATACATTTCTGAGAGCCGAGGGTTTAATTCCCTGTTCACAACATAGTAAATATATTTTTTTGCAAACTTGTTATAGTTTACGTGTAATTTAGGAAAAATGCTAGAGAGCATCAAAGATTTCAATGGATGGACAACAAAAGCTCTGACTGTTCCATGTACATATATATTTGAAAGATTATTTTATTTTCTTCATGCAGGTTCACATCATTAAACCATTGTTGTCAAGAATGCAGAAGCTGATTGATGCCAGCATAATCTCTTCTAATGGTTTGTATACATTCTAAATGTCACAGTCAGATCTGACATATTTGATGATTCTTGTTGTCATTGTTGTTTCTGTTTTGTTCCTATTGTATGTTGAGGAGACATATTCTTTCAGGACCTATTTAATAGTATAACTAGAAAATCCTTTCTCTGAAACCCACAGGGCAAAATAAATTGTTAAATATGTTAGTTGCATATCCTTTACAGAATGTAGCAATCATTTTGTTGGCTGTTCATGATTCCTGGACAAGTTTACATTCAATAGATTGCCGGTCTCCATGGCAAAGGCCTTATGGATGCGATTCATAAACCCACTTACCCGTGTTCGAAACACAGCTGCGATTGATTTGGCAGCAGACCATGTTGTGCTGTGTTTGAACGAGTTGGTATTGGAGCCGGAATTCATAAAGCAATGGCAAACTACTGAAAGTAAACTTGCCAAGATATTAACAACAGCAGTAAAATGCTGGTGTTCACAGTGATGTCTGTAAAAAAGATTTTGCCATTACCAGTTTGCCATTGCTTTCTGAATGACCGGCGCCCATACCATTTCATAAAAAAACCAACGCAAGGTGGCCTGCTGCCAAATCGCCTGCAGCTTTCTTTCAATCTCGGCATGCGGGATTATGAACTCTGTCTTTAACCTCTTTGCCACGGAGCTGGCTAACGGCTTCGGGCGGAAGAGCGCAATTGGGAGGGTACAAGCCTTACCCTGGTGCGAGGAAATGCAAGCTAAAGACAAAATTGTCATGGCAGGGCAGACCAGGCCCTAAGCCTTGGTTGGCGACTGGTCTAGGATCGAAGCTCCGACAGGCGGACAGTTAGAGCATTGCTTTGCTGATCCGGCAGCTTCTGCAGCTTGTCTTGTTCCAGATGTAGGGGTGTTACCTTTCCTCTGGAGTGAACTAGGCAGGCCGAGAGAGGGATCATGCTGCATGGGCAACACATGATCTCTATATTTTAGCCCAGGCTTTGTGCTATGGAGAGGCAATAACTCCATCCCTGGTCTTAACTGGTCTCGGAATCAAAGCGAGAGGCAACTGTTACGGGTTATAAGTCCTTGTCAGTCAGTTGTTGGCTAAAATAATAAATAGAGGAAAACCTAAAACACGCGGAGAAGAGAATTAGAGACAGAAATGAATAGTGTGGGGAGAACATGGTGGGAGATGTAGGGGATAGGATGGCTAGGCATGAGTTATTTGAGAGCCTAGCTCTGATGGAGGTTAAAAGGCAAATGAAGAAGGAACAGAGAAAGTGTTTGTTTTTACTGTATATATATTTGTGTGTGTGTGTGCGCACGCGAGCGCGCGCGCGCACACACACACACACACATCTCTCTCTCTCTCTCTCTCTCTCTCTCTCTCTCTCTCTCTCTCTCTCTCTCTCTCTCTCTCTCTCTCTCTCTCTCTCTCTCTCTCTCTGTATCTTTATCATAATTGATTGCAATTTCATTATTTGGATTTGTGAAGACTGTTTCTATACATTATATCTTTAAGGGCCTCCAATGCTTCACTCTTCATGGCTGGTTACCATAGTAACAAGATGCTTTCAACATGACAGCCATTACATGTCTCGCTGGGGAGCTCATACTTTATTAACTCTGCACTTTGAAGAGGTGCCATTAATTCAACATGGGCAGCTGAAGGTAAGTTTTTGTGGGGAATGTAGCTCTTTTGTCATAAGAGATACATTGTATTCAGCTTTATATTCCTTTTGGTTATCGTTTTGCAAACTTGTTCAAATATCAGCATCACGGTAGATTTTATGTGAATACAGTGATGTGGGAGGCTTGAGAGATGGAAGACAGCAACAGTAGATGGAAGACAGCAACAGCAGATAGAAGACAGCAACAGCAGATGGAAGACAGCAACAGCAGAAGGAAGACAGCAACAGCAGATGGAAGACAGCAACAGCATAAGAAATATATTGCCTTCGTGGAGGTCAGCATGGCAGAATGGATAAGAGCTCTTGTTTTAAAAAAAACATCCGATGTGCTCATGCCGAGGTAGCGGGTTTAACCCTTACACCGGTCAATTGGGCTAAGATGTTGACTTGTGGACATAAATTACAAGTAACTCTGAAGTCGGAATGGGTTTGTCTGGTGGAAATGGAAACTGGTTATAGGGAAGGCTAATCCACACGCAAAAAACAGTCCATTGCACTAGAAGTAATAGCATGTGTATGGACTACTCTTGAGTTCAAAGTGAGTGGAAGAAAGGCAACTAGTGTGAACATTTAACTGCATTACTGTTGTAGATTTATTACTTAGATTAACACAGTAACCATTAGGTTGGTGGACAATGAAAGAATACCAATAGTAGATTTATTACTTAGATTAACACAGTAACCATTAGGTTGGTGGACAATGAAAGAATACCAAAGGACTTTTTAGTCAGATGGGTAAAAGATCTCAGGGTCAGCCTCTACTGCGGTACAAAGATGTGTAAGCAGGACATGAATGCTACAGACATTGGTATTGCACCTTGGGGGAAAGTCGCAGCAATTTTTGCATGGAGGGCAAAGATCAGAAATGGCATAAATACAGAGACAGAGTGTGATTAAAACACTATCTTTCCATATGTCAGTAATTGATATAATTTTCTATTATCATTTTGTATCTTTAAATGTAAAAACCTTCTTTCTTGTGTTTCAATAAGTGGGGTAGTAATTTCAATTACAGACGTAGGGGGTTGTTAAGGTCTCTGTATTGCATGTTCTACTTTCGTTCACTTGAAATATATTTATATATAATCTGTTGATCATCTTTCTATATTACACATTTACTTTGTGTTTAGTGTTGTGTGTATATCCGTCTTGTTTACAAATATTCATGTGTATTTTTATGTATCATTAATAATTGAAATACCTGTTTTATTATATTGTTATAATATTGATTGTGACAAAGGTGTTGTGTTTTAATATTGTTAAAATGTTGATTGTAACAAAGATGTTGCATTTTAATTGTTTATGTTACTATTATTATTTGTTTTTATAATTATGCATTATTTTGTAGTATGTTTATTTCAAGACGTGCCTAACTACATCAGTCTTTTTTGTTTTTCAGTTTCTGTCACATGATCTTTTGACCTTTTTACAAGAAAACAAGCTGTATGCAAGGTAGAGTAGATCTGACCATATCTTTTAGCTTATCATCATTATTTGCCATGCTGATAAGTGTGGGTGGTCATGTATGGCCATCTCACGCGATCAGCTCAGTGTTCTTGTCTCGACCATATCACATGGCCAAGCCATCCAGGTATTTACTTCTCTGCCTTCCCCTTATTCTCCCCCCCCCCCCCTTAATCTTGCCAGTTGTCACCAAGTTCTCCAATTTATTTCTTCTCATAATGTGTCCAAAAATTTGTGACTGTCTACGTCTAATTTCTCGAATCCAGTTAGGGTTTTCATTTGTTTCTGTAGGACTTGGTCATTGGTTTTTCAAGCTTGGTCATTGGTTTTTCTTCCTGTCCATGGTATTCTTTGCAGTTTCCGCAGAAACCACATTTTCATGGCCATCACATGTTTTTCAGTTTGTCTGCTCATTGTCTATGCTTCACATCCTTACAAAAGAACAGGCTCTATGTAGCAACACTCTCTTTCTCGTTGCAAATGACATCTTTTTTATTGGTCAGTATGTTTTCCATCTTGCAAAAGGTTACCTTCGCCATGGTGTTTCTTGTTCTAATCTCTTCAAGGCATCTCCCATCAGATATTATAACTGTCCCGAGATAATTATACTGATTCACTTGTTTAAAAATATTTCCATTTACTTGTATTTTACATTGTGGTATTTCCTTCTTCCTAGTGATGACATAATTTGTGTCTTCTTATAATTTAATTCTAACCCTAGCTGTTCACTGTGTGATACAACCGCATCTACTAAATGTTGCAGATCCTGCTCATTGTCTGCAATCAATACTTATCATCCACATATCTAATGTTATTAATTTTACATCCTCCAATAGTGATTCCTTTCATATCTTCAACATTTCTGAAAATATTTTCACTGTACAGGGAAAAATGATCTGGAGACATTACACATCCCTGTCGCACACCTCTCTTAATAGGCTATATTGACCTATGTAATTATCAGTCGTTATGGCAGCTTGTTTTTTCCAATATATGGTTTTTACTTATACGTGGGTGTTTATTTAGTAAATTCTTCTTCGGCAGTCGATTTCAGCTACATGGCTTTTGCAGCATGGGTCATGTGCAGAATGACATGCCTGAGATCATCGCTAGCTCTCCACAGTTTGTCTTGTAGATGTTCTCCCGTGGGCCAGATTTCTGCTGGCCACCTATTCTTCCATGCATTCAGGCCTAGAAAATGTGATGGCCCTATTACACCATGTTTTTTTTATGTTGTGGTTTTGTTTTTTATAAGTTCATAGAAATAGAAAGAAAGAACTTGTGCAAATCTTACCTGAACAGAATTCTGTTATACAGCTGATTGCACCCTAGATATGAATGATTTTGGTTGATCAAAGACAGTCTTCAAGTTGCTAACAACTGGTCAGTCAGTGCTCCTATCTCCTTCAGATCACACAAGGAGGATCTGAGCTCGGTGTGTAACTCTGCAGCAATGCTGCTGATCAAACTATGCTTTAAAAAAACTGCTGTGGGTATATGAAGCATTTAGGGCACACATTTCGTAGGCCTGACTACACTGAGGCTGCACATAGGAAGAGGTGGCCAGTCTATCTCTCCTGTAGGACACGTTATGGTGTATATTATGTGTATGGCACGTTACACCCTCCTTAGGTATTTATAATGCCCATGTTAAACACTGCCTCAGTGAGTCAGTTGTTATTATTTTTCATGCGTTTTAATGCTATTGTTCTTTTGTTGTCAAAATTTGCTTCATAAGTGATGTTGAATGAAAGAATGTATGAGAGGAAATAAAGAAGAAGGGCAGAATGTCAGACGGGCCTGCGTGCCCAATTCTTAACCCTTTGAAAATAAAGACTTTCGTTCGTTTGTTCGTAGGAAATGTTGAGAGCTGCCATCAAACCTTCATCCAGCCATGCTCATGTCATCATTTCAGCAAATATCTCAGTATGTTTATACCAGAATCCACACAAACTATATATATTCTAGTATTGAATAAAGAGCGCGACTGCTGCTGAACTGATCCCAAACAATGAATTAAAACAAAATATCACTAGGAAAGACACAGATACAAATGACCAATTTTGACTAGTCTTTATGAATGAACAAACAAAAAAACTACCACACACAAGAATACTTAATTATAACATTGAAATATCACAATGACATGTAAGTAATCCACATGTTTCAAAAAATGGCACAAACAAAGCATAAGTCCAGAATCTAGTATTTTTGTTTTGTGTGTTCACGAGTGCATTTTTCTCGGAGACTCCTGGGTTTCGTCGCGGGAGCTACAGAGTTTGTGCTTTGTGCGACGCTTTCTGCAGGCCACCCTGCATAAAGAGACCAAGCCATATGGGGTAAAACCCGGGGCAATGAAGTCCATCCTCTTGACTTTTAAGACTGTTTAGTATATATATTCTTTTTTTTTTTTTAAAGTTGCATATCCTTTACAGGATGTTGCAGTCAACACCAGCATTTTACTGCTGTTGTTGCTGATGTCTTGGCAAGCTTTGCATTCAGTAGTTTGCCATTGCTTTCTGAACAACCGGCTCTTATACCAACATGTTAAAACCAGCGCAACGCGGTCTGCTGCCAAAAAAGTCACCACTGTGTTTCGAATGCGGGTACGCGACATTCCGAATCACGTCTGCAGCGCCATTGCATTAACTGTGCCACTTATTCTTTGCAATTTCCAACTGCTTTTATGTGTGCATGGGCCATCCTAATGGCCTAATCAGTTACATTCTAAAATCCTAAAATCAGGTCAGGGAGATGTAAAGCATTATCAGGTGCCTGAGAAAACATTGTCCTTAACTGGATTCCACCTCCCAGACTTTTTGAGATAGAGGCAGATGCCATCTCTAACTAATTTGCATGATGAATTAAGGAAATAGTGCCAATATAGGCTGTACATAGCTTACATTTAAAATGCTGAAGTTTCAGTACATAATGTGACATCTGAAGTTTCAGTACATAATGTGACATCTGAAGTCTCAGTACATAATGTGACATCTGAAGTTTCAGTACATAATGTGACATCTGAAGTTTCAGTACAAATGTGACATCTCTGTCAATATCTTGATATCATCAACAGGTATGAAGGCACAGAGCTTGGAAAGAGCTCTCCAGTCGGAGAAGCTTTGAGAGGATTCTTTGCAAATCTGTTTTCTACATTGACCAAAGAGCAGAAAGGTAATGTATACACTGTAGTCACATGGTCGTATACCAGTGAGTAAAGAGGTGAGGACAAAATGCTGGTAGGGCACACATTGGGAAAACTTGATAATAGTATCACTACAAATTCCATTGTCTGTAACACATAAGGCCAATGAAACAGAGGGAGATCTAAAATTTTGAGGAGAAGAGAATTAGAGTCAGATAAATAATATAGGGAGGACAAGGTTGAAGTTGACAGAGATAGTAAAAGATAAGATGGCTTGGAATGAATTAGTTGAGGGACTATATCCACTGGGAGATACAGAACAGAAGGAGAAGATGTCACATGGTCAGCTTCGTGTCCCAGAAACTGAAATACTTTGGCCATATTAAAGATCACAGTGGCTTGAAAAGGACAGTGAAGGAAGGTGTGGTCTCTGGAAGAGGATTCTGTGCTACGCTAGCAGTGAGGATGGATGGGACACAGGACATTGAAGGCGCCTTGGGCATGAACATGCATGAGGCAAGGGATCTTCTCATTGGGTATGATGAGAGCGTCTTTCTGCAAAGATGATCAGAGCTACTGTCTGCAAAAATAATAAGTTACATAATGCAACTGAATTAATTTTGCCAGTGTTGGGTTGAGTTGAGCCAAGAACCGATATCACTGCACTCAGGACATTCCCATTCATGCTCTGTCTCCTCGTTCAACAGCCAGTGAAGAGTCACAATACTAATTGTTCCCACCGCTATCTGATTAAAATTTCTCCTGGTCTTCCCTCTCGGTTTTGAAATTCTTCCAGAACCCCCACTGATTCCTCGCAGTCTCATTCTTTCCACATACGGGTTCTCAATCTGGTCCCACAGATGGACGACCACCTTTCCCTTGTCCATAATGTTGCCAGTGTTCAAAAAAGAATTATTGCAATGGTGTAGAAATATGAAACAGAATTAGAAACAGTTATATATTATTGTCTTGATAGCTTCCTATATAGACATAACACACAGTTATTACTAAAATGCCATCTCTTATTGAATGAATAGGCAGAATATGTTTGCCCTCAACTTATTTAATTAAGCAATAACAGATAAGAGAAATCATGACTGCTGCAGGATGTAACTAAAGATGAAACAAATAATTGTGTGTAGATCCTGTAAGGACTAAACAACAGACACATGACATACCTTATAATGAACTCAGGCCAGGTAAATAGAAATCACACTGGAAAATTGAAACAGAAGAATAGCTGACATCTTGCCATCACAACAGACGATAGTTTGTTACATTGTGCTTTAAAATAGGTTTAATAGCTACATCCCACTGTGGTAGCAAATGTGACTGATTAGACCAATTCGCGTGGTAAATGTTTGTTCCCAATGAATCCATGTTAACACAGTCATTTCCACCATCGTGCACCTTCTAACATCTCACATGCTCAGTGTGTGACCTATTTGCAATCATTTTCTCCTTTGTCTTATTCCATTTCTGATCTTTGCTTTCCATGCAACGCAAACAGCGACTTGCTCCTAAGGTGCAAATATCAATCTATTATCAGTAAGAAGAATAAAGAATAATCATCATCATCAAGTGCCGTGCCGACTGGCGTAGGCGTTCATGACTCTGCACAGATCTCTGTCTTTAGTTTTCTAGATCACTCTGCTGTTGATATTTCTCCATGCCACCGTCGCAATCCATCCAATAATAATAATAATGATAGTAATGTTAAGTAAATATGTAATACATAAGTTAAACCACAGCACATTATTTATTATTCTTTATTCTTCCCATTCATTTACACATTGTGCTTTCTATTACATAGCCTGAGTTCATTGTAAGGTATGTACGTGTGCCTGCTGTTTCACTTTCGCTCGATCTGTACGTACCTATTTGTTTTATTTTACTCTGTTTAAGCAATAGCTGGATGTACCAGTTACTAATCAGCAGATCTTTACTAAAAGACTACCATCAGTTAAGTAGACAAGAACAGGTCATCATTTTCCAGTAAAGTAAGGAGCACAATAGACAGCTCAAAATTAAATTTGATGACTCAGCCCAGTGTAAATATTGTCAAGTGTGCAGAACTGAAGACCCCATTCTTCAAGAACACTCCAACTAGAACATATCCAGGTACACTGGTTGGTCTGTATGAAAACAGATTGGTCTCCTGCTAAAGATCAGCCATTTTATTCAAGGGACAAAACTAGATACAGACAATATCAGTTCTTCCAAAGAAATATGCAAAGAATTTTGCTTTTCATATTACTGAATAGTATTAGACCCAAGAAATAAATATTCTTTGCACAAAATAATTACACAATCCTAAAAGTATAACATGGGCAAAGGTGATAGACAAACAGGCAAGAGGATACGGAAGGCGATTAACAGTTGAACTTTTTGGAAATATGGCATCAGAAATAAGGAAAACAGATCGTTGTGGAGAAACATGCCAGTGTACATTGTGATGATGATGGCTATACATAGTTTACATGTTTATGTGTCGCTTATTGCCTGTTATCTATTTTCTTAACTCAAATTTTACATTGCCTGTTATTTATTTTCCTCACTCAAATTTTACATATTTTAGTTGAGTACCTGGGGAACTTGCTGAGGATTGTATGTGAAAACAACTGGGGTTCCATTCCACTCACTTTTGTGTTTGAAGGCCTGAGCCACATCTCTCCTGGACCGGTCATTGGAGGAGAACTTCTCCCACTGATCAGGTTTGATACTTTCTGCAGCTATCAGTTTGTTGTTGTTTTGCTTCTTCTTTTCCCTCCTCCTCCTCCTCTCCTCCTCCTCCTCCTTCCTCCTCCTCCTCCTCTTCCTCCTCCTTCATTGATGACTGCTCTCAGTACCTATAAAATTAAATCCACTCTTCCCGCAATAGTCATCTTACTCACATTTTTTCCAGTAACTTGTATCAATATTTAATAGCACGCACTTGGTTAATATCTTGACGTCAGACAATTTGAATGTAGTATTATCAGCTGCCACCTGTCCTTTAATTTTAGCCCACACAAGTTCTATAGGGTTTACATGAGAATGGTATGACGGAAGTCTCAAGCACCTTGGTCATGCTCTTTTTGCCTCTGTTTTACAAGGGACGATTCTAGCTTGAAATACATTTCTGGAAATGGTATGTTTTCCCTTTGGAGCCATATGTGTATTGCTTCCTTTGTGCTTGACACCGTATGTATGTTGTCTTCTTGGGCAACAACATTCTGATATGATGCATTGTCCATAATTAGACAAGATGGTCTATCTAGGAATGGAAGCACTGTATTCTCGGGCCAATCTCTAAATACATTACCATTCATCTCATTATGATAATCCCTATTGTGTGTATGCTTTGACATGAACATGAGTCCAGCATTCTGTAGTAAGCCATTGTGCCTACTACCAGCATTGGCTATGACTAAACGCTGTGCTTTACTATTGGATTGGGCACATATCGCTTTATCTTTCCATCCACTGATTTCCATTCTATTCATTTGTGTGGTGCGCATTGATCCAGGTGTCATCCAAATACACTATGTCATAATTTCTTTGCGCATTTCCCTTGTTTCACATAGGTATTTGCTTCTTATAGCGGTTGCTTGCAAATGATATTTCTACCTTCCTTGTACTTTCTAAACGTGAATCCTAATGTCCTTATAATTTTCCACAAAGTTGTTTTGGATAGCTCTATGTCATTGTTCTCTTACAGTCACTGTTTATTTGGTATCCAGCATTTTTATAATAGCTCGCCTCATGACATCATTTTCAAAGCTGTCTACTATTGCCTTTCTACCTACTGTTTGCTTACTGCATGGTGGTTTCATTCCAGATTCTTGCACACATCAATGAAATTATCGTTTACTGTAACCCAATGCATGCATTATTCTTTTCTCAAGATGTATAATAGTATGAAAAAATTTCCTGCAATCAGCTTCTTGACAAAAATATGTGTACAACTTCATAGCGATGCTTTGAAGTGTACAAAATTTCTCATTCAATCCCATTCAACAATATTCACACATTGAGATGTTAACGATAAATGGTAAGATTGATAAAATAATAATGTTTCATGAAAGCACCCCCTATAGATAGAATTATTGACGACACCTCTGAACACTTCTGTTCCACTACGGATGTTCTTGTCATAAGGAAATTCCCATGCAGCAAGAGAAAATTCACTATTGAATGCTGATGTGTGAAGATGTATTACATTTCATTATATGCACTTCATCTGTGACCCGCAAATTATATACTGTACATAAACAAACACTGAGATCTGCTGTACAATCTCCAGAACAAACATTTTTTGTTTTTGGGTGGACACAATGATAAGGTTATATGCTAAATCTCATCAAATTCCCACAGTTAGTTACTGAGATGTCGATTTTTATATGGGGGAAAACAAATGTTAACTATAGTGACCTCTGCATTGGTGTTCAGGAAGAACGGTGTTCCAAGCAGAGCACCGGCCCTGCAAAAATAAGCAGTGAACAGAACCTATGAAAACCAGTAAATTGGGCAGAACCTATAAAGACCAGTAGATTGGGCAGAATCTACAAAGACCAGTAGAAAGGGCAGAATCTACAAAGACCAATAGATTTGACAGAACCTATAAAGGCCAGTAGATTGGGCAGAATCTACAAAGACCAGTAGAAAGGGCAGAATCTACAAAGACCAATAGATTTGACAGAACCTATAAAGGCCAGTAGATTGGGCAGAATCTACAAAGACCAGTAGAAAGGGCAGAATCTACAAAGACCAATAGATTTGACAGAACCTATAAAGGCCAGTAGATTGGGCAGAATCTACAAAGACCAGTAGAAAGGGCAGAATCTACAAAGACCAATAGATTTGACAGAACCTATAAAGGCCAGTAGATTGGACACAACCTATAAAAACCAATAGAATGGACCTAACCTATAAATACCAGTAGAATGGACAGAATCTACAAATTTGTGTTTGAAATCAGCTTCAGGCGATTTAGAAGCAGACCATATTGTGTTGATTTTGTTGGTATGAGCATCAGCTGTATAGCATGCAATAGCTAACTACTGAACATTAAAAATTGCCTAGGAAATTATAAAGAAGAAAACAAAAAGTGCTGGATTGATTGCAATGTTCTGTAAAGGATATGCAGATAACTTTGTAACTCTTTACATATTTTTAAAGATTCAAAATGATCTTGAGCTGTGAATGTAAATTTCTTAATATTTTCATCACTCCAGACAGATTCTTCAATCCTGCCTCTCAACACATGAAGTTTACACAAGGGGAGCCATTGAGTGTTTTATTTGTCAGACTATCATCAATTTGGTGGATTTGGTGGGTATCATTTACTGTTGTGTGAGTTTATTTACCATGCTGAAAGAAAGGCAATAAAACCGGTGGAACTGTAGTAAAGCTGTAAAAATGCAATTAGTAAATCAAAGGAAGGTGGAATTTGTAAGCTTTACAAGAACACAACCAAAATGGACAAAATGGGTGTTGCGGCTACAGCCTTTATTAGCACACAAACAGCAAATACATATCAACTACATAACAAATATTAAAATATTACTTAGCTGATGCACAAGAGACATGCTGGTAGCCTGTATGTGATACATCCTAGCTTTACCAACAATTGTGAACAGGCTCAAGGTGCTGCAAGCTAAATAATATCCACAAGGGCCTAGACAATTAAGAGTCATGGGCTGATAGGAGGAGAAAGTCTTGGATGGCTCAGGTATGGGAAACAGCTGGAGGGGTGCACATGCTTGGGAACATTTGGATAGTAGTGGGTCCGATTGCCAAGGAAAAGTCAGACATGTGCAGAGTCATGGTTGCAGTGGATGGAGTATGGGGATTGGCCGGTAGGCTGTGCTGAATAGGAGGTGCAACAATTAATTGACAACAATTTGTGCCCTGGTGATGTAATCATCTACATGGATGGCTCTATGCTAAGAGGCAAAAGTGATGTCTAGAGAATCATAGTGAAGATTAACGGGCGGTGTTTAATACAGGATAGCCTGGCGTATGATACCAGGTGGTCTAAGAGTATTGGTGGAGGCGGTATTGGCGGCGGCATTCCATTGGCTGAGGGACACAGGTCATGATGGTAATAGACTCAGACCGTGCTGAGAAAGGTGAAGACAGGCATGCTTCGTGCAGAGTGGCATGCTTCAGTTCAAAACTAAAGATAGGGAGACTGTTGGAGCTTTTCCCCAGGACATGCTGGTGTGATTGGAGGCAGGAAAAGCAGACAGATTGGCTGTCTGCATGGTTTGGGTGGTGTATTGGTGCATGATGTGACAGATATTGCCAAGGTCCTTTGGGATCATATGTATAGCGTGGATAAACAGATAAATTATCGTAGTCTGTAGAGAATTGAGTGGCAGGGAGTGACCAGAGGTTCTGCCGATAATCAGTACTATTAATAAGGTGTCAGACAGACACATAATCAGACTAATACTGGAACCATTGATAATGGGACTGTTTGCTAACTCATGAAGATTGGGGCGGAGCACGTATGGAAATGTTCCTAGTGCTGTGGTGTGGGTTCTTAACCCAACTGTACATCTGCCATCGGAGTATTCCAAGCCACATAAAGCTGATTGGATCTACAGATTAATGATCCATGAAGGAATATTGGGATAATAATTTAGGTCTTTATTTTTAGTGGCGGAATGGTGGGTATTTATTTCAGTGACCATATAGTGTTAATATGGTTGGTATCACTATGATGACTTTACTTTTTCATAAACATGAAATATTTCTGTCATGAGACTGTTGTTTAGAACTACATGGTAGGTGGAAAATACTCCTCCTGTCCTTAGGATTAAAACGTTTGTGTGCTAGTGTACTTAATGCTGTACTACCACAGTTCAAAATGTTATTTGCATAATTATCAGACATTAAGTAACATGGATTTTATTATAAAGTGTTTGGAAGAGTATGGACAATTGATTGATTGATTTAGGAACCGACATCACAGCATTCGGGGCATTCCCGTAAGCGCTCCGTCCCCATCCTCAGAAGCCAGCGAAGAGTTCCAACCCCAATAGTACCAGTAGCAATCTGATTATATCCCCTCGTCACTCCATGCTGTCGCATTCTTGCCAGACCATGGTGATCCATTTGCTCCTCCGAGGTGTACACGTGCTCCCACAAGGTCGCAACCATGTCTGCCTTATCATGCATCAATACTCCACCAAGTTTTGCAGAGCCAGCCAATCTGTCCGCCTGTTCATTCCCCAGCACACCGGCATGCCCCAGAGAAAAGATCCATACGATGCTTGCCACCCGTGACTTCCGAAGCGAAGTAAGCCACTCATATGGACAACAGAACATCTCATTTCAGGACACAAACTGTGACTAGTACTGTTTATTTTATTTTTTTCGCGCTCGCTCACTTTGAACTCAAGCGTAGTCCACACACACTACTTCTAGTAGTAGCTGGACTAATTTTTGCATGTGGGTTAGCTTTCCCTGTTAGTAGTGTCCCTCGCCATCTGGCAAACCCACTCTGACTTCAGAGGTACTTGTAATTTACGTCCTCAAGTCAAGGATGATAGGTCAACATTTTAGTCCAACTGTCCAGTGTAGGGGTTAGACCCCTTACCTCGGCATCAGCACACTAGATGTTTAAAAACATGCGTTCTTATCCATTCTGCCATGCTGACCTATTGACTAGTACTTGATGCAGGGACATGCTAGTTAACAAAATGAAGCCTGCAATACGATCAACATTCCTGTTACGTCTCTCAAAAGGAGTACTGATGCTGCACATACAGTGGATACACTATGTACTCTGAAATTTGAGGTCATGAAACTTCCAGCATACAGTCCAGACTGCATTTGTTTGGAACCTTGAAAAAACGTTAAATACACTCAGGTTGATGTCTGAAGGTTACAAAGAATATATGAAGACTGTATGATGGAAGAGTGCAGTATGAGACTGGCATGCATACCCAATTTTTGAGCCTATGAAAATAAAGTTTGTTTGTTCATTTGTTCATTCTTTCTGCCTGCTGTCCCTCCTTCCCACACATTCAAGCATTTACACATACATGTCGTGATGTGACTTTCGTGCACTGAGTTGTAGTTAGAAATAGAATCATGACTGTCATAAACTGGAGGTAATAAGGGAACAGGTCGTGCAACCTCGTATCATGTAACCTCATATCATGACACAATCTTCACTTAAGAAGAAAATCTGGGATTTTGAACTTAAATTTTGTAGAAATGATCTAAGAATATTGTGGATCAAGAAGAAGAAGAATGTTGACATCTTACAAGGTCTGACAATTGAAGAAATCTGGATTATAAGCTAGGAAACTGATATTACTTTGGGCATATTAAACATCACAGTGGTTTGGAAAAAACAGTGATGGAAGATGATTCCTAGAAGAAAAGCAGGGGTCAACTAGCATGAAGATTGATACAGGATATTGTAGACATCTTGTGCATGAGGCAAGAAAACTGGCATGGGGGTCGAGAAACTTGTTGGCCGGTCGTTATGAGAGCAGCATTCTGCAAAGGATCTGCTACATGATGAGAGAGTGTGTGTGTGTACACGTGTGTGTGTCAGTGTCAGAGAGAGAGAGAGAGAAAAATCATATGTTATACACCCTTGTGAATCTGTTTTGACATTACCTTATCCTGTCATGTTGATCTTTCTCTTTCATTGGTTAGGATTTCGTCAGTTTGAATGAATTCTTCAGTACCCTGGCTGCTCTCAATAGAAATGAGAGCTTACAAAGGGGCACAACTTTGTGGAACTCTGCTGTCGGCTGGTTGAGCACAGAGGATGTTTGCAGGAAGTGGACAGACAGAGATGTCCTGGTGCAGGCACTTAGTT
>OY992894.1:71009006-71241368 GCA_963921405.1 Cepaea hortensis | reverse complement strand
AGAAACTACAAAAAGAAAGGCACATTTGCATGCAGACTTATCTTATACCAAGAATGGGGATGAATTAAAATAACCAGGAATAAATCATCATTCACACGACTAAAACAATGAATAGATAGTAGTTTGCATCACTATCAAATGCTTTGCAAAGCTGTGAGTGTGTTAATGCATTTAATTTCCAGTAGATAATAATAAATTGGTAGTAAATGTTCCTCTATTTGTTCATGACCAGGTGAGGACAGTTCCATCATTATTGATAACTACAGGGCTATCAGCATTGCTCGTATGTTGATCTTGTTTTCGGATATGAAAGAACGAAACTCACAGAACAAGCCTTACAGGATCCTGAACTTAATGTCATGAAAGCCTTGGAAAACTTACCCCTAGGCTTGACGCTTGCTGGAATCTCAGACAACATTAACAGACATCCGTAGTCGGAGTAATGTAAATACACGTAAAGTGGATAGATGCCTTTCTCTGATCTTCAGCTTGTGTAAGGAGATAGAAAGTAAGTTAAATGGCTGTTGTTTCCAGTTATCATTATGCAAGATTTGTATATCATTATGCCAATATTTGTATATCATTATGCCAATATTTGTATATCATTATGCCAAGATTTGTATATCATTATGCCATATTGTACATCATTATGCCAAGATTTGTATATCATTATGCCAAGATTTGTATATCATTATGCCAAGATTTGTATATCATTATGCCAAGATTTGGACATCATTATGCCAAGATTTGTATATCATTATGCCAAGATTTGTATATCATTATGCCAAGATTTGTATATCATTATGCCAAGATTTGTATATCATTATGCCAATATTTGTATATCATTATGCCAAGATTTGTATATCATTATGCCAAGATTTGTATGTCATTATGCCAAGATTTGTGTATCATGCCAAGATTTGTATATCATTATGCCAAGATTTGTATATCATTATGCCAATATTTGTATATCATTATACCAAGATTTGTACATCATTATGCCAAGATTTGTATATCATTATGCCAAGATTTGTATATCATTATGCCAAGCTTTGTACATCATTATGCCAAGCTTTGTATATCATTATGCCAAGATTTGTATATCATTATGCCAAGATTTGTATATCATTATGCCAAGATTTGTATATCATTATGCCAATATTTGTATATCATTATGCCAAGATTTGTACATCATTATGCCAAGATTTGTACATCATTATGCCAAGATTTGGACATCATTATGCCAAGATTTGTATATCATTATGCCAAGATTTGTATATCATTATGCCAAGATTTGTATATCATTATGCCAATATTTGTATATCATTATGCCAAGATTTGTACATCATTATGCCAAGATTTGTATATCATTATGCCAAGATTTGTATATCATTATGCCAAGATTTGTATATCATTATGCCAAGATTTGTATATCATTATGCCAAGATTTGTATATCATTATGCCAAGATTTGTATATCGTTATGCCAAGATTTGTATATCGTTATGCCAAGATTTGTATATCGTTATGCCAAGATTTATATATCATTATGCCAAGATTTTTATATCATTATGCCAAGATTTATATATCATTATGCCAAGATTTATATATCATTATGCCAAGATTTATATATCACTAGCTGATCCGGCCCGGCTTCGCCCAGACCCTGGTGGGGAGCATCTCATTTAATTCATATAAGTAGTCATATAAGTTCTCGTTCCCGTTACCGACAATCTGTCTGTCTGTCTGTCTGTCTGTATATCTGTCTGTCTGTCTGTCTGACCCGGCCCGGCTTCGCCCAGACCCTGATGGGGAGCATCTCATTTAATTCATATAAGTAGTCATATAAGTTCCTGTTCCCGACTGTCTGTCTGTCTATCTATCTGTCTGTCTGTCTGTCTGTCTGTCTGACCCGGCCCAGCCCATGGTGGAGAGCATCTCATTTAAATCATATAAGTAGTCATATAAGATCCCGTTCCCGACTATCTGTCTGTCTGTCTGTCTTGGGTAAATGGAGGAGGGAGGTGGAGGAGGGAGGAGGAGACAGGAGGAATAGGAGGAGGGATTAGGAAGAGGAGGGAGGAGTAGGGTGGAGGAGGAGGGGGAGGAAGAGGGAGAAGGAGGGAGGAGGAGAACGCAGGAGGAGGAGAGAGTAGGTGGAGGGAGGAGGAAGAGGGAGGAAGAGGGAGGAGGAAGAGAGAGTGGGAGGAGGGAGGAAGAGGGAGAAGGAGGAGGGAAGAGGATGAGGGGGAGGAGGAGGAATGTGAAGGGAGGAGGAGGGAGGAGGAAGAGGGAGGAGGAGGAATGTGAAGGGAGGAGGAGAGGGAGCAGGAGGAAGAAGGAGGAGGGGGAGGGCGAAGGAGGAAGGAAAAGGAGGGAGGAGGAAGAGCGTGGAGGAGGGAGGAAGAGATAGGCAGAGAGAGGAGGAGGAGGGAGGAGGAGGAGTAGGGATGAATAGGAGGGAGGAGGAGGGATTAAGAGAAGGAGGGGGGAAAGGGGAGAAGGAGGAGGAGGAGGGATGAGGAAGGAGGAGGAGAACGCAGGTGGGGGAGGAGGAGGTGGAGGGAGAAGGAGGAGGGAGGAAGAGGTAGAAGGAGGGAGGAAGAGGTAGAAGGAGGAGGGGGAGGAGGAGGAAGAGGGATGTGGAGGGGGGAAGAAAAGGGAGGAGGAGGGAGGGGGAGAGGGAGGAGGCGGAGGGGAGAGGAAGAAGGAGGAGGGTGGAGGGGGGAGGAGGTAGAGGCAGGAGGAGAAGAGAGGAGGATGGAGTTCGCCATTCCGAATTCATACTCGACTAGGTTCTGTGATTTCGGTCCTTCCATTGATTGTTCTTCCCTTCTACACGACTGTAGATAACTTCCTTACACATAAAAAGATGAATTGTTATTGATATTGCCGTGGCATGGAGGCATATATATCAGCAGCAGAGTTGAACGCCTACGCCAGCCGGCACGGCACTTGATGATGATGATGATTGCCGTGTGACGATTCTGTGTAGTCACGTCATTTTCTTCCCTTTCCCTAGCGTTTTGGTTCGGGGATTCTTTCATCATCATCATCATATATTTACGTACGTATTTTGGGAATGGGAGGAGGGAGGAGGAGGAAGAAGAAAAAAAAATACGACAGTTGGCAGCGCTGGAATGAAAGGAAGGCGTGTAGAAAATTTCATCTCAATCGGATGGGCCGTTCGCGAACGCATAAAGGACATACATACATACATACAGACAGACAGACGGAGATCCTAATTTATATATAAGATTATGCCAAGATTTATATATCATTATGCCAAGATTTATATATCATTATGCCAAGATTTGTATATCATTATGCCAAGATTTGTATATCATTATGCCAAGATTTGTATATCATTATGCCAAGATTTGTATATCATTATGCCAAGATTTGTACATATCATCATCCAGTGCCATGCTGGCTGGTATGTGTGATAATACTTCTCCACAAATTACGATCTCTGACATCATGAATCATTTCGTGTGTTGACTCCCTTCTGTGTCATGACACAAGACTGTCAAGAATCTTCTCATGCTGTCTTCCTCTATCTCTCTTTCTGCAAATGTTTCTGGTTGTCACAACATATTCCAGTTTTTGTCATCTCATAATGTGGCCAACAAATGATGACTATCTCTTTCTGATGTTTGTGATAAGTTTTCTTTGCGACTCAGCTTCCCTTAAAATGTTCAGATTGCTCATTTTGGCTGTCCAATTAACTTCCAGCATTCTTCTATAATACCCCATCCCCATGGCTTCCATGGATTTGTTTGTCTGTTTACTAATTGTCCAAGATTCGCAGCCGTATGTTAAAACATAGAGATTTGTATTAAGAGGTTAGAAAAGGAATTCTTGCATATTACATAGAACTAGTTTTAACGTGATTGAATCCTCGATAATTAGTGAACAATCAGACAAATCCTTTGATGCCTCTGAGATGTGGTTTTACAGATTCTTCTTCTTCTTCAGCGTTCCGAGCCATTGAGGTTCTTTGCTGCAAATACAATCCGTCTCCATTCGTCTCTCTGGTGGACCTTCTCTTGCCAGTCGTTGATTCCAAGTGCTTGTAGGTCTGTACATGTATTATCTCTCCACCGCCTTCTTGGTCTACCTCGGGGTCTACGGTCATTTATTTCCTGAGTGTAAGCGAGTTTTGTTTCCCTATTATCTTCCATGATGAATGTTGAAAATTCCTTGGACAGTCAAAATGAGTAATCTAAATGTTTTGAAAGAGGTTAAGACACCAGGATAACTTATCACAAACATCAGAAAAAAAGCAGTTTTTTTTTTTTTTTTTTGGGCCACATTAGAATAGAAAAACTGGATTATGTGATAGCTGGAAAGATTTGTGGAAAAAGAGATAGGGAAAGAGTGCGAGAGAAGATTCTCGACAGCCTTGTGTTGCAGCACTGAAGGATGTCAATGCATGAATTAATTGTTGGAGATCACAAGATGTGGAGAAGCATGGTCACCCATGCCTGTCAGCAAGGCACTTGATGAAGATGAAGATTTGTACTGTTTGCATGTGAGATCAGAACAATAAGCAGACATGGTGAGAGTCATCTCATGTCTCATGGCAGCAGGCATGAGGTTTCTGAGGAGAATGCAAAGAACACAATGGGCTGAGAAAGGGGGTTAACAGCAAAAGAATCAACTTCATTGCATCGGGTTCTCTCCCATTTGACTTGGTGTTCTTTCCTCAGAATGGCCTGTTGACGTGGACAGAGCATAAACTCTGTAGCTCCAGCGGTGACCCTCAAGGGCCTCCGAAAATATACCGGTGAACTGAATGATGGAGTCTAAAATGAACTCGTGACCTTTGTATTCGTAGTTTAGATCAGGTGGCTGGACCACTTCACCATGGAGAGTCCCTAGGCTGAGGGGAAAAACGAAGTAGTATTTCGATATGTAAATGAAATTTGATTACAGAAATAAGATGTCGACTAGCAGAAGCATGTTATGAAGAGCAACACATCTGATGCCTTGCAAATAACATTATAGGAAAAATTAATACAGACTTAATTTTGTGGTGCCTGTAATTGGTGAAATGTGGTTGCTTTTTTTTGCATGTTTTGCATGACATATAATGATAATGAAGGTGTTCTTTTTTGAATAACAAAGACACAAACAATAGATTGCACGATTTATTGCCTGGCATATTTCACTGCATCTCATCAGGCACATACTGCAGAAATCACACAGCATTAACTAAAGTAATTAGATAAATCCTTCAAGCTGAAATATACAAATATTCACACAGTAATTTTAATTGTCTACCATGGTAATTTTAAACTGACTATCATGTCTTTCTGTTTGCACAAAACTGGCTTATGCAGATTAATGGTGATTGCTTCTGACACCTTTAACATGCTGCTATTTTGTGTGTTAAACAGCATGCAAAGCGCACTGTCACTATCATTCACGTGACCAGTTTCCAAAATGTGCCATCCAATTGATGATGTAGGAGGTTTGTGGTGTGTCAACTTGGCCAGGTTTCCATCATCTTTGTGTATTATTCTGTCAATCCACTTGGATATGTGTTCGGCCACACGCAAAATATGCCAGGCAATAAATCGTGCATTCTATTGTTTGTGATTTCGTTATTCAAATTCAATACACAGAAAACATAGTTTTCTTCTTTGTTTGTGTCCCTCTGTTGTTATACATCTGGTTTGGTTTGGCTTTATTATAGGATGACTTTCTTTGTACAGGGATATCTCCTTAAGTGATCCAGTCTTCTACCTTAGATCACAGAAAGGGAATCTCTGAACAGTACATACAATTTCTAGCACCTGTGAAGGTGCATATGTGTGTATACCAGAATCACACATGCTATAAACATTCTTTTGTGGTTAGGTGTTGACATTAGCTGAGGTGCTACATAGAACCTGAATCCCCGGGAAGGTTAACCCGGTCAACAAATGCCCGCAGAAGTCGGATGTGTCGGCCTAACGGCGCAAGAACGCAGCTCTGCTGTAAACAGGCACAACGCAATCACATCCGGAAAAAAAACTCTGGATGAACGCAGAAGAAGAAGAAGAACCTGAATTGTTGTATGGATGTGAAGCTTGGACAATGAGCAAACAAGCTGAAAAACATCTGATGGCTGAAGAAATGTGGTTTCTGAGGAGAATGCAAAGAATACCATGGACAGACAGAAAAACTAATGACCAATTCCTATAAGAAACAAAATGAAAATCGTACACTATTTAGAGAAATTAGACGCAGACAGTCAAAATGTTTTGGACATGTTATGAGAAGAAATAAATTGGAGAACTTGATGACAACTGGCAAGATCGAGGAGAAGAGAACAAGAGGAAAACAGAGAAGTAAATACCTGGATGGCTTGGCCGAGACAGGAACACTGAGCTGATCCATGTCTCTGGTGATTGAGTTAAATGGTGATCATGACCACCCACGCTTATCGGCATGGCACATGATGATGACGATGATGTTGACATTTGAACATTTACCAGGGCAGTGACCCATCAAACCTGCTGTTTTTGATTTCCATCTGCCAAAGGATTTTTAATGTATGATGTGCACATGGGTCATTTTAGTTTTCTTTGCCTTGTCTGAGATGGCTAGTCATCCAATCACCTACCCCAGGGTCAGGGTGGAGCATACCACATTTTTTAAATTTTGTAAATATCTAAACAGTCCACTCTGAATTAAATCAGGTCTGCTTGAGCCAGAAGTGGGACTCATCACTGTCTGTTGGTAACTGTTGGGATGGCTGTAGTAGCTTCTTCGTGGCATTTGAAAGTGTAGGACATTGAAAGAGTTGTTCAAAGAGACGGAGATACTGTCTACAATAGTCTAAATGAAGTTGTCTAGTCAGCAGGACATGGGGATGTTGGAGACTCAATGCAATTGACAACATGTGGACATTTGGAAACTACAAAGTGTGGGTTAGCTTGACAAAATTCATCATCGTCATCTTGTGCACTGCCAATGAATGTAGTGCTCATGTTTCTCCACAGATCTTGGTCCTTGGTGTTATCTCACAACAGATCTTGGTCCTGGGTGTTCTCTCACAACAGATCTTGATCCTTGGTGTTCTCTCACAACAGATATTGGTCCTTCATGACCTTGATCAATCCTGCTGATGGTATTTCTCCATGCCATCGTGTTAAACCATCAAACAGTCTGTTTGCCTCTGCCTCTTCTGCCACCCATCTTTGCAGTCATGATATTCTCCAGTGTCTCTCATTTCATTATATGACCAAATAACACTGTTTCTGGCAGTTATGTAAAATGTTATACTTTCATTGGCCTCTTCCAGCAATTGTTGTTAATTATTCTGGCCATACAAGGTATTCATAACATTCATCTCAGAAACCGCATCTTGGGTGCCTCAAAGCTTGTCCTAATTTGTCCGTTTACATTCTGCCATACAGCAGAACAGGTTTGATACAACATTTCAGCACTCTCATCCTTGCATAGATATGTCAAATTGAAACTTGCACCATGTGTAGATTTCTTCAAGCAAGCTATGTGCTATTTATATAGACATCCAAACTAATTTGTACTATGTTGAGTTAAACTTTTGCTATGTTTAAGTTTATAAAGGAAAAGTCATGAAGTTTATTAATATAATCACTCAAGAAAACAGTGTAGTTTTTAAAGACATGTTCAGTTAACAGTTGTGTCATGTGTGGATACACTTTGTTTCAGAAATAAATCATTCTCATGTTGACAAGTTAATGAAGAGAAATCTGGCCATGCATTTTAAGGATGTCTCATTTTTTGTCAGGACCAGACTTTCTGAATCTCTGAACAGGGTATGCTATTTTGTTTATGGTTCTTTCTTTATATATGTGTGCTACTTGTTATAAGAGGTGTTGTGCAGTGGCCAGCACGTTTACCAGCTGGCTTGGTGGTAATGTGTTTAAATCTCCATTGAGGCAGATTTTTTTTCAACTTAGACTAAAGTAGGCACCAGGAAATGGCCTGGGATGTGAAGGTGGCCAATGTGGTATTCACCACGTCACCCATTGATTGCGGTGGGAATGAGTAGTGGTGTCTCTCTTCGCTGGCTGTTAAACGAGGGGACGGAGTGCATATGGGAATGTCCTGAGTGCAATGATGTTGGTTCTTAGCTCAACTCAGCTCAACTCTACCCATTGAGTGATGAGTGAGCCATGTGCACATGTGGATTGGCACCGCAGTCAGCAGATAACATGCTTCAATACTGCCCAGAATAAGTTTATACAAGCGACAACATTGCAGATATAGACAATTAATTTCCATCAAAAAAAAAGAAAGAAGAAGAGTGTTGATTGACCTGTTTAAAAAAATGGGGGTGTACCATATGCCCATTCTGCCTTAAGGTGTGTAAAATAGTTGTTTACTTTGTCTACTTACTTGTTACATAATGTGCTTAATTGTATTGATGAAACAGTAAAATAAGGGAATACTATATCAGTGTTGGCTTTGTATCCTCACAAAAGAAAGCTGCACATGTTACCTTAGCAATAGAGATGCTCGGGTAAATCCTTAGTTCTGTTATCTTCAAATGGATGATGTGAATAGATGAGTTGTATTTTGGTGGAAGTATGTAACACTGATACTCTTCAAATGTGAAGCATTTGTTATCTCCACAGAATTGCAAATTAAATCTTTCTAACTGCACAACAGGGGTATTAAATACCTAATGACTGAAGCTCCAACATATATGAGGATTCATTTATTGTTCGCTAAAAAAACAAATGCTCCACGTTTGAACAGTATCAGTGTTGTGTATTTCAGACAAAATATGATTTGTCTATTCTCTTCTTATGATATATAACACTGCATTATGCACCTGGCAAGATTCAGGGAAATATGCCAGACAATACATTGTGCAACCAATTGTTTAAGGTGTCTGAAGAAGAGGGCATATGTTCTACATAATAAGTCAGATCATTATGTAGTAGGTCCTTTGCAGAACATCACTCCCACCACGATGAAGAATCTAAGTGTTAAAATACAACAGCTAACACTGGTGTGTGTGTGTTTTTTGGCACTTGCTCGCTTTGAACCTAAGCGTTGTCCATACACACTATTTATAGTAGTGATGGACTGAATTTTGCAATTGAGTTAGCCTTCCCTTTTAACAGTGTCCCTCACGATCAGGTGAGCCCACTCTGACTTCAGAGGTACTTGTAATTAACGTCCCCTAGTCAAGGACGATAGGTTAACATTGTAGTCCAACTTTCCGGTGTAGGGGTTTAACCACTAACCTCGGCGTCAGCACACCGGATGTTTAAGAACACATGTTCTTATCCATTCGGCCATGTGGACCTGCACACTGGTGTTGATTTTAAGTATTTCTGAATTGCAGAGATGCTTATGTACTAGGGTGATATGGACACTGACCACTCAGCGGACATGCTTAGGAAGATCGAGATAGCAGGGTTTGAAGACAGTGGATGGAGTCTCTGGGGAGGTCAAAGCTAACAAATCAATTTCATTCTTGTGCCAGGATATGCAGGTGTAAGAGGAAATTAAAAGCTGATAGGTTAGCGGGCTGGGCTACCGTGGAAAGCATACAAGTGTTGGACCAGAGAAGTTGGGTGGTTAAATCAACTAAGTGATGACTGAATCTGCAACCTCGATCAGACTGTAAGAGCATCAAGTCAAAAGGCATAAAGACAGACAAGTACAGGTGGCTGAAGAAGAATACTAAACCAGTGCAGAACTAGTATTGTCAGCTGCTATATGTGGGCGTGCAGACAGGCAGAAGGATATGTGCGCGCGCGCGCGCGCGCGCACACACACACACACACACACACACACACACACACACACACACACACACACACACCCACACCCACACCCACCCACCAATCACAAACAAATAAACATGGACACTGTTATTGCCTTTCCCGCCAGCTGTGAAATTCGTGGCGTGGTTCGTTTTCTTCAAGCAGAAGGTCAAAATGCGGCTAAGATTCATTGTCGATTGTGTTGTATGTACAGTGATAACATTATGAGTGACAGTTCTGTGAGGGATTGGTGCAGAGAGAAGGGCGTAATGATGTGCATGAGTGTGGACAAGGACGACATTCATGTGTGACAGATGAATTCATCCAAAAAGTCGACCAAGTCGTAGTGGAAAAGCACTGTTTCACAATTTCAGATCTTTCTACAGAATTTCCACAAATTTCTAGGACAAGTCTGTTTTGAATTGTCACAGAGAGGTTAGGTCAATAAATGCTGGCGTTGATTGTGACGTCCTGTAGAGAACATGCAACTTACTAACGTACAGTTGGCTCTCTAAATGTGATATCAAAATAACGTTGACCACAGTTACTTCCTAAGACATTCCTGATTCTTTAGGAGATAAGTAAAATTACATTGATGAAAATTACAATATATTACTCTAAAATCTGTTGATAATTGCAAAATTATAACGTTCATAAACTTACACATTCTTGTGTTTTTTGTTTATTGTACATTTATAAAGATGATTTTATTTAACCACAAACATCATTCACATTGTTATTGTGTGTCTTAATGGATTGTGAATCTGTCGTCGTGTACTCACCCAGGCTGGTGACAGAGATGAGGTCAAGTTCTACATGGATGTGCTCCTTTCATTAGGACAGTTGACTGACGGAGGGTGTTCGGCAGAGTTAGCGGAGCTGGTTTTATTTGTGAACAGGGTTTTTACTCTGGCATTGGACGAAAAGTCAGGGGGAGAGGTGAGTATCCTAGTCACGCTTACACGCAAATAAAATATGGCAGTCATTTCTGCAGGCTAATCCATTGGGGTCTACTTGTGTAGGTTTGAATTTGTTGGATTTGAATGGGATAGAGATCTCTTGTCTGCTTCTAGCTTTGAAAGTACTTGTATGTCTATTAGTTATTAACATCTGACATCCCAAAACTTAGGACAGACATAGATGCATGGATACTGATCTACTTTGGCAGATATTCCTGGATACTCATCTCCCTCAGAAGATGTTGCAGGGTGTTGGTTTTCCTTGCTAGATGTTGCAGGATGTTGATTTTCCTTGGTAGATGTTGTAGGATGCTTTCTCTCAGAAGATGTTGCAGGGTGTTTACTTCCATCAGCAGTTCTTGCAAGATGTCCTCTTCCTCTGCAGATGCCACAGGGTTCCCATCTCCATTAATAGATGCCGCATGGTTCCCATCTCCCTTAATAGATGCCATATGGTTCCCATCTCCCTTAACAGATGCCACAGGGTTCCCATCTCCCTTAATAGATGTCACATCTCTGTTAGCACATGTTGCAGTGTTTGGATGCTTAAAATTTATTTGTTCTAGTTTTGTATTTGAGAGGATGATGTGAACATACAGCCATAATAGATACTGTCATCTGGAGTGTGTATACGAACAGAATTTTGTCATTATAATATGGTTTATTACTTTGAACTGTCTCAAATTACAATGAAGTGTATTACTTTGTACTGTCTCAGATGCTTGTGGTCCAGAAATGTCAATGGGGATGTTTCTGTCCATTGTCTATTTGCATGGCAGCATATTTTGCTGCCCTCTTAGACTTGGTTCTACCAGCTATAGCCTGTCCATCTTTGGAGAAAGTCTGCCAGTAGTTGTGCTAAAGCCAGAGTTTGGGTTACATAGATTTGACCTCTGGTGCTGCATCTTTGATCCAGATGTATGACAAGGAGGTAATAAAATAAAATACCTCACCTGTACAATGCATAACAACAGGAGTGGCTCTTGCTAATATTTTTCAGGAAGATTGCGTGGTCTGGTGAAGTGGTCATGTGTCTTGTGGGTTCGGTTTATTTTCAGTGAGATTTATGAAGTGGTCAAGAGTGTCGTTAATTAATTTTCTTACTGGATTGTTTAGACCACGAGTGCAAATTTTCTCGAGATACACCTAAGGGGTCATAGCTGGAGCTATGAAGGTCGTACTTTGTACAGTGCTCTTGGCAGGCAACTTTCTGTTCCATGCAAAGTTACCAAAGCAAATCGGGTGGAACTCGGTGCAATTAAGCTAATTCTCTCACCTTTAACCCAATAGCTTCAGTGATACAAAGACCCCTTAATGATAGTTTGTATTACTCGTTATAAGAACTTTGTATCATTTTTCATATATATATATACACGCACACATGCCATGGTGTTTGTCCATCAAGAATGATAATGACCATTCATTTCATCCAGTGGGGTTGAAGGTATGGAGCCGTGATTTCTAAGATGGCTGGTTAAGCCTATTTTGGCTTGAAATGTTCTTTGACAATGTGGGTAAAGAATGCTTGAGGATCTCCTGCAGTGGTTTTTTTTTGTCCAGCCTTTTTTCCCCACAGCTTTTGCAGTCCTGTTGGCTTCACAAGTGACTACACCCTTGCATAATGATGTACGCCAAAAATTGTGGGCTTTGGCAGCAGTTTTGCAAGTGTCATGATGAATTCCAAAAGCTTTTAGTGAGATCTTCAGAGTGTCTTTAAAACGTTTCCTCTGGCCGCCTTGGGAGCATTTACCACAGCGCAGCTCACCGTAAAAAAAAAATTTTTTTAGGGAGCCTGTGATCTGTGAGTCAAGTGACGAGTCCAGAGAATCTGATTCTTCATTAATAGAGTGTGGATACTGGGCATGGACACTCTTTCCAAGACTTCAGTGTCTGGGATCTTGTCTTGCAATTTAATCTTAAATAGCTTCCTAAGGCAGACTGTGGAAGTGGTTTAATTTCCTGGAGTGGCGCTGATAAACAGTCCAGGTTTCTTCTTCTTCGTTCATCCGGAGTTTTTTTTTCCGGATGTGATTGCGTTGTGCCTGTTTACAGCAGAGCTGCATTCTTGCGCCGTTAGGCCGACACATCCGACTTCTGCGGGCATTTGTTGACCGGGTTAACCTTCCCGGAGTCCAGGTTTCACAAGCATATAGTAGTGTGGATAATATGACTGCTTTGTAGACTTTCAATGCTATGATGGTTAGCACACTTGCCTGCCAAGACAGTGGTCTGGGTTCAATACCCAGCAGAGGCAGGTTTATTTTTTCTGACCATTACGACTCTAAGATCAACACAGCCTCATATAAATGGCTACTAGACAATTTTCAGAATTTTCTGGTTAGGAAAACCAAAAAAAAAATAAAATGAGGAAGGGAACTGGCCATCCCACCTAAAAAGTGTGAAGGTCAAACAATTCACACCCCAAAGGCCATAGATGCTTTGGGTCTACCTTAACCTTCCTTTATATTTTGTTTTCAGAAACTTGTTGAGTATGATTTGCTGAGTTCATCAGCCATGAAATTGCTGTCCACCCTTTTCAAAATCCTGTCCAGCAACACTTCAGAAGATGGCTGCAGGAAGAAGGCAGGCATTGTTAGGAAAGTTTGTGAAATGGTACCCATTCTTGATGTGCCATTGCCATTCAGCAGGAAGAACTGCAGGTATATTTTGAAATATAACATTATTAGTGCTTTTGACCCATGTGTTGTGAATTGTGGTTTTCATAAAGTTTGCCTTACAAATATTTAATATCGATGAAACATAGTTCTAACTTTTTCTGTTTATGAATAGATCATCATCATCAAGTGCCATGCCAGCTGGCATAGGCGTTCATGACCCCCCACAGATCTTGGTGTTTGGTTTTCTGGATCAACTCCACTATTGATATTCCTCCATGTCACCATCGCAATCCATCCAGCATCATTTCTCTTGATCTGCCTCTGCCTCTGCCTCTCTTCCCCTCGATCTTTCCAGTTGTCACAATGTTCTCCAATGCCTCCCTTCTCATCACATGACCAAAAACGGCTGTTTGTCTATTTCTTATTGTTGTATATAATGTTCTAGTTTCATTAGCCTCTTTCAGGCAAACATTGTTAGTTACTTTGGCAGTCCAAATAATAAATATATGACCTACAAAAATAGGGCAGTCAGGTAGCACTGCAATAAAAAATACTTCGTCAAAGGCCTTGGGTGAATGGAACATTTTTCTTTCTAGATTTGCAAGTTATATTTTTGTTAGCATGCACATATTTCTGAAAGAAACGTTAATTAAACATACAAATATTCAAAAACAAAGAACAGACCTCCATGTCCACACATTTCTTTCTACTTTGGTATAATCAGCTTTGTTTGACTGTCCAGTTAATTGGACAGCCAAAATGAGCAATCCGGATGTTTTAAGGGAAGCTAAGTCTCAAAGACAACTTATCACAAACATCAGAAAGAGGCAGTCATTGTTTTTTGGCCACATTATGAGAAGACAAAAACTGGCAATTTGCAAACAGAGAGATAGAGAAAGACAGCGTGAGAAGAATCTTGACAGTCTTGTGTCGTGGCACGGAAGGGAGTCAACACATGAATTGATCCATGACGTTTAAGATCATCATTTGTGGGGAGGCATGACTGCTAGCGCCAGCCGGCAAGGCACTGGATGTTAATCATCATCAATATCATGTACCCTTTCAAAGTGGCGTAGGCATTTGGCCATGTCTCTCCACAGATCTCACTCTTTGGTATTCTGAATCAGTTCTATTGAAAACATTCCTCTCTGACTTCATCTTAGACCATAAATCTCTATTGCTCTGTCTGCCTCTTCTACCGAAGATCTTGACTGGCATCATGATATTCTCTTAATGTCTCTCATATCATTATATGACTAAAGAACAGTTTTTCTGTTTCTTATAGTTGTATATAATATTCTACTTTCATTAGCATTATACTTTAAATAAATAAATAAAATATTTGCATATCATTTACAGGACATCGCTGTTAACATCAGAATCTTTCAGCTGATTGTTGATTTCTTGGCAAGATTACACTCAGTAGTTTGCCATTGCTTTCTGAGCGGCCGGCTCACATACCCCGTAAGTTACCGACGTGATTCGAACCACTGCTGATTCTCACCATCGTCACGTTACTTACGAGATTACGGAGAAAAGTCGCTAACCTCTAGGCCAAGAAGCCATTATACTTTACTAATTATTAATTGTATTATTATAAGTAAAAGTAAATTAGTAGACCATAAATAAGAGTACTGGCTCTTAAACTTCCGGTGTGCTGATGCCGAGGTAGTGGGTTCAACCCTTACACCAGTCAGTTGGACTTAAATGTCGACTTCTCGTCCTTGACTTGGTGATGTAAATTACAAGTACCTCATAAGTCAGAGTGGGTTCGCCTGATGGCGAGGGACACTGGTAATAGGGAAAGCTAATCCACACGCAGTGCACTGGAACTAGTAGCATGTGTGTGGACTACGCTTGAGTTCAAAGCAAGCAAACATATAATTTTGTTCCATGTTTATCATGGTTTTTTTGGTTTTCTTTCTTTGTATATTGTAGCAAAGAGGTGTCCAAAGCCCACATTGGCCGTGTTGTCAGTCGGTTCATATCTAGCAAATGGAAGTGCCAGAAGTGTCTATTTGAACTGTGGCTAGCTGTGAAAGGAGACCCCAGTCAGCATATAGAAGGTCTTAGTATGGATTGGGAGAGAATTTTCAGTGACGCAATGGAAGATTTGTCTATTGGTTCTGGTAGTTCGGATGTGGCAATCTTTCAGACTATGGAAGTCATAATGGCTGAGGTAAGAATATTCTAGATGACATTAAATAGAATGGGGGACAATGTTCTAGATTTCACTTGAAAAATAAAATATAGTTTGTAAGTGGTCATTGCATGAATTTATTATGTATGTGTGTTTGTATGGTTTGTGTGAAGCACATACTAAGCAGTATAATGTTATAGTGTATCTGGTAATGTTAAGAGACATGAAATTGGTGGGAATGCAGTAAAGCTGTAAAGATTAAATGAGTAAATCAAAGAAAACAAGAAGTAGAATTGGTCATCTTGACAAGACCACAATCACAAGTGATATAATTGACGCTTCAGCTACAGTCCTTGTCAGCACACAAACAACAAACACTGATATAACTATAAAAAACACAGAAGTTGCTTGATATGATGATGGGCCCAGTATGAACCTGAGGAGGATGCGGAACACTTCTTGACAAACGATAGTTTGTTACATTGTGCTTCAAAAACAAATAATGTAATAACCTCCCCATAGCACAAAGGCTAGGCTGAATTGAGAGACTATGTGTTGCCCATGCAGCATGATCCCTCTCTCAGCATGCCTTGTTTACCCCCGATTAAAGGTAACACCAATACATCTGGAACAAGACAAGCTGCAGAAGCTGACAGATCAGCAAAGCAGTGCTGTAATTGTCTGCTTGTCTGAGCTTTGATCCTAGACCAGTTGTCAACCAAGGCTTAAGGCCTGATCTGCCCTGCCTGACATTTAGTCTGTAAGTTCATTTCCTTGCACCAGAATAAGGCTTGTACACTCCCAGTTGTGCTTTTCCGCCTGAAGCCGTTGACACAATGTGGGGTGTCGGGTTTGGTGAGCGCTGCCTAGCATTTGGCGCTAACAGAAAGCAAATAATCCTGTATACTGTTATATGGTAGCTCTGTCATATTCGACTAAGACCTGACTAATGAGGAGGAGTATCCACAATATGCAATGTTGTACAAGTATTGGTTGGTCATGGTGCGGTCGAGATAGATGAGTAATGATGTACATTTACACAGGATTGTTGATGTCTCTGGCTTCACAATTGCCTGTTGTACCAAGTTGAGTTCAAAATCAGCTACAGGCGATTTGGGAGCAGATTGCTTTGTGTTTATTTTGATGGTGTAAGCTTATGGGCAATGGCAAACTACTGAACATAAAAATTACCTAGTCAGTCAGAAAACAGTGATTAAATGCTTGGGTTGTTTGTGATGACCTGTAAAAGACCATGCAGCTGACTTTTATACATACAACAATGTTGCTGTACTCCTCCTCACCCAGCTTGCATTTGGAAGTGCCAGAAATGTTTGTTTGAACTGTGGCTAGCTGTCAACTGCTCTACAGTGACACGTTTATTACTGTCCTGCGTACAATCCTAACTCTGTTGTACTTAATTAAGTTATTCATATATTTATATTATTTTTCTCTTAATTCTTATTCTCTGTTCTCTCTAGTTATTTGTATATGTTTGTAGTGTATTCTCTTAGTTCTTATTCTCTGTTCTGTCTTTTGTATTAATTCTGTCTTTTTCTTATTCACTCGGCTATTTATCCTCCCCCAGCTCATCACAAAAATAGATGTTGCTTCCGTCCTGGAGCTCATCGACCTCGGATGGCGTAAGGTGATGGAAGAGAAAAAGAACATCAGATTTTGGAAGAAGCTGAAGATGTTGATACCTTTAGCCCTCCATCCAGCTCTGGTGCTACAAGGAAAGGACACAGTTGTGGGGTGTGGGATAGACGAGGTATGTTGTTTTCACTTCTCATCTTGAAGTAATTATGTGCTTGGTTGTGAATCTACTGGAAGACTCAATGGTAATTGTTACGTCTTATGAATATGAATATTTTTTTTTGGGGTGACGCTTGCTCGCTTTGAACTCAAGCATAGTCCATACAAACTAGTTCTAGTAGAAGCTGTGGATTAGCTTTTCCTATTAACAGTGTCCCTCACCATTAAGTGAACCCACTCTGACTTCAGAGGTACTTGTAATTTACATCCCCAAGTCAAAGACGATAGGTCAACATTTTAGTCCAACTGTCCGGTGTAGGGGTTGAACTCCTTACCTCGACATCAGCACGCCGGATGTTTAAGAATGTTCTTATCCATTCAGCCAAGGTGATCTCCAAAATATGAATATGAAATACTGGTATCTTCATGGCAGCACTTGGGACAATCTCACACATGCTCAGAATCCTTGTTCAGTAGCCAACGAAGAGTTCCCATGCTGAAGGTATCAGTGGCAGCTTGATTAAACATCTTTCTGCATTTTCCTCTACACATTGAGTATTGTCCACACACTCAGCTCACTCCCGGGTGAATCAGCCCCTTCTTTGTGCATCATCTCTTTTTGCTGTACTTTCCACTCAATCCTAGAAAACCGCCACATCATATGCTTTGCCATAACATTGCTCGCCTTCTTCTTATTCTGTCGTTCGCTTGAAATATGTCTATAACTGCATTGTTGTCTCTTGTGTGAATTTAACTCTTTTTTGTTCACTCAGAGGTCCATAGAGTTTATCTTCCACTGTTGTATCTCTAGGCCAGAAGGTTTGCCTAGACATGTTGTAATTTGGGCAGTCTTGGAGTACGTGCTCTGCTGTCTGTGACACCAATCCACACGTGCAGATGGCTGCATAATCTATTGTGTCCTGTTCTGAGGCACAGAATAATGACTTGTTCTGGTCTGTCCATAATGTGGTAGTCGTCTTGAGCAGGTTTTGGTGGCTTTCTGACTGATTTGATCATTATTTTCTTTTGGTGGTATGTAACGGGCACATCAGGCTGTTCTTCGTTTGCTCCTTCCTTACCCAATCGATCAGCTTTGTCGTTTCCAGGTATTCCACAGTGGGATGGTATCCACTGTATGGTGACCTTATGCTGACTGTTAAGTTCAGAAAGTAGTGTCCTTAGAACTGGCAATTTCCCAGACAGGAGCGCCTCAGGTACTGATTTTGCATCTGTCAATAGCACCACAGGTTGTGTACCATGACTGGTATTTAGTCATTTCTCTGTTGCTATCTTGATTGCCTCAATTTCAGCATCATATTTATGGCAGTACTTGACTGTTGGTACTCTGGCCGTGTCCCTAGTATTATTTGGGTATTCTATGTACACTCCCGCTCCTCTATTTTGAACAGCATTTTGTGCTGACCCATCTGTGTAGACTCGGATCCAGAGGTTCTGTGGGTATTCTTCATAAAAGAAGCTGAGAGTGGCTATTCTGCGCTGTAAACTGTTCTGTTCTTCCTTGTCAAATATTCCTCTCACTTTTGTCTGGATTTGTAGTGATAGTCTATGTTCATCTTTCCATGGAGTTAGCTCTGGTATAGTTTTCAGGAGGATACCAACTGTGGGCAGATGGGTGGTTTCTCTGCAGAGTCGTTTGGCCTTGTGGATAAAACTGCTTCTTTTCAGCCACCCCATAGCTAAGTTTTCAAATCTGTTCTTCATAGGGTGGCCAGGCAAGCTGAGGAACTTTTCTGCTTGTATTAGCGTTTTCGTATCTCTGCACTCTCTGTGCTTGTGTCCTCTCCATCTTCTCCATCTCCACTATATGGGTTGATCTCATCCCTCCTATGGTGCTTGATTTTGCACCTTGTCCAGCTCTTGTAGTGTGGTTTTTGATGCTGAACACTACGCAGTTGACCCGTATTCCAGGTGTGGTCATATGCTCTGTTGATAAACTTTGCTAAGTATTGTCCCACTGGCTCACCATGTCGTTCCACTTAGTTTTCTCAGGATGGATATTTTCCTTCTGGCTTTTGCTACTGCTTTGTTGATGTGCTTTCTCCATGTTAGCCTGCCATCAAATGTTACTCCAAGGTATGTTGGTTCTTTATCTTCTCTAAGGGGTATTCCATTTATCTGGGTGATCCCTGCCTTTTGTTTTGTAGAGAGGGTAGAGTGGTGCTGCACTTGTCAGCGTTTATGCTGACACACCATTTATCTGCCCATGCAACAAATGCATCTACAGCTCTTTGTAGCAATCTGATGCCCACTGATACATGATTATTTGTGCTCCATAGAACCAGGTCATCAGCGTACATTGCCGCTTTAATTCCATGCGGTAGATTAGCAACAAGATCATGGAATTGCCCGCCTTCCAAAGGAGCTGCAGCATCCTGTTCATTTCCTCACACACCTGCATTCCCTGGCCCAAAAATCCATGATATGCTCTTGACCTCATCTTGTCGTGTGAGGTCATCTGAGCCCTGAAAAAAAAAGGTTTGTATCTATCAGAGTAAGGGTGGGTAAAGACTTTCCTCTGGACGCAGTACAGAAGTATTATCTCCATGAGGACTATTGCAGATCTTTCCTTCTCCTATCCAAGCTGAGAAACAGTGGAAATCGCAAGGCTGGTACCAGAGCTTCACATCTAGGTAGAAGTATCATGGTATTTGGTGCATTGGGCAGACTAGGTACCCAGCCTGTAAATGGGCTGCACCACGATGAGGCACCCTAAAGTCCTGCCTGACCTGACACATGACCTGGTACAAGTATCATGGCATTTGGAGCATTGGCCAGACTAGGTAGGTACCCTGCCTGTAAATGGGCTGGACCACGATGAGGCACCCTAAAGTCCTGCCTGACCTGACACATGACCTGGTACAAGTGTCATGGCATTTGGAGCATTGGCCAGACTAGGTACCCTGCCTGTAAATGGGCTGGACCACGATGAGGCACCCTAAAGTCCTGTCTGACCTGACACATGAACTGGTACGAGTATTGTGACCTTTGTTCCCTAAAGTAGCTATAGTAGTATGCCATTTTAAGACAAGTTAGTGCATTTTGTTAGGTCCACATTTTTCCATGAGGCATATAAGGCAAGTTATGGTCAGTATCAAGTATCACACTGGCCAGCTTTTACTTTTCCAGGAAAATCTCTTCTTGTTTTTCAACTCTGCCATCAGTGTCAGCTTAATGAAGTGCCTTCTGGACAAGGCTCTTGTGTGGACTTTGGATACATTTTCAATGCTTCCTCAGTTCAATTACCCTCATTTATTAGGAGAAGGTGTAGATGTAGAAGACAAATAATAATAGTAAGAAACTTCCTGACTTTCTGATATGGTGGCCACAGTCAAAGGCTAGGCTAGGCAAGACACAACCAACAACAGAAAAGACAGTAGAAATGAAATGCATTGAGCCACAGCTGTAAAAGTTTACCTGAAGATGACTGTAGTGTTGACATATCTTTAACTATTATAGTCTGTTTCAATCTGTTGTACTTCCGTTATTCACAAAGCTGATCAGTATCTTTAACTATCATAGTCTCATCAATCTATTGGTCCTCAGTTTGTCACAAAGCTGACCAGTACCTTTAAGTATCATAATCTCATTAATCTTTTGGTCCTCAGTTTGTCACAAAGCTTGTCAGTACTTTTAACTATCATAGTCTCATCAATCTTTTGATCCTCAGTTTGTCACAAAGATGATGGGTTTCTTTAACTATCATAGTCTCATCAATCTTTTGGTCCTCAGTTAGTCATAAAGATTATCAGTATCTTTAACTATCATAGTCTCATCAATCTTTTGGTCCTCAGTTAGTCACAAAGATGATCAGTACTTTAACTATCCAAGTCTCATCAATCTTTTGGTCCTCAGTTTGTCGCAAAGCTGATCAGTCTTGGCGCAGACAAGTCAGGTGTCATGTACATTGTGCTGGACCATGTTTGTAACCGGATTCTCCAAAATGACCCAGACAGGAGGATGGCTACCAGACTGATCCCTCTGCTGGTGGAAGGCTGCTACGTGGGGACAATACACAAAAGAGGAGAACGGTTTGTTGGTTTGCACAGTAATTAAAATGATAATTGTAGTATTGTACTGCTACTGGTAGTTTATTCTTCAGGCTTTGCTTCAGAAGGAGGCTATGATGTGTGTGTGGTTACTGCCTAGGTCACTCAGTAAATTAGTAAAACACTCTTTCACACACCTTGAGGTGTTTTGGCATATGCTGCTCGCCTCATATTTTATATGCCAGTTGGCACTTGGCGGGGGATGTGGTAAATATTCTGGCCACCTTTACTCTCCAGGACAATTCCTGGTACCAGTTTTAGGCTGTGTTGACCTAGGAGTCAAGGTCAGTTGTACATAACCTAACTGCCCTGCACGCAAGGGTAGGCCAGGCAGTGGTCTAAGACAGTGGGTGAGCTGAGGTGTTGACCTCCGGGGCACTTGTACATGGACTATGTTAAAAAGTTAGTTGCATATCCTTTACAGAATGTAGCAGTCAACCCCAGCATGTTTTTGGCTGTTCGTGATTACTGAGCAAGTTTACGTTCCATAGTTTGTCATTTCTTTCTGAACGACCGACATCCATACTATTTCATGAAAAATCAACGTAAGGTGGTCTGCGCCAAGTCACCCACAGCTGTGGTTTGAACTCAGTATGCGGGATTATGAACTGTGTCTGTAACTTCTTCGCCACGGAGCTGATAAGACTAAGAGTAGAGAAAAAAAGGTTGCATTGAACTATGTTAGAGATGGAGGCCATGCCATGAAAAAGGATTCAGCAAAGTGAAAAATGTGGCGGTTTTAGAATCTTGTGGTTTCTGTCATAAACTGTTCAAGATTTAATAGCCGTAAGCTGGACATTGGACACGCCAGCAGTGATATGCACTGTTTAAGTTTATAGACATCAGTTTGTGAGTCCAAATGATGTTGCCTAAATCTGTTGGCCAGTTGTTAGTCTAATCACAGGTGGGGGTACACGTCTACACAGTTCATAACCCGACTGGTACTGGAACCATCCTCATGTCTTTATTCCGATGTCTGCTGGTGGAAATATTGCACACATGTATATGTCCCTTATGAATTGATGTTAATTCTATGATGGAAAGTCATTAAATAACTGGAATTTTATTATAAAGTGTATGGAAGAGTATGGACAATGGGAAATCTTATTTCAGGACACAAACTGGTTCTTAAGCAATACCCCATGTAGGGGTCGTGAGGATTGAGCAGTTTGCACATGCGCAGTAGCAATTACAAAATGGCTGCCCCATTATCAACTTACACCGTGGAAGAATAACGGGGCATTATTTGTTTTTTGTGGTCAGAAGGTGTGAAATCTACCGAAGAATGATGGTTCAAGTACGGAGACAGTTGTTTGAGTTGGTGGAAGAATATATAAATGTATAGAAAGATTTCAAAATGCAAGACAACATAATTGATGAATCTGCTGGGAAAGTCATGATGACCATCTTTTGGGATATCTAGGGCCCCATATTGGTGCATTTCCAGGAAACTGATGAAACTCTGACTAATGCTCAATACAGTGACTTGCTAGTGAACAAATTTCATCCCGCAGTGCGATCAAAAAGCAAGAAGCACTTGATTACAACGCCTGCACTCATGCAGCTACGCCTACAGTTGATACACTTCAGGCTCTTGAATTTGAGGTCTTGAAACATCCAGCGTATAGTCCAGACTTGGCGCCGTGATGCTTCCACATGTTTTTAACACTTGAAAGAACGTTTGTGGGGACAGAAGTTTGCAGATGACTGAGGTAATGGAGGTGGTGGAAAATTGGTTTAAGACCACACCCAAAAACTTTTGTCTAGAAAGCATCATCAAGTTGGTGGACAGGTTAGGCCAAGTGTGTTTCCAGGCAGGAGGACTATCTTGAGAAATAACACATGCGCACACAGTTTCTGGTTTGCACCATTATAAAAAAGTTATTGGTAAATTCTTGTTACTTAAAGACTTCCCCTTGTATTTAATCAACAAATCAGCTTCACACAGAAGTTTTCTTTTTTAATTATTATTATTAGAAATGATTTATTTATAGTCAAGGTACACAAATTTAGGTGTTTAGTCATATCTTAAAGACTATTTATACTGATTGCTTCTGTTGCCGATTTTATCGATTGCAGTAATATGATTTTATTAGTAGTCATGTACATTCATACGATAGTTTTTTTTGGATGGTGGTTATTAAGTCTTCCTGAAGAATTCTATTGTATCACACTTAGCATGTAACTTCATCAACTATACATTACTTTTACAATATTTCATGCTGTGATCACTAAACTAATTAGTTTAAAGGTGCTTTATGGTCTTATGTTCTCTCTCTCTCTCTCTCTCTCTCTCTCTCTCTCTCTCTCTCTCTCTCTCTCTCTCTCTCTCTCTCTCTCTCTCTCTCTCTCTCTCACGCGCACACACATGCTGACACTTTTTCTCTATCCCTTTATCTCCCTTGCTGACTAGTCAGAATCTTATTGATTTTTTTTTTTTTTTTTTCTCCGCGTTTCCATCCTGTTTCAGGATATTGCGGTCAACACCAGCATCTTTCAGCTGTATGTTGATTCCTAGGCTAGATTACGCTCATCAGCACGCCACGACTTTCTGAGCGACCGGCTCCATACTCTCATAAGTCACTTTTGCGATTCGAACCACTGCTAATTCTCATCGCGTCACGTGACGAGAGTATTCGGGGTTAGCGGAGAAAGCTGCTAACCCCTCGGCCACGATTGATTGCACTAGAAAATCTGTTTGCTTTATATTTCAGTTTGTGGCTTGATGTTTGTTCTTATATTGAAAGTCTTGGAGACTCTTGCAGTGTTAATCAGATCACATCATGGTGAGTATTTCATCTTAATGTTGTTCTTGTCTTTCTGTTTTGCTTCAGTGGCAGTAGATGAAGATGTTTCTTGAATGAGCTTGATATGTCTCACTTGCTGTGATCTTTCTGGATTCAATCATCTGTCTTCTGTATAGATGGCTGTGTGATTTTTCCCATTGTTTGTGAACAATGTTACTGCTTGTAGAGGAATGTCATTTGAGGCTCTACAATGTAAAGCAGGAATGGCCAAAAATGCTTTCAACAGCATGAAATCAATATTAACATCTAGAGAGATTAACGTGTTAAAAATGAGAATTGTCAAATGTTATATATATTGTATATTCAATACTATTGTATGGCGCAAAAGCCTCTGCATTGAACAAGCAACCAGAAAGTCAAATATATGCCCTGAAGATGTGGATATACAGAAGAATATGTTGTATTTCATGGAAACAGAAACAATCAAATACAGAGATTCTAGAAAAACTGGGAATGAAAAGAGAGTTAAAGAAAGAAATAAAAAAGAGGCAAGTGAAATATTTCGAGCACGTTAAAAGACATATAACACTCTTATAAAAACCATACTGGAGGGCAAGGCTGAGGGCAAGCGAGCAAGACGTAGACAATGATACAAGTGGGAGGATAACATCAAGAGATGGGCGAACATCAATCTGACAGAATTTACAGTCAAGGTGAGAGACAGACAGTGTTGAAGATCCATTGTAGCCAACCTTCATTGTGGAGACAGCACCTGATTGATTGAAAGCTTCCCACTCCATATTCAGCAGATGTTTTAAAGTGCTTATTTGTTTAAAATTATTTATAATCATTGAGGAAGAAGAACCAACAGGGGATTGAGATTGTGTTGTTTGGCTGCCTGTCCCATGATGTACTGCTACATGATAATGATAACCTGTCACGTCATATTTTTTTTCTCACCAGTTTTGCCAAGAATGACTTATACACTCGTATTACTATTCTCAACTGGCTGTCACACTTACACCACGATGTCCCAACAGACCAGAAGTTTGTGTCAGTCTTCCTGAAGTCTCTGACAAGCAAGTACCTAGCTCTGGCAATTCAGACCAGTAACAAGCAGTTTGCCAACTCACTTGCACATAGGCAAAAGCATCGAATGGTTCTCGTGCTACTTTTATTGGTGGATTTTGTTAAAATGGTGAGTTGTAGTTTTATTTAAAATGTTGTTTGGTACTCGTGCTACTTTTATTAGTGTATTTTGTTGAAATGGTGATTTGTAGTTTTGTTTAAGATGTTGTAGAGTGACAGCTGTCTTAATCACACTGGTCAAGTTTTATGGTTTGTTTTTCAAATGTATTTGCATTCTTATGCATTAACTTTTATTGCCTTTTCACACTTTCACTTTATTATCCATCCATCATGTGCCATGCCGATAAGCGTGGGCGGTCATGTTTTACCATCTCACTCGATCACCAGAGTTGTGGATCAGCTCCGTGTTTCTGTCTCGACCATGCCACATGGTCAAGCCATTCAGGTATTTGCCTCTAGGTCTTCCCCTTGGTCTGTTCCCCTCGATCTTGCCAGTTGTCACCAAGTTCTCCAAGTCATTTCTTCTCAAAACATGCCCAAAAAATTTTGACTGTCTACGTCTAATGACTCTAATCAGTTTATGATCTTCATTTGTTTCTTGAAGGACTTGTTCATTGGTTTTTCTGTCTGTCCGTGGTATTCTTTGCATTTTCCTCAGAAACCACATTTCCACAGCCATCAGATGTTTTCAGCTTGACTGCTCATTTTCCATGCTTTACGTCCATACCAAAGTACAGGTTCTATGTAGCACTTAAACGCCCTTTTTCTCATTTCAATTGATATCTGTTTATTGGTCATTATGTTTTTCATCTTGCAAAGGGCTTCCTTCACAATGGCAATTCTTGTTCTAATCTCTTCAAGGCATCTCCCATCAGATGTTATGACTGTTCCGAGATAACTGTACAGATTAACTTGCTTAAGAATAAGCCCATTTACTCGTATATCACATTGTGGTATTTCCTTCTTCACAGTGACGACCATAATCTGTGTCTTCTTACTATTCAATTCTAACCCTAGTTGCTCACCGTGTGCAACAACCACATCTACTAAACGTTGCAGGTCCTGTTCATTGTCTGCAATTAAGACTATCATCTACATATCTAATGTTATTGATGTATTTTTCCCCAATGTTGATTCCTTCCATATCTTCTATATTTCTGAAAATATTTTCACTGTACAGGGAAAACAAATCTGGAGAGAATACACATCCCTGTCTCATACCTCTTTTAATAGGCAGACCTACATCATTATCAATTCTGATGACAGCTTGTTGTTTCCAATATATGTTCTTTACAAGTCTAAGGTCTTTTCCATCAATTTGTAGATTTTCAAGCATCCTTATCATGTCGACATGTCTCACTTGATCGAAAGCCTTTGTGTAGTCAATAAAGCAAAGATATAGATCTTTGTTTACTTCTACAGAATGTTCAGTTACTGTTCTCAGTATATACACAGAATTCACTGTGCCCTTGCCTTCTACAAACCCACATTGTTCTTCTCCTATTTCAGGTTGTATTGTCTTCCTAACTCTTTGCATGATAATTCTCAGCAAAATCTTCATGATGTGGCTCATTATACTAATTGTTCGATGTTGATCAGATTCCAAGGCTCCTGATTTCTTTGGGATTGCAGTAAATATAGAATTACATAATTCAGGAGGTATATCTCCAGTATCATATATTGCGTTCAGCAGTCTGGTGACTTGGTCTATTCCATATTCTTCTAAGGCATTGATAATTTCTATTGTGATGTTATCTGTACGGTCTTGCCAGTTTTCATATGGTTAAGAGCATTCTGAACTTCCATCTTCAAAATTGATGGTCCTTCATTATTATTCTGATGATCATATTGTTCTTCCCTTATATCATCATAAAGGTCTTTCACACAATCTGACCATGCATGTAAAATCTGATCTTTTTCTATTATGATTTTGCCATCTTTGGTTTTTAGGCAACCCGTTGATGTGTGTGTTCTTTTGTTAGGGATGTCATTAATTCTTTTGTGCATTAATTTGGTATTCCGGGTGTTGTGTTGGTTTTCAATTTCCTTACAATTTTCCTCAAGCCATGTTTCATTTGCCTCTTTGCATAGCTTCCTAATTTTCCTGTGAGTCTCTTCATATTTTTCCTTGTTATTTTTGTTATTACTTCTTATTTCCATGAGTTTTAAGATGTCTTCAGTCATCCATTTCTTGCGTCCTGTTATCTTTATTTTTGGGATGGTTGTTTCTACAGCTTGGTTGACTGATTTCTTTAATATTTCCCATTGGTCGTTGACGTCTTGAAATAATATTTCCATATCGGACACTGCATCAAATCTGTTCTTTACCTCTACATTGAATTTATCTTTTCTTCTTCTTCTTTCGTTCGCTTGAAATATGTCTATATCTGCAATGTCGTCTCTTGCATGAATTGAACTGTTTTTTTTCAGTTCACACAGTGGTCCATAGAGTTTATCTTCCACTGTCGTCTCTCTAGGCCAGAAGGTTTGCCTAGATATGTTATATTTTGGGCAGTCTTGGAGTATGTGCTCTGCTGTCTGCGACGCCAGTCCACATGTGCACATGGCTGTTTCACCAATCTTGAATTTTGTATACATGTGGTTGCGTAATCTAATGTGTCCTGTTCTGAGGCGCAGAATAATGACTTGTTCTGGTCTGTCCATAATGTGGTAGTCATCTTGAGCAGGTTTTGGTGGCTTTCTGACTGATTTGATCATTCTTTTCTTTTGGTGGTATGTAACGGGCACATCAGGCTGTTCCTCTTTGGCTCCTTCCTTAGCCAATTGATCAGCTCTGTCGTTTCCGGGTACTCCACAGTGGGATGGTATCCACTGTATGGTGACTTTATGCTGACTGCTAAGTTCAGAAAGTAGTGTCCTTAGTACTGGCAATTTCCCAGAGAGGAGCGCCTCGAGTACTGATTTTGCATCTGTTAGTAGCACCACAGGTTGTGTACCATTGCTGTTATTTAGTAATTTCTCTGTTGCTATCTTGATTGCCTCAATTTCGGCATCATAGTTATGGCAGTACTTTCCTGTCGGTACTCTGGCTGTGTCCCTAGTATTATTTGGGTATTCTATGTACACTCCCGCTCCTCCATTTCGAACAGCATTTTGTGCTGACCCATCTGTGTAGACTCGGATCCAGAGGTCCTGTGGGTATTCTTCATCAAGGAAGCTGAGAGTGGTTGTTCTGCGCTGCACACTGTTCTGTTCTTCCTTGTCAAATATTCCTCTCACTTTTGTCTGGATTTGTAACGATAGTCTATGCTCATCTTTCCATGGAGTTCGCTCTGGAATAGTTGTTAGGGGGATACCAACTGTGGGCAGATCAGTGGTTTCTCTGCAGAATCGTTTGGCCTGGTGGATAAAACTACTTCTTTTCAACCGCCCCATAGCTAGGTTTTCAAATCTGTTCTTCATAGGGTGGCCTGGCAAACTGAGGAACTTTTCTGCTTGTATTAGCGTTTTCGTATCTCTGCGCTCACTCAGTGCCTGTGTCCTCCCCATCTTCTCCATTTCCACTATAGGGGTTGATCTCATCCCTCCTGTGGTGACTCTAAGTGCTTGATTTTGCACCTTGTCCAGCTCTTGTAGTGTGGTATTTGATGCTGAACACCACGCAGTTGACCCATATTCCAGGTGTGGTCGTATGCTCTGTTGGTAAACTTTGCTAAGTATTTTCGTACTGGCTCCCCATGTGGTTCCACTTAGCTTTCTCAGGATGGCTATTTTCCTTCTGGCTTTTGCTACTGCTTTGTTGATGTGCTTTCTCCATGTCAGCTTGCCATCAAATGTTACTCCAAGGTATGTTGGTTCTTTATCTTCTCTTAGGGGTGTTCCATTTATCTGGATGATCCCTGCCTTTTGTTTTGGAGAGAGGGTAAATAGGGTGGTGCTGCACTTGTCAGTGTTTATGCTGACACACCATCTATTTGCCCATGCAGCAAATGTATCTACAGCTCTTTGTAGCAATCTGGTGGCCACTGATGCATATTCATTTGTGCTCCATAGAACCAGGTCATCGGCGTACATTGCCGCTTTAATTCCATGCGGTAGGTGAGCAACAAGATCATTGATGAAGATTAGAAAAAGTGTGGGGGACAAGACTCCGCCCTGGGGGACACCGTGACGCAGTAGTACTTTCTTGCTCTTGAGTCCGTCTATCTGTACTCGGGCTCTTCTGTTGTGCAAGTATGCTTTCACCCATTTGTACATTCTTCCATTGACTTTGCAGTTTCTCAGTTTCTTCATCAGACCTTCTTTCCAGACTTTGTCAAAGGCTTTCTTCAGATCTATCCATGCCGCAAGCACCAGCTTCTTCTCTTGGAATGCATCCTCAATTTCTTGAGAGAGGTAGGTTGTCTGATCTTCCGTAGAGTAGCACTGCCTAAAGCCAGCCTGCTGTGGCACAAGGATGTTTTTACTTTCAATGTACCACTGCAGTCTGTGATTGATGATGCGCTCCAGTGTTTTGCAGAGACAGCTGGTGAGGCTAATTGGTCTGTAGCTAGAGGCAATGGAACCATCTTTCCCTGATTTTAGGAGGGGTATCATGATTGCTTCTCTCCAGGCTTGTGGAACACTGCCTAAGGTCCAGCTGTTATTGAAGATCTACAACAGCTTTGTTTTGGCATCTGTTCCTAGGTTCCTGATCATTTCATTGGAGATACCATCAGCTCCTGGTGACTTTCTCATTTTCAGTTTTGATATGGCTAGCTCCAGTTCGCTGATTGTGATGGGTGCCTCCAGAACCTCATGTACTATTTCCTTCTGTCCTGTATGTTGTCGTTTCTCTCGAATCTCTTGTTGTTTCTCTGGACTAATTTTGATATTGCTATCTTGTGCGAACGAGTCCGCAAAATGGTCAGCTGCTTGCTTTCTTGTTAAGATTTTTCCATCTTTATGTAGTGCAATTTTTGAGTTTCTCCCTGTGCCCTCGTCATTAAGCTGTTTTATTAGCTTCCACAATTTCCTTGTGTCTCTTTCAAAGTTCAGAGACTCCGTTTTCTCCTGCCAGCTTTTCCGTCTAGCCTTCAGCTTGGCCCTTTGAAATTTGGCTTTTGCATGCTGGAATTTATTGTGGTGCTCTTGGCTGGGTGTGGCCTCTGCTTGCTTTCTACACACTTCAACATCATTATGCAACTGTTCCAGTTCACTACTCCAGTAGGGTTTATATTGTTTACGGGCTCCTCTTGGTACTGTCTCTCGCGCTGCCTGTAGTATGCATTTCCCAAACTCTTCAACTGCTTTATTTATGTCTTTCTCAGTGTTCAGGTTTCTAACCAGTATGCTGGTGCGATGCTTGTACATTGCCCAGTCTGCTTTCTTGTAGTTCCACCTCGAGAGGGTGCTGCTTTCACTTACAAGCTCATTTTCTACAGTTAGAAAGACTGGCCGATGGTCACTGCCACCAAGTTGTTTCCCAACAGTTCGTGTAATGTTCCACTCCAGGTCTGGTGAATGAAAAGCCAGGTCAGGTGTAGTTGTAGAGTGCCATGATCTCGAGTAGAAAGTATGTGGGTCGGACGGCTTGTTAATCAACATGAATCTATTCTCATCTTGCCAGTCTTCCAGTCTCTCTCCTCTCTGGTCCATGTGATCATAGCCCCAGCTCTGCGAGTGGCTGTTGAAATCGCCACACACAATCATTTTTTCTTTTAGTGGTAGAGTGTCCAGTGCCTGTGGGCGGTCACTTGGACAGTAGTAATTGATCAGATGTAGATCTGTATTACCTGTCTTAAGTTTAACTGTCTGATACTCAGCCCCTTCCATGTAGACTTTGATTTGGGAAGCCATGATGTTATTTCTTACAAGGGTCAGTATCCCACCTTTTCGCCTGTTCTTTCGGTCAGATCGGTAACACTGGTAGCCTCTGATTTTGAAGGCTATATTTTCATTGAGGTGAGTTTCTTGCAAGCAACATATGCTTACTTTTTCTTGGTCCAAGATTTTTTCTAATTCTATTTTTTTGTTGCTGACTCCCTCCGCATTCCAGTGCATTATTTTAAGTCTTCGTTTAGTATGGCCAGTCGTCCTATTCTCATGTCCCCTGGCTCCACAGGACATCTGAGAAGGACCTCCAGTAGTTGGGGTTGGACCCTTTCGAGACATAGGGCCCGGCACTGCACCTCCCTGGGGGTCCAAAGCAGGGCAAGCACCATAACGATTAGCAGTAGTCGACATATTCCATTTTGCGTGATTGCGTGGCATCCTGATTTCTGTGGTGCGCCTCTTGGCTGGTTGCCTCCGTCTTCAGCACCTTTCTTTGCTAGAGCAGACTGTGGTCTCACTCGAGTGTAGATGTGTACGCGCGCACACACCTGTCTGCGCATGCATGTACGTGCATGCACATCTAGAGCATACTGGTTATTTTCCGGCGCCAGAGACTCGCCGTCGCCCCTTCTCCTGTTAGTTTAAACAGGCCCGCCACGTGAAGGCCAGGAGTTGGACTTTTGCTGCATAGGTTATGTATTCACGAGCCATTGAGGTATTTGAGCAATGTTGGGCGCTCACCCCAACACCGCGCCTCGGCTACATACAGCAACATTTGGAACCCAATTTATCTTTTATCTCCTCACTCTTCAGTGTCCGTAAATCAAATTGTGTGCTTCTTGGTGTATATTTGACTTTCTTTAATTTTATATGTTTATTGCTTAAGATTAATCTATGATCGCTGTAGCAGTCTGCGCTTGGTAGTTTTTGCCACTTTTAAGGCATTTCAAAATCTTCTATTGATGAGAATATAATCAATCTGATTTCTGATCAGGACTTCTCCATGTCCATAATCTCCTTGGGTGCTGTTTATATCAGGTGTTTCCAATAATCACATCATGCTCTTTTGCCCTTTACTATATATTACTTTACTTTATTATACACACAGGGATATTATCATACTTCAGGGATGTTATTATACATTCAGAGATCTTATTATACATATAAGGATCTTATCTTATTATACATTCAGGAATATTATTATACATTCAGGAATATTATTATACATTCAGGAATATTATTATACATTCAGGAATATTATTATACATTCAGGAATATTATTATACATTCAGCAATATTATTATACATTCAGCAATATTACTATACATTCATTGATCTTATTTTACATTCAGGGATCTTATCTTATTATACATTCAGGAATATTATTATACATTCAGGAATATTATTATACATTCAGGAATATTATTATACATTCAGGAATATTATTATACATTCAGGAATATTATTATACATTCAGGAATATTATTATACATTCAGCAATATTATTATACATTCAGCAATATTACTATACATTCATTGATCTTATTTTACATTCAGGGATCTTATCTTATTATACATTCAGGAATATTATTATACATTCAGGAATATTATTATACATTCAGGAATATTATTATACATTCAGGAATATTATTATACATTCAGCAATATTACTATACATTCATTGATCTTATTTTACATTCAGGGATCTTATCTTATACATTCAGGAATATTATTATACATTCAGGAATATTATTATACATTCAGCAATATTATTATACATTCAGCAATATTATTATACATTCATTGATCTTATTATATATTCAGGGATCTTATTTTACATTCAGGGATCTTATCTTATTATACATTCAGGGATCTTCTTCCTCTGTGTTCATCCAGAATGTTGTTTTGGACATAATTGTGCCTGTTTACAGCAGAGCTGTGATATTTGCACCTTTTGGCCGACACATCTGATTTCTTCAGGCATTTGTTGACCGGGTTACCATCCATGCATTCAAGTATCTTATTGTACTTTCAGGCATATGTGAGACCTTTGAGTTGTTAATACATTTGTTAAGTGAATTAGGCCATCTCACAATCTTCAGAATTACTATTTATTAGGGACGTTCATTTGAAACCCGTTCCAATGGCTTTATTACAAAAGCATGAAAGAAACATTAACAGGTGTGGTAGAATTAAACAAAGCATTCATTTTGAATGAATTATGCACCATGGGTTGGCCAGAAGAAGTCACCATAGGCATTCAGGCAAGCACTACATTGCTTAGGTAGGCGGTGAATCCATCCATCATGTGCCATGCCGGTAGGCGTGGGCGGTCATGTTTTACCATCTCACTCGATCACCAGAGTCATGGATTAGCTCTGTGTTTCTGTCTCGAACATGCCATGAGGCCAAGCCATCCAGGTATTTGCTTCTAGGTCTTCCCCTTGGTCTGTTCCCTTCGATCTTACCAGTTGTCACCAAGTTCTCCAATCCATTTCTTCTCATAACATGCCCAAAAAATGTTAACTGTCTGCATCTAATATCTCTAATCAGTTTACGATCTTCATTTGTTTCTTGAAGGACCTGTTCATTGGTCTTTCTGGCTGTCCATGGTATTCTTTGCATTTTCCTCAGAAACCACATTTCTACAGCCATCAGATGTTTTTCAGCTTGACTGCTCATTGTCCAAGCTTCACATCCATATAAAAGTATAGGTAGGCGGCGAATGCTGTCCACACAAAAAATGATTGTGGTTGCTCACTGAACCAAGTGTTTACCGCTTTCATTACGTCTGCATCTGTATGAAATCATTGCCCCTTGAGAGCTTTTTTTTAGAGGTCCGAACAAATGAAAGTCACATGGTGGCAAATCAGGACTATAGGCTGAATGTTGCAGAATTTCCCACTTCTTCCTTGCTAATGCTTCCTGCACAATCTTTGCGACATGCGGACGAGCATTATCGTTTAACAAAATCACACTGCGAGAAAGCATGCCGGTTCGTTTATTCTTGATGGCTTTTTGCAGCTTGTCTAGTGTTTGCAAGTAGTGGGTAGAGTTGATGTTGACACCAGATTCTTTAAAGTCGGCCAACAATAGCCCTTCATGGTCAAACAATGCGCTCAGCATAACCTTACCAGCGGAAACCTGTAACTTGAAATTTTTCTTACGAACGACCTTTTGAATTGTCCCACTTGACACATCAAATTCTTTCGCTAGCGAACGTATGCTCCAACAACGATTCATCTGTACTGCCACATCAATTTTGGCGATAGTTTTTTCTGTTGCAACAATATGCGCTTGACCTGGCTGTCTTATCTGTAGTGAACTGATGTCCTTTCCGAAACATTTGTGCCCAGTCTGTCACTGTTGTCTACGACACACATTTGTTACCGTACGCTGGCTGCATTCTTCGATGAATGTCCACTGGTCGACATCGTTCAAATGAAAGAAACTGAATCACCGCTCTTTGAGCTTCTTTGGACGGATTTTGGATCAACCCAGCCATTTGATCAATGGTCAGAAACAGAACCTATGCATCTCCCCCGATGTGTCTCCACCTTGCCGTGGTGGGGGAGCTTGCGTGTCCCATCGACCCCATGTGCTTGCCGATGGATGAAAACTACATATCGGAGAGCTTATGGGATAGGGGCCAGACTAAGAGAGACACAACCTGCTGCTCTGCAGGTAGACTGAGGATAGCAGTCAAAATTTTACATCAGGCGCACGAAGGCAGAAGTTCTTGGTCCGGACAATACTCTAAGGCTCACTGTCGAGGGTTTTAGGCTAAAGGCCTCTAAGCCACAAACCCTCGGATGTGAAAGCCGGGCCGAAACCCACCTACCGAAAAATAGAGGTGGCATACTGAGCACGCTACATGCCCAGTTCTGATACTTGTTCGTAGGCTCTCAGCTGGGGGACATGAGGGATTCCCGGATGAGAGGGCCTGGCCGTTTCTCGTTCACTGCTGCACGGAGGTAAGGTGCTGAGCCGGCAGCACATGTAGCCTACCTCGTGAGCGAGTACTAAAATGAAGAAAGTGTCCCAGTCGAATGAAATGGCTACGAAAACTGTCTTCTTCTTCTTTGTTCATCCGGAGATTTTTTCCCCGGATATGATTGCGTTGTGCCTGTTTACAGCAGAGCTGCGTTCTTGCGCCGTTAGGCCGACACATCCGACTTCTGCAGACATTTGTTGACCAGGTTAACATTCCCGGGGGTTTCTTAGGACGTTTGACTCTCACTGGTGTGGTGTTATCTCCCATCCTAGCTGGCCCATATAGAACAGCCAAAGACATCCTGGTCAGCCCTCAAGGGAAGGCAGGGGCAGACTATGGGCATTCACCGCCATCCAAGGAGGCTTCCATAATTGCAGAGCCAACACACAGCGCTCTGGTACTGGGCTCACCCAAGGAATCGTCACGTCCTGCACATGGCTGCTTAGCCTCACTTCCATATATTGGGCCTTCCGTTCACCATAGGCTGTTCTTCCGGAAACCAGAAGAATGCAGTGTGCAGATGACATCCACACAGTGAGCTTTCGATTCGGACTTTCCGCACAATGGATTTGCTATCCGAGCAATATTCCATTTCGTGCCACTAGGACACTTTTTCCACCTTTTTTGAAGCCCACACAGTGAGCTTTTGATTCGGACTTTCCACATAATGGATTTGCTATCCAAGCAATATTCCGTTTCGTGCCACTAGGACACTTTTCCCACCTTTTTTTAAGCTCACACCGTGAGCTTTTGATTCGGACTTTCCACGTAATGGATCTGCTATCCAGCAATATTCCATTTCATGACTCTGTGAGGCTTTTGTAACCGACATACTTGTGGTATGAAGTGTGGCAGTCTGAATACTTCTTCATACACCTTTAAATGTCAACCTGTATGTAGTTAAAGTAAGCTACGGTCAACTTGAGCTTGTTGATATCTCCATAGAGCTTGTCCTCAAATGAAGCAGGTGTGGGCCAAAATATCTTTCTCTGTTCTGCATATATTGGGCAATCCTGAAGCAAATGTTTTGCTGTCATTTTATCAGTTCCACAATTACATTCATCGGTATCTCCTATCTTTAGTTTATTGAACAAGTGGTATTTCAGCCTGTTATGTCCTGTGCGGAGTCTGAAGATTGCTACTTGTTCTCTTCGGTCGAGTTTGTAATATGCATCATCCTTCTGGTGGCCTGGATGCTCTGATTCCCATTTGGTTCTATAGGTGCTTTTTATCAACCTCTTTGCCTCATTATAGGTTATGTCTATGTCAGGCTGTGGTAATCGTCCGCCCTCTTTTGTCAGTCTGTCAGCCTCTTCATTTCCAGGTATACTGCAATGTGATGGGATCCACTGTATTACATTTTTGGATTTCTGGCATAGACTATGGAGTGCTGCTCTTAGGTCAGCTATTTCTGTGCTGTTATTGCTCTTCAGTATTGAGACAGCTGACTTTGCATCTGTGAAGATAGCTATTTGCTTCTCTTTATTTTCCTCCATCAAGAGCATTTCTGCTGCAGTTTTCAGAGCCTCTACCTCCGCTTTGAAGTTACTTGAAAACTTTCCAGTTGCCACTGAATGTGTTTTTTTCACTCCATTTTTTAAATTTAGGAGAATTCCTCCTCCTCCATTCTCTATTGAATTTTTGGCTGATACATCTGTATATGCATGGGTCCAATTGCTGCTTGGGTAATGTTCTTTTATGTAGTTTAGGGTTATTTCTCTTCTTTCGGTTTCATGCTGAGTGTTCTTTTTCTCAATACCAGGAATGTTTTCTATCATCTCAGGCAGTTGCTACTGTCTCCAAGCTGGGAAATTGTCTGCATTGTAAATGGGTTTGACTGTTGATATGTTAAGTATGGGATCTGCCCTAATCCTTCGTTTTGCAGCTTCTACAAAGTTGCTACGCTTCAGTCTTCCCTTTCCAAAACCACTAAACCTTTTATACATAGGGTGGTCTGTCAATCTTCTAAATTTTTCTGCTTGTTGCTGGGCTCTGCTATCTCTTCTATCCTGCATTGGTTGTAAACAAGTGATCTTTTCAAGTTCATTAATAGGCTTTGTCTTCAGGCTTCCAGTTATGATTCGCATTCCTTGATTTTGGACTCTACTTATTTTGTTAAAGTTTGACTTAGCTGCTGTTGCCCAAGCTGCAATGCCATATTCCAGTACTGGCCTCACCCGTCCAGTATATAACTTCTTGAGAACTTTCTCATCTGCTCCCCACGTTGTACCAGCAAGCTTTTTCATGATTGCCATTCTTTGCCTTGCTCTTGTTCGATTTTTCTCAACCTGTGTTTTCCATGTCAGGCGACGATCAAAGGTGACCCCGAGATAGTTTGGATTTTCTTCATGGCGCAATATTTTTCCATTCAATACCAGCTTAGGTTGCTGAGTTTTATTTGAGAGGGAGAACACTGTGCATGTTGTTTTCTCCTCACTTATCTTCACTAGCCATGATTTTGACCAGTCCTCTAGTGCTAATAAGGCTTGCTGTATTCTGCTGTTAGCTGTACTAATATATTCTTCAGATGTCCATATGGCTAGGTCATCTGCAAAGGAGGATGTGTGTACTCTGGCTGGAAAATTTTCTGTGATGTCATTTATATATGCTAGGAATAATGTTGGTGAAAGAACTCCTCCTTGGGGGACACCTTGCTCCAACAGCATCATTTTGCTTGTTTGTCCTTGTACTTTTGTCCTGGCAGTTCTGTTCTCAAGGTAGTGGCTGATCCATTTATACATTTTTCCACAAACATGCATTTTTTGCAGTTTTACTTTCAGTCCTTCCTTTCATACTTTATCAAATGCTTTTTCTAAATCTATCCAGACTGCTAGTGTGTGCTTTTTCTCTTGGAAGGCATCCTCTATTTCCTGAGCTATATAGGTTATTTGATCTTCAGTGGATCTGTACTTTCTGAATCCTGCTTGGTGTGGTGTTAAGAGTTTTTCTTCTAGATGCCATGTTAGCCTGCCATTGATAATGCGTTCCATTAATTTTCCTACACAGCTAAGTAGACTGATAGGTCGATAGCCATTTGGTTCTTCCAGGTCTTTTCCTTTCTTTGGGACTGGTATTAGTATAGCTTCCTTCCATGCCTGTGGGACTATTCCCCTCTTCCAGCTGTAATTTAGGACTGCTAGTAGTTTCTTTTTGTGCCTAGTCCTATTAGCATTTCATTTGTGATTCCATCCTTTCCTGGTGATTTCTTCTTTTTTAGGGTATTCATTGCCTGTTCCATTTCTTCCATTGTTAGATTTGCCATCATATATTCTACTGCTGTCTCTGTATTTCTATGATGTATCTGTTTGTCTTTGATTGCTTTCTTCTGTTCGGTTGTAATATCAATGTGGTTTGCATTTGCATAGTGTTCCATTAGTGCATTTGCAGCCTTTTTTCCTGTAAGCAAGGCATTTCCTTGTTTAATTGTTATTTGTTTGTTTCTAGGTCCTTCATTGTTCATGGCTTTCACTAGTTTCCATAGTTTGTTTCCATCCCTGTCAAAATTCAGGTTTTCTGTTTTTTCCCTCCAACAATCTCTTGTTGTTTGATTTACTGTTCTTTTATATTTTGCTGAGATGGCTTTGAGAGAGATGTTCGCTTCAATTGTTTGTGCTGTCTTCCTGGCATCCTCAACTTTGTCCTCCAAACTTTGTAGTTCTTCAGTCCAGTATGGTTTGTAATTTTTCCTCGCTCCTCTTGGAATAGACTCAGTGGCTGCCTGTATTATTGCTCTGTTTAGACTTTCCACCATTTGCTTTATGTTGCCATATCGTGTATTTTTGTTTTCACAACATTTGTCTGTTGGTAAGGCAAATCTGTCCCAATCAGCTCGTTTGTAATTCCAGCGGGGCAAGGGCTTTTGCTCCTGTGGAACATACTCCATATTCATTACAAGCTTGATTGGTCTGTGGTCACTACCTGCTAATTGGTCCAGCACATGGCGATCGATTTTGTGGAGGATGTCTCCTGTGCAGAAAGCTAAGTCTGGAGTAGAAGTGGTAAGCCATCTTCTGGAGTAGAAGCTCGGTGTGTCATCCGCTTTGTTGAGTAAATGGAGATTTGAGTCTATTTCCCAGTTCTCCAATTCATCTCCTCTTTTGTCAGTATCTGGGTATCCCCATCTTTCTGAACGGCTATTAAAGTCTCCGACAATAATGCAGTTTGTGTCAGTTATTTTCATGTTTGAGAGTGTAAGGTCCTTATCTGCTGGGCTATACAGATTGTAGATTCTTATTTTTACGTCCTTTATCATTATATCAACACCTATAATTTCCGTTTGGTTGTCATAGATCACAGATACTTCGCTGCAAGGTATTGTATTTCGTGTAAGTATTAGAACTCCTCCTTTGTGTCCTTTGCGGTCGAAACGTGTGGCCTGATATCCTCTGACTGAGAATTTGTGATTGGCGTTGAGGTGTGTCTCTTGAATGCATGCCACATCTATTCTATCTTTATGAAGACGCTGTGTTAGGGAGTCTTTCTTCTTGTAAACTCCTTCGGCATTCCACTGTAGTATGTTGAGTGTCCGGGATATTTGGTCAATAGCTCTTAATCTACTCCTCTGTGCCTTGACTCCACAGCACAGGGGAAGGTGACCACCAGTAGTCATGGGTGGACCCCCTCGAGGCAGGGGGCCCGGCACTATCGCCGCCTGATGGGACTTCACGGGATTAGCACCATAACGATTAATTTTGATTTGTGACATCATGAATTAAGTTACGTTGCACTGCTTTGTCAAGCCTGTGGCTCAGTACATCCGATTTCAACAAGCATTTATTCGGGATGCTTTCCCTAGCCTTTGACTGTCCCCAGTCTACCTACAAGGCAGCAGGTTTTACGTTGCACTGCTTTGTCAAGCCTGTGGCTCAGTACATCCGATTTCGACAAGCATGTATTCGGGATGCTTTCCCTAGCCTTTGACTGTCCCCAGTCTACCTACAAGGCAGCAGATTTGTGTGTCTCTTCGGCTGGTCCCTCTCCCTTGACCTGTCCGACATGGGTGGCCCTACCAGTAGCTGTGCTACCGTCGGCATAGCTCTTGGGGTCATTGGGACGCACAAGCCCCTCTACCTCGTCACGGTGGACACACAGCAGAGGGGCGAAAACTGTCTGTATCTAACTCATAGAGTGTAGACAAAAGTGTAAAAACGTCTCAATAACACGAAATGGAACGCACGGCTAGCGAATCCATTGCGTGGTCCGAAGTCAAAAGCAAAGGCTTACCGAGTGGATGTCGCCCGCAGTCTGACCGTTCCTGGTGTGTGCTTGAGCGACCAGTGGCAAGCGAGATGCCCAACACATGGAAGTGAGGAACTAAAGCAGCCATGAGCAGGACGTCGCAACTCCTTGGGTGAGCCCAGTCTCAGAGCAATATGTGCCGGCTCTGCAATTATGGAAGCCTCCTTGGATAGCCTTGGAAGGCCCATGGTCTGCCCCTGCCTTCCCTTGAGGGTTAACCGTGATGTCGATGATCGTTCTATCTTGACCAGCTGAGATGTGGGCGACATCACAACAATAAGTCTAACGTGCCTCGAAACCCGAGGAAGGCTAACCTCATCAAAAATGCCTGCTGAAGCCGGAAGTGCCAGCCTACGGGTGGCAAACTAAAAATTGGCACTACGCATTTACGTCCGAGTGAAATGTCTCATCCGAATGTCTCTTGTGCTAGGAACAGCTCTGACTACCTAGTTTCTGAATGCCACTCTTGTTCGGAACAGATCTGACTAGGTAGTTTTCCGAATGTCCGACGTGTCTGGAACAGCTCTGACGGACACAACGACAAGCACATGTCTGAAAAACTCGCTGAGTGGATATTGACTGCAGACCAGTCTGGTCTGTGCTGGAACGGCCCGGGGCGAACGAAATGCCCAATATATTGAAGTGAGGAATTAAAGCAGCCATGAGCAGGACGTTACGATTCCCTCGGTGAGCCCAGCACCAGGGCGCTATGTGCCGGCCCTGCAATTATGGAAGCCACCCTGGATGGCGGAAAATGACATGGACTGTCCCTGCCTTCCTTTGAGGGACGACCGTTGTCTTCGACCGTTCCAATTTGGCCAGCTAGGTTGTGGAAGGTACCGCAAACAGTGAGTCTCCCAGGAATGCTACCTGGTCAAAAAAAGCACGCTAAAGCCGGTTGTGTTGGCCTACGGGTTTCGGCCCAAGGGCGCATAACAGACACACCGCAATCACATCTGAAAAAACACTCCGGATGAACGCAAAGAAGAAGAAGAACCTATGCATCATGGGACGATAGGCACGTGCTCTTTTATTCATTGGTCAGTACTTATCACATGACTATGACATGATCATGTTTAACGTACGCACGGTTCCGCAAGAACGGATTTCAAATGAACGCCCCTTATATTTTTTTATTTTCATATTGTTTCTCACATATATTAAATCATCATCATCAACTTCCACTTTTACCGTCAAGCATCGTGGGGAGGAATAATTGGCACTCCAGCACCCAATGGGTGGCATTGGATAGTGTCATTCCATGTGATTGTACAATATCTTTGATGTCGTCAGTCTATTTTCTTCTCAAGCATCCTCTTGGTCTCGTCGAAGATGATCTTTGATGTATGGCCAGTGATGGTAGTTAATAGTGTTGCTTTCTAACGAGATGGTCAAACCATTTGATCTTCTGTCTTTTAATAAATGTTGCATGAGGTGTTGATCCCACTGTCTGATAACAACATTTCTTACTCGGTCTCTGTTGTTAAGTTGGCAGCTCTCCTCAGGCATCTCATCTCGCAGGTGTTGATTTTGCCAAAGTGTGATTTGGATAATGTCCAAGTTTGAGATTGGTAGCATAGAGTTGTTGTGAATATGCTGTTTATTATCTGTCATTGTGCAGACATGGGTATATTTGGATGTTTCAGTATGAGTGATAGTTGATATGTAAGTGCACTTGCTTTTTGACATCTGATGTTGATTTCTCTGTCCAATCTGCCATCCTCTATGACCATACTTCCAAGATATTTGAATTCTTTGTGCTATTTGTCTGTATACTTAGTGGACCCGGCGATCTGCTAACTTGCATTACTTCGGTTTTGGCTGTATTTATACTCACATTGTATCTGCTGCATGTTGAACTCACATTATGATTTTGCAGCCTGCTCTCATCATTATAAAACAGGCACTGATCGTCTGCAAATAAAAGTTCATTTATTTTCTGTGGATCAGTTGTTTCATCTGAAGTAAAGAGTTCTAAATTTTCTAAATCTGTTCTGTCAAGACCTGCTTCTTTGGATATTCTGTATTAAGTGTTGTTATATATTTGTATTTAAGTTGTAACAAGGAGTATGCACGTGAGTGTGACATGGTGGGAGTAGGAAATAAAAAGAGTTAAGTAGGTAAGGAACCTTTGACGGGTCTAGCAAACCGGTAGGGAATTTACTTGATCCTACAAATATACTGCTCATGAAGCATGGAGGAAATTGAAGGAAAAGCACTAGTCACAGTCGCTGGAACTTCATTAACCCCTCCCCACGACACCTGACAGCATAAGAGGAAGACAACAATGACAACAGCATATTTGTGTAATTCTTCCTTAGGTTTGTAGAGTGCATTGATTTTCTGCAAAAAGGAATTCTGTTGTAGTTGGTTTCTCTGTCTTCTGAGTCCCCTTCACTTTCTGTTTCCAGTTTAAAATGTGCCCCTGATGTTGTTTTGTCCATGTAGATGATGAACAATAATGGTGATATTACACATGCCTGCCTTACTTCTGTGGTTATTTCAATTGAATCATTGTCCTTTATAAAGTGCTACATTGTGAAGATATAAAGAGTACAAATTCAAGGTTGAGGTAGCCAAGAAAGAGATGCATATCAAGTACACACATTGGGGCATTAACAAATACTAAACTGGCGTAATTATTAACTGTACATTGCTAGGTTTATTAAAAATGGAATCGGATCATCTGTGAACATATCTGGGATGCAGTGACGATAATTGAGCTCAACTATACATGAAAAGTATGAGAATATTGTGTACCAAAGTTGTTTAAAATGTTAAATTGTGGTTGTATTTGTTTATTGTTTGCCAGAGTGAGCATGCAGAGTACCTTTCTGTTCTGTGGCATGCCCTTGAAGCAGAATGCCATCCTTCTGTACGGCAGATGCTGGAGTGGCTTGTGATGATACTCATTGTCCACAATCCACAGAGTGCATCCAGCCTCTGGGATGTGTTTAGATTGGTAAGAGTTTCATTGATATCTTTTAATTAATATTACCATATAGTAAATTCCACCAGAACAAATCATTATTCTGTGCCTTAGATCAGGGCGTAATCGAATACGCAACCACATGAATATAGAATTCAAGACTTGCGAATCAGCCACTTGCACATAGGGATTTTGCGCCACAGACAGTAGATCACATACTCCAAGACTGCTCAAAATAAGCATATCTAGGCAAACCTTCTGGCCTAGAGAAACAACAGTAGAAGATAAACTCTATGGACCACTGAGTGAACTAAAAAAAATAAAGTGAAGTTTATACAAGAGATAACATTGCCGATATAGACAAATATCAATCGGCTGAAAAAATACGTAAATTCCAATGGTTTTATTGTTTTGATATGGCAGGAGTGTACAAGTTATAATGTTACTTGGAGGTCAGTATGACTGAATAGATAAGAGTGCTCTTTCTTAAACTCCCGGTGTGCTGATGCCAAATTAGCGGGTTCAACCTCTACTCACGTAAATTGAACTAAAATGTTGACTTCTTGTCCTTGACTTGGGGACGTAATATACAAGTACCACTGAAGTTGGAGTGAGTTTCCTGTGATGAGATCACTGGTAATAGGGAACGCTAATCCACACGCAAAAATCAGTCTAGTGCACTAGAAGTAGTAGCACATGTATGGTCTACGCTTGGCTGCGGGCGAATAAAAAAAATAATGTACTTTTATGTGTGTGTGTGCATGCTCAGACATGTGTGCACACATTTATATGTACATGGACATATCCTGCTAATCAACATCTTGCTTATCAATGCTTCATCATATTTCCATGTTTCAGCTACTAATCACTTACTTTTTTCTTCAATTGATGCCATAATAATATATACGCACACATGGCACACGATGATGATGCCTCATGTTGTAGTAGTTGACTTTTTCCATGTCCAATGACTGTCATTGAGAAAGCATAAATATGTAAATCAGATGCCAGGGGAGATAACTATGACTGATTTCCTGCTCTGTTTATCCACAGTTTGACAACAAGCGCAGCATCTGCCTGTGTTCCCTCTTCCTCGTTGTATCTCATGTCGGCATTAAACTTCCTCCAGAGCTGCAGGTATGGTTACTGTACTCACCTGTATTATGCTTGTGTGTTCAACATCACGTGTATAAGTAAAATGTGAAGGGGTCCATTTTACACATTTGGGGCGTAGTGGGTTAGTGATGTTAACCCATATCTTTATAGACCAATTGGCACTCCATGGGTCATGTGGTAAATATCATGCTAGCCGCTTTTATTTCCCAGGATATTTCCTGGTTTGTGTATGGTTAAAGTAATTTGACTAGTAGCCTCATTACCAAATTATAAAATATTAGTGACGTCGGTAATGAATATATGTCACACTGAATGAAACCGTGTAAACTTATATATATGTGCAGTGTGAAAGATTGCAGAAAGTAATAAACCATGGTGTCTGTCCAGTATAAAAAAAAAAAACATCTCATATGTTATATTGGGGATTTCTGTACATTCTGCATCTCGTGTATTGTTGATCTGGTATGTTATATTGGGGATCTCATATGTTATATTGTTGATCTCTGTGTTATATTGTTGATCTCATATGTTATATTGTTGATCTCATATGTTATAGTGTTGACATCATGTGTTATAGTGTTGATCTCATGTTATATTGTTGATCCCATATGTTATATTGATCTCATGTATTATATTATTGATCTCATCTGTAAATTGGGAATCTTGTATGGTATATTGGGGATCTCATGTGGTATATTGCAGATCTCATATGTTATATTGTTGATCTTGTAGGTATATTGCAGATCTCATATATTATACTGGGGATATCATATGTTATATTGTCGATCTGATGTTATATTGTCGATCTGATGTTATATTATTGATCTCGTGGTATATTGGAGATCTCATGTGGTATATTAGAGATCATACATGGATCAAACATGTGGCCTGCAGGCAGCAAACGGCCCTTTCTGAACTCCGTGACGAGTATAATTTTGTAATGCTTCCATGCTAGTCTTTTATTGTTATTGTCACAATAAACAATATTCCATCATCTTACAAAACATTGCAGATTGCTTTGACTACTTACAGTGCATCTGTTAGAAAAAATACCGAAGATAACCTTGACTATGCAAAACTAAAATATATTAATTGGAAAACAATTTTTTTGTGCATTCGCCCGCAACATTGAATTCTTATGTTCTTTAATTTATTTAGATTTTTACTTCTATAAATAGACATTGGTTAAATGCAAATTGTAGTTGATTCAAAATTATGCTGCCCCAGTGACAATGGGTGTCAATAATGTGGCCACCAACCACATGTTTGACATATAGTTTTTTGGGGATCACAGCAAGAGGTAATAATGGATACACTGTCAGGTAGGACAGGATATTTCTTAAGAGCTATATTAAGCAAATCCTGATTTACAGAAGTGAATTATGGACAATTAGCAAAAAAGTGAGGAATTATGTGGAAGCTGTGGAGGTGTGGTTTTGCATAAGAATGATGAGAACACTGTTGACAAATAGAAAGAGTGATGAAGATATCTTTCAAGAAGTTAATTCACAAAGAGAGTTGGCTACACACATCAGAAGAAGACAGTTCACATTCTTTGGGCATGTCATGAGAACAGGGAAACCAGAATATGTCATCACCACAGGAATACTGGAGACGAGAGGCAGAGGGAGACACACAGAGAAGATGCTGGATAGTTTGACATCATGGCATGGAGGAACGTTGGCATCAGAACGCCCGTGTGTTGCCGGGGCCCGTACGGGGGAGCAAAGAATAGTAACACTGTTGCCTACCATGCACGTCATAAGAGGCGACTAAAGAGGCTATGGTATCGTCGCCCTACTACTGAGTGAGTGTGTGGTGCGCCACTGTGAGCTGTGAATTTCGCGTGGAATGCTTTTCCATCTGTCCGCGGTTGTTTTTAGCGTGAACTGCATGTTCTGAACAATGGCGGCCGGCTGTTGCTGGATTGGCTGGTTTGCCTTTTCGGTTCACGGGTGCTTTTTTCAGGAGACTCCTGGGAGTCGTCGCTGTAGCCACGGAGTTTGTGCTTTGTGCGGCGCTTTAGGTGTGTCACCCTGTGGAAAGAGACCGAGCCATTTGGGATAAAACCTGGGTCAATGAAGTCTTTCTTGTGACTGCCGTTTCCATCGACGATGAACTGTATTTTTTCGTGGAGGATTTTTATGTTGGCATTCTGGCGGCGGCATTATGCACAGTGTACCTGTGCGGGCTGTTGGCTTGCCGACACTCCTGTCTATTCCATTGTTCACATAGGGCAGTGAGGAGCATTTTGTGTGATATTCACTGGCATAAGAACGGAGCAATATGGGGACGACCCATTGCCGTGACGTTGGAACCGCGACTAACTAACTAACTAACTGGCATCAGAAATGATTGGCAGAACAAGAGACAGAAGGCTGTATTCAGACATTATCACCAATGCCATATGGCATGGATTATAATAAGAAGGACAAGATTTGTGATACTGGAACATCCCTTCATCTAATTCCTCTTGACTCCACAATTGAACATTTTTTTTTTTTTTTTCCCCCGCGTTTCCATCCTGTTTCAGGATATTGCGGTCAACACCAGCATCTTTCAGCTGTATGTTGATTCCTAGGCTAGATTACGCTCATCAGCACGCCACGACTTTCTGAGCGACCGGCTCCATACTCTCATAAGTCACTTTTGCGATTCGAACCACTGCTAATTCTCGTCGCGTCACGTGACGAGAGTAGTCGGGGTTAGCGGAGAAAGCTGCTAACCCCTCGGCCACGGAGCCGGCACAATTGAACATTGCATTTATTGAAATTTTCATAATAAATGTCTTCATTTCTTTCAATGTCTTGATCTTGTAGAAGTAGGGAGGCTTTGGTGTCTAAGTCAGGGATTTGGGGTTTCAATCAGGGATTTGGGGTCTCAATCATGGATTTGGGGTCTCAATCATGGATTTGGGGTCCCCAAGAGCTATGCTAACAGTAGTGTAGATACCACCAGTGTCTCTCAAATCATATTGACACCTGTCTCTCATGAGATGCAATAAGTGGACTGGAGATAGTCAAAGGCTAGGAAAGGGAAGGAAGGCAAACCAGATAGAAATGTCTCTCGAAATCAGGTATATTGAGCCACGAGCTTGTGAATCAGTACAGTGTAACTTGTTTTGTGATGTCGAAACTTATATACGGTGTCATCATCATCATGTGCCGTGCTGATAAGTATTGGTGGTCGTGGTTCACCGTCTCACATGATCATCAGGATCAAGTTTAAGTTCTTGTCTCAATTATGGCATGTGGACAAGCCATCCAGTATGCCTTCCCGTTGCTCTTTTCCTATCAATTTTCCAGTTGTCACTAAGTTTTTTCTCATCATATTGTACCCAAAAAGTCTTTTTTATCTGCATCTAATTTCTGTGATCGATTTAGTTTTCATTTGTTTATTGAAGAACTGTCTCATTTGTTTTTCTGTTCATCCATGGTATGAACTTTCTCGTTTATTTTTCTGTATGTCTGTGGCTCGCTTTTTCTTCAGAAAGCACATTTCCACTGCCATTAGATGTTTCTCAGCTTGTCTGTTTCATATGCATACAACATTATAGATTCTATGTACAGCACTCTTTTTTCTGACTGCATTTGACAGCTTCTTATTGGTGAGTACGTATTCCATCTCCCAGAAGGCTTATTTTGCTATGGCAATTCTTGTTATAATCTCTACAAGGCATCTTTCGTCAGATGTGACTGTTCCAAGATAATTGTGCTGATTCACTGGTTTAAGAATTTTACCATTTGCTTGGAATTTATGGTATATTTGACTTTAAAAGAGCATTTTCAAGAGACTTATTGCATACCAAGAATTTACCAATTTCTCATTGTCCAAATTCACGACAGGACAAATACTACTCCCAGGCATTGTCATCAGTTTTGCCATGGACAATGGCACACCACTACAACACCAGAATGTTTGCTCAAGCCACACTGACCAGACTATGGGAGCAGTGCAAACAGCTGCAGCTGAATACTGTCATCTCCCAGCATGCCATGGTGCAACCTGTCCTTGACTTCTTGTTTAACAATGGGTATGAATATTATTATCTTTTTATCTCATGGAATGGCCTATCAAATGTTGTATTTTAGAAGATGAAAAGTATATTATGTAATAAATCACTTTCATTGATTGTCAGGAAAAAAGTAATGAAATGTTATATCAAACCCATTTCTGCTGTATGGCAGTGAATCTTGGAATGTGAATGAACAAATTAGAAAGAGCTTGAAGGCAGTGTAGATGTGGTTGCTGAGATGAATGTTGCGAATACCTTGGACAGCCAAAGTAACAAGCAACCATTTCCTGGAAGAGGATAATGATAGTAGGACATTGTACCCAACTATAAGAAAGAGACTGTGTTCTTTAGTCATATCATGAGAAGAGAGAACAACCTGATGTGCCTGTTACAAAAGAAAAGATTGATCAAATCAGTTAGAAAGCCACCAAAATCAGCTCAAGACGATTACCACCTTATGGACAGACCAGAACAAATAATTATTCTGCGCCTCAAAAATCACTTTCAATTGCAATAGATACAATAGATTACGCAACCACATATATACAAAATGCAAGATATTCAACCATGTGTATATGTGGATTAGCGTCACAGATGGCAAATAACATACTCCAAGACTGCCCAAAATACAACATCCAGCAAACCTTCTGGCCTAGAGAGACAACCGTGTAATTCTGATCAGCCATTGTCCTTCCATCATATATACTTTCTTAGTGCCATTCACCCCTGATGAGTACTCTTAGTGCAATTTTCTAATTACATGCTTGGTTAGTTTCTAGCTATTTTCTGATAATCTATTGTAAATTATTTCTTCTTTCATCATCACCATCAAGTGCCTTGCTGACTGGCATTGGTGATCATTCTTGTCCACATCTTGGAATCTCCAAAGGCATTATCAGTTCATTTGCTGACGCCCTTTCATGCCGTGACACAAGGTTGTCAAGATTGTTCTTTTGTTGTCTTCCTCAATCTCTCTTTCCATAACTGTGACAACATGTTCTAGTTTTTGTCTTCTCATAATGTGGCCTCAAAAAATAATGACTGCCTTGAAATTAATACAAGAGATGACATTGCAGACATAGACAAATTTCAAGCAAATGAAAGAATAATAATGTCTCTTCATGATGTTTGTGATGAGTTGTCGTGTCTACAGAGTTCATGCTTTGTGCGATGCTGTCCTGCAGATTGAACGAATGAATGAACAAACTTTGTTTTAAAAGAGTCACAAAAGGGCCATGCAGGCTCATCTTACGTTTGGCCCTTCCAACCACTCATCTTTTGTGCATCAGTTATCTATTGTGTATGCTATATTCACATAAAAAACATTGTAAAATGTATGCATATTACCATGTTATGAGACAGGCTGGCACATATGGACATGCGCGTGCACACGCACACACGCACACACACACACAGAGAAAGAGAGAGAGAGAGAGAGACTCACACGTGTGTCAACACATACATACCTACACAGATAGATAGACAGACAGAACAAACGACTGAGCCAGATTTGGAATAAACCCAACTATGAAGTCAATCCTCTTGTCTTTAACTTTTAGCACTTTTCAGAATGTATATAGTTCACTGGGCAAACCCATTGGTGTCTCATCGAATTCAGCACATGTCACAAGATGTAAGGTGTAGATTCTGAGTGGTCACATTTGTAATATAGGGAGTCTCCGTGGTGAAGTGGTCAAGTCATCTGACTCGGGCTCTGAAGGTTGTGGGTTCGATTCTGGGCCGTGTCCTTCAGTTCACAAGTGCATTTTTTCACCTGAGACTCTTGGGGATCATCGCTGGAGCTATGGAGTTTGTGCTTTGTGTGGCGCTTTCGGCAGTTCGCTACGGAAAGAGACTGAGCCATGCGGGATAAAACCCCGATGCAATGAAGTCGACCCTGTAGACTTTTAAGCGACTTTTTAAAGATTTCTAATAATATGGAAGTTATTGAGAACTGACTCAGTTGATGTTATTATCTTCTGTGTAGCAATGCAAGTGCCACTGTATCAAAACTGTTGAACTACTTCATGTACAACCCATTTGATCCTGTACAAGATTACAGTATAGAGGTATGTTGTACGCTGATGACACGTCTTAAGTCCAGTTTATAGTTTACTAAGGCTGCATGTGTACTTGTAAATCATTTTGAGAATTGTAGTTGTGTGCAGGAACCACAGTGGCATACTGAATAATGTGCTTGCTTGTCAAGACAGTGGTCTGATGTCGTCTCAGCCTTATAAAAATGGGCAATAGACAGTTTTAAAATTTATTCTGGGAATTGTTTGGGAAGGAAAGGTGGTGAAGAACAGAATTATTTGGGACGGAAAGGTGGTGAAGAAGGGAATTGTTTGGGAAAGAAAGGTGGTGAAGAAGGGGATTGTTTGGGAAGGAAACATGGTGGAGAAGGGAACTGGTTGGAAAGGTCAGGTGGTGAAGCGTAACGGGAAGGAAAGGTGGTGAAGAAGGGGACTGGTTGAGAAGGAAATATGGTGGAGAAGGGAACTCGTTGGGAAGTACAGGTTGTGAAGAAGGGAATCGGCTGGGAAGGAAAGGTGGTGAAGGGAACTGGTTGGGAAGGACAGGTGGTGAAGGGAACTGGTTGGGAAGGAAAGGTGGTGAAGGGAACTAGTTGGGAAGGGAAGGTGGTGAAGGGAACCAGTTGGGAAGGAAAGGTGGTGAAAAGGGAAATGTGATGATGAAGGGAACTGGTTGGGAAGGAAAGGTGGTGAAGGGAACCGGTTTGGAAGGAAAGGTGGTGAAGGGAACTGGTTGGGAATGAAAGGTTGTGAAGAAGGGAACTGGCTGGGAAGGAAAGGTTGTGAAGAAGGGAACTGGCTGGGAATGAAAGGTAGTGAAGGGAACCGGTTGTGAAAGAAAAGTGGTAAAGAAGAAAACAGGCAACCCTATGTTAGAGTTGCTTTTCTCCAATTGTACGTGACCCTGGGGTCATCTCTGCCTGCAAGTTATTTAGGGAGGAAAATTGATACAGCAAGGGCCTGGTCACCTAACTTCATAACTTGTGACCTACAATATGTTGCCCGTGTGTTATCAGAACCCATAAGGGAAGCACAGAATAGTAACACTGTGACATGCCATAAAAGTTTACTAAGGATGGTTGGCAGTGACTGGTTATCTAATAGGATGAAAAGTTCAACTGCAAAATCCAACCAATCGTGGCTTGGTGTGAATTGGTTGTGGGCCTATGCTCTGCTGGAAAATGAAAGGCAGAAGAAAAAGACAGTATATTAAAACTATAACTTGACACTTCTGCCATGACTTTGGAAATACCGTTATCTGATCAAACCCCATAGTGTTTACAAAACTGTGCATTATTTAGCAACTGTTCCCATTAGCAGCTGCAAAATCATCTCTAAATAATAAGTCGATTTAATTGGCTGCTGTACTACTGAAAAATTATATTGGCTTTCCGCACTTATAGGGTTAAGTTGGAAGTGCATGAGCTTATAGATGAAAATACCAGTGAAGATGGCACAATAGTATATATAGATGGTTCCATGAAGCGTGGAGAGAAATATGGCTGGGGATTCTTCGAGAGGGTTAAGGGGAAGGTTGTTGCTTCAAGAGTGCTAAGTAAGAGTTATGCATGTGTCAGGGGGGGGGGGGGGGGGGGGGGGCTATGAGGGGACAAAATCAATATGATCGCAACCAATCTGTCAGTGTAACGGTCAGCATCTATATCTTGTAGCATTTGCTGTGGGAGACATATCATCTATGGGTTTCCTGAGAATGTTGTAATATCAATTCTTGAATCAGCCAATCAATAAATGAATCAAAGGTTAATTATCAGCAATGTTTATTGTATGTTTAAATATTCCTACACCATTCCAGCATGTTAATAAATGAACCATGATCAATGCTTTTGTTTTCATAATTTCAAAGACTATATGTTGCACTTTGCCCAAACTGACACATCTTACAAGATGACCTTTATCATGACCGACCATCCTCTTATTTCCACAGACCATTTGTCATACTCTGCCCCGGCTGGCATCTTTAGCAGATGATGAATGGATCCTTCCAAGGCAGTTTATTCAGGTGGATCACTCCTGGGAACAGACAGGGAATCATCTCATGCCTCTATGGAATGCCTCAAACCAATTGGCCTTATGTAAAGAGGGACCCTGGAGAATGAAAGCATCAGGTAGGTTATTTCAGGATTGCTGACATGCAAAAACTATTCTTTCAAATGAAGAACATTTTGTGCAATAAGTCTTTGTCCTTGAAAGTTAGAAAACGAGTTCTTGTATGTTACATATAACCAGTTTTAACATACAGCTGCAAATCCTGGACAATTGGTAAACAGGCGAAAAAATCCCTGGAAGCTTTGGAGATGTGGTTTTATAGAAGAATGCTGAAAATTAATTGGACAGCCAAAATGAGCTATCAGGACATTTTAAGGGAAGCTGAGTCGCAAAGACAACTTATCATAAACGCCACACAGAGGCATGATCGTTTTTTGGCCACGTTATTATAAGACAAAAACTGGAACATGTGATAACCAGAAAGATTTGCAGAAAGAGAAATAGAAGAAGACAGCATGAGAAGATTCTTGACAGTCTTGTGTCATGGCATGGAGAAGGGAGTCAACACGCGAGTTGATCCATGAAGTCGGAGATCATAATTTGTGGAGAGGCATGATCGCCCATGCCAGCAGGCAAGAGGTGTAACTCCATTTTTACAACTATTGCCTGTCAAGACGGTAAGGTGCCAGTCAGTATAGATCTTACCTAATAAACAAGTTTATCATTTACATTAGTGTTTATACAGGGTGTTTGTAAAGTCTCACTACACTTTGTATGTAGAACAAAATTTAAAAATGAAGTACATGGTGTCATCATAAAATGTGCTAAATAATTCATTAAATTAGTTACAATAGTCACTGCTATGGTCTAACTCTGTTTTGGGGAAGCTTGGAAGTATGAAAGAAGTATTCATTATAACAGGTGTTGAAAATGTCCACAGTGGGCTTCAAGACATGACCGCACCTGTCTCTTCATATTGTCAAATACCTTCTTCAACATGTCTGTTGGTATTTCTTGAATGGTAATTCTGATTGCTTCTTTCAGGTAATCAATTGTGTGAACATTATTTTTGTAAACATTTCCTTTCAAGATACTTTCACAATTGCGACATCTGGCTATAAATCTTTGAATAACCAACTGTATGTATCGACCACCATTTTGAAACACTTGTTCAACCAACAAAATTGTTCCTTCCATTGATAACACCATTCTGTTTAGAGTGCAAAGAATTACTGCAGCAGATAACAGCCATTCGCTGCATATTGCTTCATGATAGACTGGAGCACAATTTTTAATGTACTTCATTTTTCAAATTTGTTCTACATACAAAGTGTAGTGAGACTTTACAAACACCTGGTATAATCTAGCGGTTATAGAACTTTCAAAATCAATCATTTTAACAATTTCCACTTACATATATAATTGGGCAATATAGAAACTTCCTGATCAATAAGTTTTACACATGTTGCCTGCATATAAATGTTTCAGGTGACTTTGAAGAAGACAGCACTGCCAGTGAGACAGCAGGTAGAGATGTGCAGAAGAAAATTATGCCCTGGCGACAGATGTCACCCAATGAGGAGACAGAGGCAGAACTGGTGTCACAGCGATTCAGACGACCTGATGATGGACTCCTGTTGGTAACCTCTCTGATTGACAAGGTGCCAAACCTGGGAGGTTGGTTGTCTTCTGGATAGTTTGTTCTTTGAGGTCACTGACTGGTTGGTTGTCTTCTAGATAGTTTGTTCTTTGAGGACACTGACTGGTTGGTTGTCTTCTGGATAGTTTGTTCTTTGAGGTCACTGACTGGTTGGTTGTCTGCTGGATAGTTTGTTCTTTGAGGTCACTGACTGGTTGGTTGTCTTCTAGATAGTTTGTTCTTTGAGGACACTGACTGGTTGGTTGTCTTCTGGATAGTTTGTTCTTTGAGGACACTGACTGGTTGGTTGTCTTCTGGATAGTTTGTTCTTTGAGGACACTGACTGGTTGGTTGTCTTCTGGATAGTTTGTTCTTTGAGGACACTGACTGGTTGGTTGTCTTCTGGATATTTTGTTCTTTGAGGACACTGACTGGTTGGTTGTCTTCTGGATAGTTTGTTCTTTGAGGACATTGACAGGCTGGTTGTCTTCTAGATAGTTTGTTCTTTGAGGACATTGACAGGCTGGTTGTCTTCTAGATAGTTTGTTCTTTGAGGACACTGACTGGTTGGTTGTCTTCTGGATAGTTTGTTCTTTGAGGACACTGACTGGTTGGTTGTCTTCTGGATAGTTTGTTCTTTGAGGACACTGACTGGTTGGTTGTCTTCTGGATAGTTTGTTCTTTGAGGACACTGACTGGTAGGTTGTCTTCTGGATAGTTTGTTCTTTGAGGACACTGACTGGTTGGTTGTCTTCTGGATAGTTTGTTCTTTGGGGACATTGACTGGTTGGTTGTCTTCTGGATAGTTTGTTCTTTGAGGACACTGACTGGTTGGTTGTCTTCTAGATAGTTTGTTCTTTGAGGTCACTGACTGGTTGGTTGTCTTCTGGATAGTTTGTTCTTTGAGGACACTGACTGGTTGGTTGTCTTCTGGATAGTTTCTTCTTTGAGGACATTGACAAATTGGAATGAAACTTATATCAAAGGAATCAATCAGACAACAGTTAACAAGTTTAGCAAATGAGTAGGGGGGCAAACAGACTATTAACAAGTATACCAGACGAGTTAAAATTAGTTGCATATTCTTTACAGGATGTAGCAGTGAACCTCAGAATTATTTGGCTGTTCATGATTCCTGGGCAAGTTTACGTTCAGTAGTTTGCCATTGCTTTCTGAACAACTGGCACCCATACCATTTCATAAAAAACAATGTTAGGTGGTCTGCTGCCAAATCGCCCACAGCTGTGTTTTGAATGCGGTATGCGAGATTACGAACTGTGTCTGTAACTCCTTCGCCACGAAGTCGGAGATACCAGACAAGTAAGAGAAAAACTTATCAACTAGTAAACCAAGCAAGTAAGGGGAAACAAAACTATTAATAAGTATATCAAACAAGTAGGGGAAAAAATGTATCTCAAAGAATAGCAAATAAGTATGGGGAAAACATAACTATTAACAAGTATACCAAACAAGTAGGCGGAAAACATACCTGTAACATTTAATCCAAACACGTAGGAGGAAAGCATAACTTCTAACAAGAATACTATACCAAGTATAGTAAGGGGAAAACAACTATTAACAAATATACCAAATAAGTTGGGGGAAAACAATAATAATAACTAGTATACCAAATAAGTAGACTGTCTTGACTTGATCACAGTGAGGGACATGGAGGCCTGCTATTGACAGGTAAAGATAATCCCATAGCGGATACTGCCATTAGGGTGTGAAGTGTCAGGTCCTCACATATTCTAGACCATGATATATGAGATGGGGTGGTCAGTTCCCTTCCTTGTCTCTTTTCCCTTCCAGATGATCCCCAGAAATGTGTCTGATGCCCATTATTAATTGGCTGGGTCGACCCAGCACCATGCTGGTTCTAATACATAATCCTTCCTCTGTTGGGAAATTGAACCAGAATCACTGTCTTAGAAGAAGTCCTACAGGAAATAAATGAAAACCGTAAACGGATTAGAGAAATTAGACATAGACAGTCACAGTTTTTTTATGAGAAGAAATAAATTGGAGAACTTGGTGACAACTGGCAAGATCGAGGAGAAGAGAACAAAGGAAGGACAGAGAAGTAAATACCTGGATGGCTTGGTCATGTTGTATGGTCAAGACAAGAACACTGAGCTGATCCACGACTCTGGTGATCGTGTGAGATGGCGAGACATGACCGCCCACTCTTACCGGCATGGCACATGATGATGATGAAGACTGTTTTAGCTGGCAAGCACACTAACCATTACTATTAGAAAATCCAGGGGTGGAGGGAAAGGGAGAAAGAGAGAGAACATTTAAGAAACAACTATATCATACAAACATACAAGAAACAGCTACATCTTACAGACATACAAGAAACAGCTACAGCATACAGGCATACAAGAAACGGCCACGTCAGACTACAAGAGACAGCTACTTCATACAGGCATACAAGAGACAACTGCATCATACAGCATGCAAGAGACAGCTACATCACACAGGTATACAAGAACTTTGAGGTTAGGACTTGTGCGTAGTTGACTTTCTGAGGATGGGTTATCATGATCAGATGACTGCAGTGTCAGTCATCAGAATGACCAATTACTATCAATGATTGTATTGTGTGACAGTTATTGTTGTGAAAATCTGCAGGTCTTTGTCGAACTAGCGAAATCTTTGGAGTGTCAGAGTTTGTGATTGGCAGTCTCGCTTACCTGGAAGATAAAATGTTTCAGAACCTCAGTGTGTCTGCTCAGAAGTGGATCAAGATTACAGAGGTCAGTTTGTTTACGTTGTCGAACTTGTCTTTCATGACATTCATGTTTCATCTTAATGTATTTTTAACTCTTTGTAAATGTAGCATTTTACACAACAGAAAACACACCAAACAGTGAGAGCAAAACTATGTATAGTGACTTCCAATTAAGTCTGATAGTCTTTCTGAAATATAACAAGAGACAAATCAAGATTGGGATGGGATGACATAGGCATATTAATAATCAGTGTGCTACAGAACTAATCAACATCCCCATATTGTGATGTCTGCTATGGAGGGCAAAGAACATTCAGGTTCTATGCATAGACCAGTCCATGGTGCTTATGTTAACAGCCAAATCATTTTGATAAAAATTCACAGAAACAAGAATGCAACAGAAAATTGCTAGATATCTGATATTCATTAGTTTCTATATCCATCCATCATGTGCCATGCCGGTAAGCGTGGGCGGTCATGTTCTGCCATCTCACTCGATCACCAGAGTCATGGATCAGCTCCGTGTTTCTGTCTCGACCATGCTACAAGGCCAAGCCATCCAGGTACTTGCTTCTAGGTCTTCCCCTTGGTCTGTTCCCCTCGATCTTACCAGTTGTCACCAAATTCTCCAATCCATTTCTTCTCACATGCCCAAAGAATTTTGACTGTCTACGTCTAATTTCTCTAATCAATTTACGATCTTCATTTGTTTCTTGAAGGACTTGTTCATTGGTCTTTCTGGCTGTCCATGGTATTCTTTGCATTTTCCTCAGAAACCACATCTCTACAGCTATCAGATGTTTTTCAGCCTGACTGCTCATTGTCCACGCTTCACATCCATATAAAAGTACAGGTTCTATGTAGCATCTCAACACTCTCTTTCTCTTTTCAATTGACATCTTTTTATTGGTCAATATGTTTTTCATCTTGCTAAAGGCTACTTTTGCCATGGAGATTCTTGTTCTAATCTCCTCAAGGCATCTCCCATCAGATGTTATTACTGTTCCGAGATAATTGTACCTACTCACTTGTTGAAGAATATTCCCATCTACTTGTATATTACATTGTGGTATTACGTCCTTCCTAGTGACGACCATAATCTGTGTCTTTTTACAATTTAATTCTAAACCTAGTTGTTCACTGTGTGTAACAATCGCATCTACTAAATTTTGCAGGTCCTGTTCATTGTCTGCAATCAAGACTGTATCATCTGCATATCTAATGTTATTGATGCATCGTCCCCCAATGTTGATTCCTTCCATATGTTCAATATTTCTGAAAATACTTTCACTGTACAGGGAAAACAGATCTGGAGACATTACACATCCCTGTCTCACACCCCTTTTAATAGGCTGATATTGGCTTACTTCATTATCAACTCTTATGGCAGCTTGTTGTTTCCAATATATGTTTTTTACAAGTCTAAGATCTTTTCCATCAATTTGTAGATCTTCAAGCATCCTTATCATGTTGACATGTCTCACTTTATCAAAAGCCTTTGTGTAGTCAATAAAGCAAAGGTGTAGATCTTTGTTTACTTCTATAGAACGTTCGATTATGGTTCTCAGTATATACACAGCATTTACTGTACCCTTGCCTTCCACAACCCCACATTGTTCTTCTCCTATTTCAGGTTGTATTTTCCTCCTAACTCTTTGCATGATAATTCTTAGCAAAATCTTTGTGATGTGACTCATTATACTAATTGTTCGATGGTGATCACATTCCAAGGCTCCCGATTTCTTTGGGATTGCAATAAATACAGAATTACATAACTCCTGAGGTATATTTCCAGTATCATATATTGTATTAAGCAGACTGGTAACTTTATCTATTCCATATTCTTCTAAAGCATTAATCATTTCTGTTGTGACGCTGTCTGAACCGGGGGTCTTGCCAGATTTCATGTGGTTAAGAGCATTCTGAACCTCCATCTTCAAAATTGCTGGTCCTTCATTATTATTTTGAACATTATACTGTTCGTCTGTTATCGTCATAAAGGTTTTTCACGTAATCTGACCATTCATGTAAGATCTGATCTTTTTCTATTATGACTCTTCCATCTTTTGTCTTTAGGCAGCCTGCTGATGTACGTGTTCTTTGATTAGTAAGCTCCTGAATTCTTTTGTGCATTAGTTTTGCATTGTTACTGTTGTGTTGTTTTTCAATTTCTCTGCAATTTTTCTCAAGCCATGTTTCTTTTGCCTCCTTACATAAGGTTCTGACTTTTCTGTGAATTTCTTCATATTTGGCAGGATTATTTTTGTTCTGTCTTCTTATTTCCATTAGTTGTAAAATTTCTTCAGTCATCCATGTTTTACAGCCCACTTTCTTTACTTTTGGAATAGTTTTTTCTGCTGCACAACTGATTGAATTCTTCATCATTTCCCATTGATCATCCACATCTTGAAATAGGATCTCTAGATCAGACAATATATCAAATTTGTTCTTTACTTCTATGTTAAAATTATCTTGTATTTCTTTGTCAGTTTTCAATTTGCACAAGTCATATTTAGGGTTTCCTGCTGTATACTTGACTTTCTTTAACTTTACCCTCAATGTGCCTGTAATTAATCTGTGATCACTGTAACAGTCTGCATTTGGAACTGTTTTTACGACTGTTAACGCATTTCGAAACCTTTTGCTAATCAGGATGTAATCTATATGGTTTTTAATCCTGCTGTCTGGACTCCTCCATGTCCATAATCTTCTAGGATGCTGTTTAAACCAGGTGTTTCCTACAACCATTTCTTGTTCTTTTGCCCATTCTACAAGTCTGTATCCTCTTTCATTTCTCTCTCCCAAACCATGGTTGCCTACACTGCATCCATCGCCTTGCTGTCCTATTTTTGCGTTGAAATCACCCATTATGATATTTATTTCTGATTTTTTGCAGTTCTTCAAAGCAGACTCCATGTCATTATAAAATTCCTCTATGCTTTCTTCACTGCATTCACTTGTTGGGGCATATACTTGAATGACATTTATTTTAAAAGGTCTTCCATTTAATTTTACTAATAGGACTCTGTCTGACACAGCCTGATATCCTTTGACAGAATTTGATGTTTGCTTATCTAATATAATGGCTACACCTCTTTGCTGTTCTTCTCCCCCAGAGTAAATAATCTTACAATCCTCTCCTGTCCTTATCCCTGCTCCTTTCCATCTCGTTTCCGATATTCCTAATATGTTAATCTTCTCTCTCTTCATTTCTTTTTTGATGTTTTCTAACTTTCCATCTGCATTCATTGTTCTAACGTTCCAAGTTCCTACTTTAAATGATATTAATCTGTTGCACCTAGTAGCCTGTTGATGGTCTGGAGTCACCTGGTGCGCATGACTATCCCTACCGGGCGAGGTTGCAACCCATTTACGCCGTTTCTCTGATTATCGATGATTTCACACAACATGATTTTCTTGGCATGTGTAAAGAAGGTAGTTTGCCATTGCTTTCCTTCCTAGCAGTGACCATACTGGTCAGTGACCATAGCCATTGTCTCCTCAAAAAAGAGATCCTCTGCCTACCGTCGTGAAGGTGGAGACCATAACCTACAACTATCTGTTGGCTGCTCTCCATCTTCATCCACCACCTGCACACATGGCTTCACGTAACCCTGATCGGGGGGCTAAACGGGTACTCCACCTTGCCCAAGAGTGTCCCGTTTCTATATATAATAGTAAAAAGATTAATCACATTAAAGTACGCATCACTTTAGCTGTGTGACAGTGTCGTTTGAAGGTGATAGGTACTAATTTGATATGTTTATGACCATATTTGTTTGTCGTATAGTATGTCCTCTGGTAACTATTTCTGTATGTAACAGTAAGTTAAGTATAGACCCTGTTACACACCTTGAGGTGTATTGGGCAAACTATACTAGCCCCATATTAATAATAGACTAACTGGCACTCGAGAAGTTTAGTTTAGTCGACGGATCAACAACACGGAACACGGGTGTAACCCATAAGTGCTCCGTTCTACTCCTAACCCATCCTGAGTCCGGAGAAACTCAGCTCGGTGCACAAACTCTGTACCACCAGTGAGGATCCTGAAATACTTTGGGCAGACTTTTAACTCAAAATTTTTCCCGGCAGTGCTGTTAGGTTACTCTTTTCGATTTCGAACTGCCAAGGGATTTTTTACGTGCGCAACAATGCACACCGGCGTCCGATCTCACTACCCAGAGACCAGGGGACATTTTGTTACTAGAAGTCCACATGAAACAATCCCGGTGCTCACCGGGGCTTAAACCCGGGACCTCCAGCACTCGAGGCTGACACCATACCTCGAGACCACACAGTCCCCACACACTCGAGAAGTGATACGGTCAACATCACACCAACTGCTTTTATTTCCCCAAGACATTTCTGGTTATCCATTGTAGGCCGGGTTCACCTGGAAATCCAGGTCAAGTGTTTCAAAATCTGCCTTGATACAGATTCAAACTCATGACCGTCGGCCAGACAGGCAAGTGTTGTGCCACCGTGCTACTGTAGCTGGGAATGTGGTGCTGGTCCTGTATTTCTAGTCCGTTTGACTCTCGGTGGATGATGCGGTTGATTTTATCATCTTGCTTCCTAGAAAATGTTTTGGGATCCATTTTGTGTTGGATCAAGCTGGGAAGAAATTCCCTGCCTCAAAGGAGATTCAAATACATGACAACATGCTGGCCACTCTGCTACCTGGATTCAAGCATGCTGGTCAATCTGTCACTCTGTTATCTGGACTCAAGCATGCTGGTCACTCTGCTATCTGGACTCAAACATGCTGGTCACTCTGTTACTCTGCTATCTGGACTCAAGCATGTTGGTCACTCTGTCATCTGGACTCAAGCATGCTGGTCACTCTGTCACTCTGCTATCTGGACTCAATCATGCTGGTCACTCTGTTATCTGGACTCAAGCATGCTGGTCACTCTGCTATCTGGACTCAAGCATGCTGGTCACTCTGTTATCTGGACTCAAGCATGCTGGTCACTGTCACTCTGCTATCTGGACTCATGCATACTGGTCACTCTGTCACTCTGCTATCTGGACTCATGCATGCTGGTCACTCTGTCACTGTTATCTGGACTCAAGCATGCTGGTCACTGTCACTCTGCTATCTGGACTCATGCATACTGGTCACTCTGTCACTGTTATCTGGACTCAAGCATGCTGGTCACTCTGTCACTATCTGGACTCAAGCATGCTGGTCACTCTGCTATCTAGACTCAAGCATGCTGGTCACTCTGTCACTGTTATCTGGACTCAAGCATGCTGGTCACTCTGCTATCTGGACTCAAGCATGCTGGTCACTCTGCTATCTGGACTCAAGCATGCTGGTCACTCTGTTATCTGGACTCAAGCATGCTGGTCACTCTGTCACCTGGACTCAAGCATGCTGGTCACTCTGTCACTCTGCTATCTGGACTCAAGCATGCTGGTCACTCTGTCACTCTGCTATCTGGACTCAAGCATGCTGGTCACTCTGTTATCTGGACTCAAGCATGCTGGTCACTCTGCTATCTGGACTCAAGCATGCTGGTCACTTTGCTATCTGGACTCAAGCATGCTGGTCACTCTGTCACTCTGCTATCTGGACTCAAGCATGCTGGTCACTCTGTCACTCTGCTATCTGGACTCAAGCATGCTGGTCACTCTGTCACTCTGCTATCTGGACTCAAGCATGCTGGTCACTCTGTCACTCTGCTATCTGGACTCAAGCATGCTGATCACTCTGTCACTCTGCTATCTGGACTCAAGCATGCTGGTAACTCTGTCACTCTGCTATCTGGACTCAAGCATGCTGGTCACTCTGCTATCTGGACTCAAGCATGCTGGTCACTCTGCTATCTGGACTCAAGCATGCTGGTCACTCTGTCACTCTGCTATCTGGACTCAAGCATGCTGGTCACTCTGTCACTCTGCTATCTGGACTCAAGCATGCTGGCCTCTCTGCTACCATTGTAGACTGGGTCGACCTAGGAGCCTAGTCTTATTTTAAAACCCACCACGTAGGGGACTCTAAACACGATCACTGCTGTAGGAATAACACAGCTCCCACTTGTTTGTGGACAACTCATATTTATATATTTATTAATTGTAACTATACAACAGGATACACTGGTAATAGGGAAAGCTAATTCACATGCAAAAACCCTTCCTGTGCACTATTGGAGTAGTAGCATTTGTATGGATTATGCTAGAGTTAAAAATGAGTGAACAAAAGAAAAAGAAAAATGTCAAAATCTTTCTTCTTACTCTGCAATATTCATTGAACAAACATTTGTGTAACATTTCAGCTTTAATGCCCCAATTTCTTTAGTGGTTGTGAAATGTTCCTTTATTGATGTTATTTTAGAATGTTACACACATCCACACAAAGCTGTTTGGGAATGTCAATAAATTATTAATTACAGTGACATACATTGAAAGAACCAGATTTCTTGTTATGTATATACTACTAAACAGCTAGCAAAAATAAGAGGAAGATGAGAAGGAATAAATGGCAGAAAAATAATCTGAAATATTTTTATGCTAACACAGCTATTGACAATCTGTATTGTCATTCTCTTTTGTCCCATTTGTAGGTTCTGCAGCCACGGTTGCCAGAATTCTTGGAAGAGAAACGAATGCAGGGTTATACTTTGGTCGGAGTGGAACAAACTGCCAACAGTGTCAGCCTTCAGAATTACCACTTTCCCAAAAAGACTCTACTTTTACTAGGGTAAGTTAACTTTACCATTAACTGTTAAAAGTTAGTGTCATTGGTGTTTGCTAAATTTATGTTAAAAGTTATTGTCATTGGTGTTTGCTAAGTTTACTATACAAGGCTTAAGTTAACCATGATAGAATATGCTAGACAGTTTGACTTCATTGTCAGAAATTATTGGTAGCATATGAATCAGAGAGCTGTGGATAGACATGATCACGAATGCTAAATGACATTGACTGTAAGAAGTCAAATATATTACAGCTGGAGTAAGTTAAGTTTCACCTGCTGTGAGTTTAATTAATAGTAACATAACTCTATTAACTGTTGTTTACACAGGGGTAACTTATATATTTGAACTGGAGTAAGTTAAATATATTGTAACTGAGGTATGTTAATTACAAATTGATGAGAAAGTTCTTACACTTGTAAAGAAAACATATATTGGAAACAACAAGCTGTCATAAGGATTAATAATGAAGTAGGTCAATAGCAGCCTATTAAGAGAGGTGTGAGACAGGGATGTGTAATGTCTCTAGATCAATTTTCCCTATACAGTGAAAATATTTTCAGATATGTAGAAGATATGCTTGCTTGCTTGTGTTCGTTGGCTTGAGCTCCAATGCGAAGTCCTGTATGTCGGATGAAAGCATCCTGTTGTCCAACATCAATGTGATGTCATACAGGACCTGAGGTTTGCGTGAGTATCCGTTGTCCCATGTCTGGCTTATTGGTGTGCAGACTGGTGGTTCCTCGCCGTACAGGCAGACACTCTCCGACTTCGGAGGAAGTAGAAGATATGAAAGGAATCGTCATTGGGGAACATAACATCAATAACATTAGATACTATAAAATGACAGAAAGTAGTGCAGCTTTACGTAACAGAATTACGACACATGCAGTACGTTGCGGCAATTAGCCTTCATCAGCAGACAAACACATTCACAAAACACAACATATAGTCACGGAGATCTCCTGTGATTACATTAAAACGTGACGACAGGACGAGAAGAATAAAAAGATGAAAATATGAAAGCAATTAAGAGAAAATGAAAGTTGGAAAAAATGTTCCTACTTAGCTCAGAATTCCGAGCTGTGTACAGGCTATAGATCTCCATGATTATATGTTGTGTTTTGTGAATGTGTTTGTTTGCTGATGAAGGCTAATCGTGGGTTAGAGGTGGCTGCCATACTTTCAGGCCACTCCCATCTCCTAGTTGGCTGGTTGACAGGAGTCTGGAAGACTTGAGTACAAACTCTTGAGTCCACAGCATGTATGTTCAGGTATGGATGTGAATTTACAGAAGAATATGTTGTATTTCATGGGGGGTCAGATATAGAGGTTCTAGAAAAACTGGGAATTAAAAAAGAATTGAAGAAAGAAGTAAAAAACGAGGCAAGTGAAATATTCCTGCCATGTTAAAAGACATAAGACTCTTATAAAAATCATACTGGAGGGTAAGGTTGAGGGCAAGCGAGCAAGAGGTAGACAGCGACACAAGTGGGAAGATAACATTAGTAGATGGATGAACAGAAGTCTGACTGTGAGAGACAGACAAGGTTGGAGATCCATTGCAGCCAACCTTCATTGTGGAGATGGCACCTGATTGATTGAAAGACTTCTTCTGACTTGACACGGAAGTATCGTCTTCAGGAGACTGTTACCTTTGCCATCTCCAAGGGCAGTCACTGGAGAAGCATGCAGATTCCTGGAATATTAGTGGCTATGAAGCCATTCTGTGAATAGGCCACACCATGGAGAGGTCTTGTCCGATGCTAGTCCTGGTCGTGGTTCTGTTACCTCTGAGTGTTACCCCTTCTAGTGTGGATAGTATTATGTCAGTTTGAACAATTATTGTTAGATGTATCATCATCATGTTCTATTCTATATAGCTGAGGTGTTCATGTATCCCCACAGATTTTTGTCCTCAATGTTCTGTGCAAAATCTTTGCTTCTGAATTATTGGTAGATTATCTCAAATAAATTTTCACGTCTATGTTTCAGGAATGAGAAAGAGGGAATCCCTGTGGAGTTGATCCAGCTGTTGGATGTGTGTGTGGAGATCCCTCAGTTGGGAGTGATCCGTTCTCTCAATGTGCATGTCTGCGGGGCTCTCATCATCTGGGAGTATACACGACAGCACATGAGAGACACCGGTGGAGCAGAGACCAGAACCGCAGCTGTTACAAGTTGAAATGAAACAGTTTGATTAATCAGCCCACGCAAATGAAGACACCACCAGAACTCCTGCATCTGACGCAAGAAACTATATTTATTTTGTGTTAAGAAAGTAACAAGAATACAATCATAAATGATGGAATGGATGTTGTTGTATGCAACAGAAAAAAAGACACTGATACAACTACATTATACAACTAAAACAAATGGTAGAAAGCTGGAAAATGTGGGTCCTCCAGTGTACCATCTTTATCCCCAGAACACAGAAAATGTGGGTCCTCCAGTTTCCATCTTTATCCCCAGAACACAGAAAATGTGGGTCCTCCAGTGTACCATCTTTACCACAGAACACAGAAAATGTGGGTCCTCCTGTGTACCATCTTTATCCCCAGAACACAGAAAATGTGGGTCCTCCTGTGTACCATCTTTACCACAGAACAGAAAATGTGGGTCCTCCTGTGTACCATCTTTATCCCCAGAACACAGAAAATGTGGGTCCTCCTGTCTACCATCTTTATCCCCAGAACACAGAAAATGTTGGTCCTCCTGTCTACCATCTTTATCCCCAGAACACAGAAAATGTGGGTCCTCCAGTGTACCATCTTTACCACAGAACAGAAAATGTGGGTCCTCCTGTGTACCATCTTTATCCCCAGAACACAGAAAATGTGGGTCCTCCTGCCTACCATCTTTATCCCCAGAACACAGAAAATGTGGGTCCTCCTATGTACCATCTTTATCCCCAGAACACAGAAAATGTGGGCCCTCCTGTGTACCATCTTTACCACAGGTCACAGTAAATGTGGGTTCTTCTGTGTACCATCTTTACCACAGGTCACAGTAAATGTGGGTTCTTCTGTGTACCATCTTTACCATATAACAGAAAATGTGGGTCCTCCTGTGTACCATCTTTATTCCCAGGACACAGAAAAATCACTGTGTGCTGTTAGAAGGTCAGCTGACCAGAAATGACAGTAAAAGAAGGGGAAACAAAATGGGGAACAGACAAGAATATTAAGTGGGGGGAGAGAACAGTACACCAACATAGAACTGGTGCTGTCAACTGCTACATGCCTAGGGAGATACTGAGGAGGGGATCCGAGCACTTATGGACTGAAGGGAGATACTGAGGAGGGGATCTGAGCACTTATGGACTGAAGGGAGATACTGAGGAAGGGATCTGAGCACTTATGGACTGAAGGGAGATACTGAGAAAGGGATCCTAGCACTTGTGGACTGAAGGGAGATACTAAGGAGGGGATCCGAGCACGTATGGACTGAAGGGAGATACTGAGGAGGGGATCCGAGCACTTATGGACTGAATGATTGGAAGTACAGTGAGGATAATCTGATGACTAGCTGACTAAAAGTGGGGGGGAGGCGAAGAAGAAAGAATGATTAACAGATGAAGAAAGTATGGGGGTGGGGGAATTACTAACATTCCATTAGAAAGCTTGAAGAAAGGTACTGATTACTGAGAAGATAATCACATTGTGCGTTAGAACTAGAATGAGCAAATTATTTCAGGTGTTAGAAGTGATCGTCATCTTGGTGTCTGCAACTCATAGCAGCACAGTGTTGGACTTGTTAGTAATAAAGAATAAACGTAGCTGTGAGTTTTTTCATAGACAGGCACAGCAGATTGATTGGTTGTGAATTTGAGGAAGTTAATATTTGTGTGAAGTGTTGGTGACTTGCGCTGTCGAAGACTGAAATAACTGGATAATCTCTTGTATTTGACGACTTAAAATAAGATTTTGTAATATATGCAGGGCCCCAACAGTTTTCAAGGTGCCCTCCAGGTACATGATAGATGTGCGTGTATTAAATAAACTTTCTGTCCGCAGTTGGATTGTCTGTATTAATTTACATTCTGTGTGTATTTCTTGTGAGACTGATGTTCCGTGTGTGTGTTGGCTTAGGCAGATAGAACACACTTTAGAACACAGGCTATGATCATTAACATTAGAAAAATATAATAATAAAAAAGGATATGGTAAAGGATGTGAGGTGCAGGATCTGTCAGTTTCATTGAGTTTTCATTTATAAAGTTGTCCACGAGTTTTCAAAACAATCCTAGTTATAATTCATTCATTCAGTAGTGTGTCCCTTGCAGAACTTTGCTCCCATAACAACCATCCTGAAAACTTCGCAGTCATAAGCAAGATGCCCCACACCCGAAACACCCATCTGGAGATCATCCGCCACATCCTGCACCCATCTTCTCTTTGGCCTTCCTCTTCCTCTCTTCCCAGACATAATCCCCCCCCCTCCTATTGTTCTCTCCAAACTTTCATGGTGTTTCAAGTGACCAACATATTTCAATTTTCTTTGTTTTGTCATCTTCAGTAGCCAGCCTTCTTCAGTATTCAGTTCTTATCGTATGCATGCATGTGTTCTTTTCTGCATCCAAGATATTCTTAGAACCCGTCTATAACATTTATATTCAAAGGCATTTATGCGCTGTTCAGCTTGTTTAGTAAGTTTCCAGGTCTCACAGGCATATGTTGCAATGGAAAAGATGCAAGCTCTTAAAAATCAAATTGTTGTAGTTCTGTCTGTCCAACTCCATCATTAATTCAGTTGTTTTAGTTTTTGGAGAGCAAAATTGGAACATAAACCCTCAACCGATTCACTCAAGTCTTGTACAATCTCCTGCAACTCCCTACATGTTGTCCCCATATTATTTATCTGTCTCTAATTCTCTCTACTTATTTTTCGGTTTTCCTCTATTTAATTTCTCCTACGGATTACAGGCAAAAGCTATATACTATTCCAGGTTTTCTCATTTCTATCCTGTCCTGCCTTAGCATCTTTTCATCACCACTTCATTTGCTGGTATTTATTTAGTGCTCTTCATAAGCTCCACACTGATAATTCACCATTTGAGTTCTATTCTGCGCAAGCACCAATTAATACATGTTTACTAGTACAGTAATTGTTTCAGCCATTCTCCATGTCTCTAATCCATACAGCAGCACTGATAACGTTAAAGTGAAAGATTCACGGTTTGGTGCTAAGTTTCATTTCCTATGACATCGCATATTTTAGCACTGTTCACATCATCGGCCACAAATACAAAACAGAAAGTATTAGCTCTACCACCGTGGCAAGTGCTAAAGAACACAGGATGTCCATTGCAGTCAGCATCAGGTGTGAAGATGGCAACTCGGCTGATAAATAATCATTTCGGATCTTTCTTTTTTTTAACTCGTAGAAGGGAACCTGCTGTGGGTATGTGAAGTCTTAGGGCCAACATGTTTTTAGACCTGAGTGCAGGGGGGAATAGGGTATCTTTATACATGAATCTTCATTTTTGTGGTTTATGGACAACACATCTGGCGTCATTGTTAACACTTAATGTACAAACCTTCAACAACAAAAAAGTAAGAGACATATGGCAGCCATTGTAGACTGACCACTGCATTTCTGGATTGACTTGACTATTCTTCTTTGTTACTGCGTCTTCTAATCTCTTTCTTCTACCTCAAAGAACGCCAAGTAATATTTGTGAATTTATTTATGAGCTGTCTTCGTGGTTCCCCAATTAATCTTCTCTGAACCCCTACATAGTGCTCTTCCTTCATCTTATGACTTGATGCTCTTGCAGTCTGGTCAAGATTGCAGATTCACACACTATCATGTCCACTGCTGATATACACATCATCATCCAGTGGCATGTAGAACTTCTCCTCCCCTTCTCCCCCCCCCCTCCCCCCCCCCCCCCCCCCCCTCCATAAGTATTCTGAAATTTCTCTCTTTCATACGCCAGATATCCTGTCTCTGTAGCTGCCATGTGTCTATCACATTTGGAATCCATCTATGTTGTGGTGTGTACATGCCCAAAATATTTCATTTTCCACAATTGTCTTAATAACCGGTTGTCTTCAGTATTTTTAATACTCTTCTGAAACACATATTCAAAGGTACATATATGCTCCAGTTGAAGACAGTTCTTGGCCCCCTGATGATGGACCCTAGTTTGGCTTCACTCTCTTTGATTTGCTGTACAACAATCCTTTACACACTGTGGTAATTAGTGCTTTGTTTGATTTTTTTCAAAGACATTTGTGAGTTGTCAAGCACCCCAGAGAACCTAACATTAAAAAACAACACATTCTAAATGTTAAGTAAACACTAATTCTTCTTCTGCGTTCATCCGGATTTTTTTTTTTCCGGATGTGACTGCGTTGTGCCTGTTTACAGCAGAGCTGCGTTCTTGCGCCGCTAGGCCGACACATCCGACTTCTGCGGGCATTTGTTGACCGGGTTAACCTTCCCGGAAGTAAACACTAATGATAAGAGATACAAAACTGCAAAAGACGAGCAATTTTTCTGTCGTTTAATAAACATCAGATGATAATTTATACAAGTGAAATGAAGTCAAACATAGTAACCATATTTACACACCACCAGCACATGTTAGGGATGTGGTGACTCATCCTGCGCATAACACCCCCCTTCCCCCCCCCCCCCCAAATCTCTATGATAAGCCCTCTCTCTTTTAACATCCCCGTCTCTACTGCTGTCATGTGTACATTATCATATCTTGAATCCATCTGTGATGTGGCCTTCCCATTATCCACTTCCCCGGTACACCTCCCTCGACAGTTATCTTTCCCTGACATTCATGGTTCTTAACATTTTCAAAACTAATTTTATTTCCATTTTATTTGTCTTAATTGATCTTCAATACAGTAATTGATATTGTGTTATCATACCACAAATAGTCAAAGTCAGCCTCTTGACAGATTTTCAACATCCAAATAGCACATTTAAAAAAAGTTAGTTGCATATCCTTTAAGGATGTAGCAGTCAACCCCAGCCTTCTTTGTCTGTTCGTGATTCCTGGGCAAGTTTTATGTTCAGAAGTTTGCTTGCTTTCTGAAAGACCGGCACTCATACCATTTCATAAAAAACCAATGCAGCTGTGTTTTTAAGCGCTGTATGTGTGATTACGAACTGCATCCACATAACCCCTTAAATAGCACATGAGGGGTACATAATACTCAGAATTACACAAGCCATCCTGCCTTTTAAGAGAATCTGGCATTCAGAAATCTAAATATAACATATTGCCAACATATAATTTTAGGAACTGGCAGGGAATCAATACTATTGTCAGTACATGTTTTAAAATAATTTTTTTGCATCGTGGCATTTCATTTTTTCCACTGTACAGTTACAGCTGTTGAAAGCAATGTGGCTTCTCCAATGAATCTTAACATCAAAGGTAGAAATATCAGCTTACAATGTTTGACAGTAAACATCCAATAACAGCCAGTATTTAGACAAGAAATACAACATGGTGGCTGCTACATGTTCATCCCATCACTGTCACACATACGGTCATCAGGGTGGGTAGGCTGGAAGTAACTTGGGGGTTAAGATCATCAATGTAGCCACTTCCAACATGCCTTGGTGGCTCAACTCAGATCAGATCAGCAACTGTTAAACAATTCATGAACAGAAAAATCATACTTCATGTACACTGTTATTGGTCTTTGATGAGAAAATGACAACTAATCTGATCATAACTTAAACATTATAGTCATCATCATGCACATTCAAGTACCTCCATAGATCTAGGTCCTTGGAGTTCTGGATAAATTAATTCACTGATTATATTCCTTCAATTATGATATTCCTCCATGTCTTGGGCCATCCATCATCATTTCTCTTTGTCTGCGCCTCTTACCGCTGATCGCAGTATTTTCCAAAGAACACTGTCTCTTTCTTATAGATGAACATAATGTTCTACTTTCATTAGGCTTTTCCAGACACTTGACAGTTACTCTTGGCAGTCCAGGGTATACACATCTGTGTCAGAAACCATCTCTCCAATACCTCAAAGTTTTCCCTAATTTATTACACATGCTTCAAGCAATTGAAGCACAATGAGGGGCTGGTCATGTCTGTTTTTGAATATGAGATGGCGATCCTGACTCTCAGCCGTAAGCAGATAGAAAGGATACAGAACGAAGTTATGCGCATTATTTTTGGATGTACAAGAGACACAGCATGCAGGGCGATGCGCTACCTTCTTGATTTTCCAACCATTGAAGACAGACTACAAATTTGCAGAGCACGTGCCTACCTCAGAGTTAATGCAAACACACAACACCCACTGCATAGTGAAATTAGGAAAGTGAAGGACAGCAGGTTAAAAAGTGGAAGGTCGTGGATTGGTCAAGCCGAAGACATTCTTCAACGGGTATGTGCACTTGAGGACTTAGAACATGGCGAGGAGTGGGTACAAGTGCCAACAGATTTCTGTACGTCCTTTTCTGTTTGCATCCAACTAGACAGAAAATGCAGACAAGAAAATCCGGCTGCTGTGGAGACAGAAGTACAGGCGTCGATTTTTGAGAATTTGTTAGACGGTGATGCTGTCATCTACACAGATGGGTCGGTCGTCCAACATGTAAGAAGCTCAAGGGCCTTTACGGCTCAAGCCAGAGGGAAAATTGTGAAGGAGGACTCTGGTGCTTTTGTTGAGACCACAAGTTGCCTGACTATGGAAGTCATGGCAGTAAGTAAAGCAATAACATGGCTCGAGACACAGACATTCACTAGGGCATGTTTCCTTAGTGACTCAATGAGCATGCTCAGGAGGATAGAGATCGGGTGGATCCGAAGAGAGTGGTTGCTGTCTCTGGAGCGGTCTCAGCTGGCAAAGATTAGTTTCATGTTCATGCCAGGGCATGCGGGAGTACAAGGAAATGAGCGGGCTGAGAAGCTCGCAGGTAACGCTACTGTGGAGGGCAGACGCGCCATGGACCAGGCTGACATTCTGAATGCTCTACGAGAAGTAAGACTTCTGCGAGAACCATGTGATGACTGTGAATCTACAACCATGGCCAGACTGCGAGAACAGCATATTAAAAGAGGTGTGACCAAACAAGAACACTACGCAGGAAGCCAAAGAAGATTGATAAACCAACACAGAACTGGTGTCGTTAGCCGCTACACGCTGCGGGATTTGCTGAGGAAGGGATCCGAGCACTTATGGACTGAATGGTTCGATGTGCAATGAGGATGATCTGTCGACTAACTAACTAAGCACAATGAACAGTCTCACAATATAGCTCAAGTGACAAGACTAATGACATTCTATTCAGATGGAATGCTTTAGAGGAAAAACAACAGTCCACTGTTAAGCTCAACAGCTGGGCCTGAATTTAAGTTGTGGACACTTACACTAGAAGTTATCCCCTCCCAAGGCCCCGGAGAAGTGGTTTGTAAAGGATCAACACTTTCACTACCGTTGGATATCTCAGTAAGTGCCGTCCAGTCTCCTCCCATAGATCACAAGGTAAACCATTTTGCAGTGTAGGTACTATGTAGTACTGGTACGGATTAAATTGTGTGTTTAGCAGTCGCCAGTTTTGTTTGGAGAAGTAGACTTGATGCCATCCCAGAAATGATTGGGGGGAAAAAAGGAAATCATGTTAAACATTCCATTGTAGGCCACCATTCACAGCTGCTGTGGCAAACACCACATTCATTTTCCGAGAATAAGTTCAAATGCAGTTATAAAGTTACATTTGGGGGGGACTACATCTTCAAACGGCTTCGTAACAGTCTTCAGACTGGACAATCTAAAGACAGAAAATGATAATTTCCTTATTACTCTTTCCCCTGTCTATCATCCTGCACCAGGTGGATATCTCTTGTCCACACTTGTTGTTAAGCATAGAGGCACAGACTAGTGAGGAAAGAGCAAACGCTTCTAAACTTGGATTCTAAAGCCACGTGTTACCTTGGTCACTAATCACATCCAGGCTCATTTAGCACCCCTTAAGAACGTAAGAAATAAGTCTATGCAGAAAACAACACTCACCATTCATGGGCATCTCATCAATCTGTGTGGCATAGTACTGTTCAATATCTCTCAAGATTCTGATGTCATCATTCTTCACAAAATTGATGGCAACACCTTTGCGACCAAATCTGCCTGAACGACCAATTCTGAAAAGATATGGTTATACAATGAATTATATTATGAGCAGGGCAGCATTTTCTAAACATTCATGTCCAAAATATTTCATTTTTATTGTTTGTCTTAATAACCAACAATCTTTAGTATTGAGTTCTTGTTAGATAGATATGTTTGTCCTTTCCATCCAATGAAATGTTAATACCCATTAAAAGCCCTAATAATAAACAACAAAATTTGTTTACCACAATAGCCCAAATGATCACATATACACTGATTCACTTTCATCTATTTAACTAACAACAGTAAAGACTAGGTTACCTGTGTATGTACAACTCTCTGCTGTTTGGCAAGTCATAGTTGATAACCAGCGACACTTGCTGCACGTCAATACCTCTAGCCCAGACGTCGGTCGTGATCAATACTCGGCTGGGTAAACAAAACAAAACTGACTGTCACAAAAAGTTCAAAATAAGACATGGGAGAATGTGTGCTAGTAGGCAATTTGCATTATTAGTACAATATGAAATATACAGCAATGATATAATCTATACATATAGTATTGTAGGTAACAATTTATTCATCTTTATTCAAATAAAGAAGCCCTAGAAAAACTGGGCATGAACAGAAAAAAATAAGCAACAAATGCACTGGTCACACAAAGATATGCATCTAACTCATTTACAAAAAAGGAAGAACTTGGAAGCAATATGGAAGTGGTTTCTGAGATAAATGCTAAATACTTTGAACACAAGAAAACTACCAATGGCTGCCTGGAATGGCTAATGAAAATAGAACATTATACACAAGTATTAAAATAATGTTCTTTGGTCCTGTGTTGAGAAGAGAAACATTGTAAACCACTGATGGCTGGAAATATCAACAGCAGAAGCAAACAGAAATGATAGGCTACGATAATGTCATGGAGGAATATCATCAACCACAATTACACAACATCAAAGAGATGGACAAACAGCAGTGTTTCAGTGAACCACCAACATGAGAAGACTAAAGTGTTGGACAATCTGTGTAGCCAACCTACACTGTGGAGATGGCAATTGGCTGATTCAATTTATTCAAATGTTAGTATCTCAAAATGTATGCTGTGAATTTGATCTATTTCTCCATGCTAAAGTTAACAAGGACGCAGTAGTTAGTGCTTTTGCTTGCCTAGATATTGCTTTGAGTTCTACTCAGCATAAAATAAATGGTACCAAATAATTTTCTAAATTGTCTGGGCAGGAAAGATGGCGAGGAAGATAATTGGTCATCCCATCCCATGTCATGGCCTAATACTGCCAAATTCAGTCTCTGCTTGGAGCTTATCATCACTGTGTGACCTGCAGTAATCTCACAAGTGTCTTGGATAAGTCTGTGCTCTTGTCTCAAAAGTCAATACAGTCACTGACTGGAAAGAAAGCAAGAATGGCAGACTACATTCTGTATAGATGCCTAGAATATCACGATGATGCTATGGGACAATCTTTACCTTTAAAGTTAACAAGACTAATTTGTTTTGTTAAAAACTTAATGCACTTGACAGGAATAACACTTATTTATCTTAAAATATCTACTCAAAGGAAATGTAAATTAAAATCGTCACACCATTTATAAACACACAGAAAAGCAAAATTGTGTTTACATTTGTCAGCACATTAAATTTTAAAACAAATGAAAAGTGTTGATACAGACTTGAAAAACCAGTCTTTGTACTGAATAATCTGACACTAGACATGACAACATGTCTTTCTTACCTGCCACCGGATCTGAACTCTTTCATGATAGTTTCTCTCTCCTTCTGTGGCATGTCTCCGTGCATGGAGGACACTGTGAAGTTTGCTTCTCTCATCTTGTCTGTCAACCAGTCCACCTTTCTCTTTGTGTTGCAGAAGATCACTGCCTGTGTGATGGTCAGGGTGTCGTAGAGGTCACACAGAGTGTCAAACTTCCACTCCTCACGCTCAACTGCCACAAAGAACTGTTTAATTCCTTCAAGTGTCAACTCATCACTGAAATGTAGAAATGGAAATGTTTCATTGTTATTCATAATAAATGAATAGAAATACTACATGCACCAATCACCATTTAATGAAAGATTTAAAGATATCTCAACACTTCATTTACCAACTACCATCCAATGAAAGATTCAAAGATTTAGAGGGGCGGTAGAAAAGAAGTACTTTATACATCAGACAAAATGGCTACACACACACATATCCCAGAATTACCAGAGAAAGTTGTCCTGTTAACAAATCACAAATAAAACAGAAAAAAAAAATGATCTAAAACTGTTGATTAAAACAGAAGTTATGAATATACACAGTAAAATAAAATCTTGAACATATTATCAACGAGGAAAAAAAACCTTCAGCCAAGAAATTCAAGGTACCACCATCAGCAGGCAAGGTTATGCTTACAGTGTTTTGGGATTCCACGGAAGTGCTTATATCCCATTTTCAGAAGAAGAAAGAAAATGAAAACATGCACGCTGCGGCACAGTGTGAAGTTCTAATGGTACACTAAGATGCAATTAAAACAACAACACTCAGCTCTACTGATTAAAGTTAGTTGTTTATCCTTTACAGGACGTAGAAGTCAACTCTAGTATTTTTGGTCTGTCTGTGATTCCTGGCCAGGTTTACATTCAGTAATTTGCCATTGCTTTCTGAACAACCAACACTCATACCATTGTAGGGAAACCAGCGCAAGACGTTCTGCTTCCAAATCGCCTGCAGCTGTGTTTTGAACGTGGTATGCGGGATTGTGAATTGCATTTGTAATCCCTTCGCCACACAACCACTGATCTTTCACAACAATGCCAGACCTCATATGGAAGAAAATTGCTCAACTAGTCTGGCTATTTCATGAACATTCTTAGCACCAAGCGGTTTCAACTAATGAAAATATCCAAATGACTTGCTGATGAAGAAGTTGATCAGGAGGTGGGAGTGCACCTATTGCAGCAGCCAAAAGACTTCTATGTTGCACACATTGAGGGACTTAATTTCTAATATTTTAATGCTCTCTAGCAGAGAGAAATCAGTGTGAATTCCATGGCATCGCATGCTAAACTTGAAACACATATACACAGTAAGCCACACTGACAAAAACACAAACCATACCGTTTAACAAGGATGCGTATTGGGTCTGTCATGAACTTATTTGTCATCTCCAAAATCTCGTGTGGGAGTGTGGCTGAGATGAGGACAACCTGTGTGGCTGGAGGTAAGTATCTGTACACATCATAGATTTGTTCCTTAAAACCTGTTGGAAGAACCAAAACATTGAGTTAATTCAAGTGTAGGTTGTAATAAACACAAGTGTTGTAGATCAACATTTGAATTAACTAGACCAGTGGTCCCCAACCTTTCTTCTATCATCATCATCTTACACTTTTACGATCGAGCATCGTTGGAAGGATATTTGATGCTCTGACACCCAATGAGTGGCACAGGATAGTGTCATTCCATGTAATTGGACAATGTCTTTGATATTGCAAAACCATTTTCTTCTTGATCTTTTTATCAGATCTTTAATCAATGCTGGTAGTTGGTGTTGCATTCTAATGAGATGGCCAGACCATTTGATCTTCTGTCAATCAACATATGTGGCACACGGTGTTAAATCCAACTGTTATTCTGATAACATCATTTATTATTCGGTCTTGGGTAGTTATATGCAGAATCAACACCTATGAGGAGAGCTGCCAACTTCAGTGTGATTTGGATAATGTCCAAGTTTGACATTGGTAGCATAGGGTTGGTGTGAATATGCTATTTATTTATTATGTCATTTAGCAGACATAGGTATATTCAGATGTTTCAGTATGGGAGATTTTGACATCTGAACTTTATTTTTCTATCTATTCAGCCATCCTCTATGATCATATTCCCCAGTGATTTAAAAACCTGTTTTCTATAAATGGTGAAAACTCCATGAACATATAATAAAGTGTAATGAATGTGCCCTGAAAGAAACAAATTTGTGAAGACAAACTCATAAATAGAAGAAGTAAAAGTAAAAGACAAACACATCTTGAGGTGTATTAGGCATATTTTTTTTCCCACATATCCTTTACTTGACCGCTGTCAACACTAACATTCTACCGCTGTCATTGATTTCTTGGCAAGATTACACTCAGTAGTTTGCCATTGCTTTCTGAGCGGCCGGTTCACTTATCTCTTAAGTTACCAACGCGGGGAGAACCGCTTCCAATTCTCGCGTGCCGGGTTACCCTTCGTGGATAAACGGGATTACAGAGAAAGTCGTTTAACCCTTTACAGGGCAGACGTTTGTCTGTTTTGTAGCCCTGAACGGGCAAGAATAATTTTGAGGTTTGGTAAAATTTCGGGTTACGTTAGTAAAATCATCACATAAATGAAAAAGGGTTAGTCAACCGATTTTTTACTTAAATAAAAAACAAAATGAAGTAAAAAGCATGCAGAGTATTTTACTCACGTGAATGTTCCCGGTAATCCACACATGAACACAAATATTTACAAAATACAACATATTGTTTGTGATCGTCAGATTGTCAGTCATTTATACAGCAATTTACAAACACATTTTCAGTCAGAATCACTTTCTTTAAAGTCTGAATCACGACTGCTAACGCAAAGTAACGCTGATATCTACCTCTGATTCAGTCAAATTTGTGCACTTAAATGTCATTTAAATTCAACCCAGCGAAATCTCCACTAGCACTTGAAGAATCGTCAAAATCCATTTTGAAAAACTAAGCGTAAAAACCCCAAAAACTATTTTTAAAATCCGTTCAAATTCATAGTACACGCTTGTAAATGGTGGCCACATTGTCAAGCTATCGATGAAACTGAAAGTAGACAATTGGAAATCTCTGAAAGCCACGAGATCACATTTTTACAATGCTAGTAGTAGCTCAGGCGCATTCAGACGGTTTGCCCGTTCGGGGTAAAGGCGCATTCCGACGATTTGCCTGGTAAAGGGTTAACCCCTAGGCCAGGGAGACCGGCAGGCATATGATGCTAGCTCCATATTCGAGACCAATAGGCACTCTGTGATTGTGTGATCAATTGGCACTTTGTGATTGTATGACCAATTGGCACCGGTCTACAATTGATATGATATTCTCATTGCGACAGATGCAAGAAAAATGCCGGGAACAAAATCAGCCACTGTTTATTGCCTTCATCGACCTCACAAAGGCATTCGATTTGGTCAGTCGTGAGGGTCTGTTCAAAGCACTGAAGAAGATTGGCTGCCCACCAACTCTTCTGTCCATTGTGGAATCGTTCCACACATGCATGAAGGGTATAATCAAGTTTGATGGCTCAACTTCAGAAGAGTTTGAAATCAAGAGTGGAGTTAAGCAAGGTTGTGTACTATCCCCCACCCTCTTTGGGATATACTTTTCACTTCTGCTGAAATATGCCTTTCGTGATCAGGATGACGGTATATACATTCACTCACGCTCAGATGGTGGCCTGTATAATGCTCAGAGATTGAAGGCCAAGACCAAAATTAGCAGGGTACTTATCAGAGAGTTGCTTTTTGCGGATGATGCTGCGATTACGACCCACTCTGAGGAAGAATTACAACATCTACTATCATCATTCTCCAATGCTTGTTCTGAATTTGGTTTAACAATTAACAAAAAGAAGACACAGATTATGTCACAAGGTGCACATGATGTACCATCAATCTTTATTGACGACGCCGAACTGGAGATAGTAGACCATTTTACATATCTAGGATCAGAGGTAAATAGCAAATTATCCCTCGATCAGGAAATCAACATCAGGATTGGCAAGGCAGCAACAACAATGAACATGTTAGCAAAAAGAGTCTGGGAGAACAGGAAGCTTACTGCCAAAACAAAAGTCCTCGTCTACCAAGCCTGTGTCCTTAGTACTCTTCTTTATGGCAGTGAAACCTGGACAACTTACTCACGCCAAGAGAAACGTTTAAACAGCTTTCATATGCGGTGTCTGCGAAGAATACTTGGTATTAAGTGGCAAGACAAAATCACAAATACTGAAGTATTGGAAAGATCAGGTTGTGTGATGGTGTATTCCATGCTCAGTCTTCGTAGACTTAGATGGATAGGACACGTTAGGAGGATGGATGATGGTAGAATACCAAAGGACATCTTTTTTGGTGAATTACAGATGGGTAGGAGATCTCAGGGTCGGCCTCTACTACGATACAAAGATGTGTGTAAGCGGGACATGATTGATATAGGCATTGATAATGCACAATGGGAACACGTCGCCGCTGAACGTGTTGCATGGAGGGCAACTATCAGAAATGGAATAAAGACAAAGGAGAAAATGATTGCAGATAAAGCACACACAGAGCGTGAGAGACGTAAGATGGTGCAAAATGGTGGAAATGACCATGTTTTCACATGCACCTACTGTGGGCAAACATTTGCAGCAAGAATTGGCCTTACCAGCCACACTTGCCACCGCCATGGATCGTAGTTATTAAGCCTTTTTGAAGCACAATGTACCAAACTATCGTCTGTCAAGACGGAAAGGTGCCAATGAATATATATATATATATATATATATATATATATATATATATATATATATATATATATATATATATATATTGTAACAACAGGAAAGTTGTTGGAATGTCACACAATTTGAGATTGTCCAATGGAGAAACACCAGTATCGTAAATGATTGGCAATAGATAAAGAATGCTACGGACAACCAAATAAATGCTAACAATTTTAAGTGACCACAATACCTTTCTTAAGCATCTCATCTGCTTCATCAAGGACCAACATTTTAATAGATCTTGTGCGCAGATTTCTTCTTTTAATCATATCTGAAATATTAAATGTTTATAAATGTGTAAATGTGGAGCACTTAATGCACATATTCTCAACACAATTTGGCACACATTAGTAAAACAAAAAATAACCTCTAGTAAAGACACCTCTGTGCCATGACTAAAAGCTGTTAATAATTCTCACTTGTCTTCTATCTCACTTTCCACAAATCTTTCCAACTGTCATAACATATTCCAGGTTTTCTTTTCTCATGTTTTCAAACCATTTCAACAGCCTCTTTCTGGTGCTTATGATAAGTTGTCTATGTCTTAGCCTCTTTCAACAAATTTAGATTACTCATTTTTATTGTCCAAAAAATGTTCAGCATTTTTCTGTAAAACTACATCTCTAAGGCCATTTCTCTCTGTACAACACAGCGGATGTGATCTTCAGTCATATTTTTAATGACAACGGTAAATGCCAAGTTTTGTGATCAATATATGCCATTTGCATTTACTAATTTCTCTCACACCAATTCTATGAAAATACACATAAAATTCAAATTCCACAACTGTAAGAGAAAATGAATTGTGGATTAGTGAAACTAAGTACTTGTGAAAGTGTGTCCACAATCTCCCTATCAACCAAGTAATGATTGTATAGTAAAAATATTCTGATTTGATTTCAGACTGGCCACAATAACTGAGTCAAGAATTGACATTACAGCATTTGGGATATTCCCATCCCCATCTTCAACAGCCAGCAGAGTCCCAATACTAACATTACCAGCATGCGGCCTGACTATGTGTCCATCTGACTTTTCCTCTGAGTAATGAGTTTCTGCAGGATTCTCTGGTCACTCCCTGCCAAACTATTCTTGCAGGCTATGATGATAACATTAAGGCCACAATAACTATTGAAGTCTAACCATTAGCAGCAACATGAATAACATTTCTCACAAAACTACTCACCAAAGACTCTCCCAGGTGTCCCAGAGACCACATGCTGCCCATAGTCCAATTTCCTGATGTCATCTCCCACATTTGTGCCACCAATACACGCATGACACTGCACATTCATGTAGTCTCCCAACGCTAAAATAACCTGCAAACAAAGTATACACACATAAATCTAAATACTGTAATCCTGCAAATAATAGCATGCATACAGAAGTATAAATACCGTAACCCTGCAAAGCAAAGCATATAAAAAAATGTTTAAAAATAAATTTGTCCCAGAGCAGTTTTCTGTTAGGAGCAATACGTGGCCAATCTGTCCCTAACTTTGACATGCAATAAGCCCAGGCATCAAACTCAAGCCCGACATGACATTACGTGTGCAGTTCACTATCAACTGTGCTAGCATATACACAGACGTGTAAATATGACAAAGCCAGCAAACAACACACATGGCGTTCTTAACATTGATACATATGCACATTTTAAATTACTATTTTATGGATTTAAAAAGTAGGTCATAATTTTCCACTCCTCTGGAAAAATTGCAAATGCAAATTGGGCCATAAATTCTTTTCTGTAATATTTATTTTAAGTGGAAGACATGAGGAAACCAGAATGTTAATTTCCCAATAATATATAAGTTTATGAGCAGCCACAAAGCTAGACTCATTTTAGTACATGTGGATTAGTTATCCGTGATTGTGATAATTATTAGAGTAAGCATTTATTTTTCACTAGGAAGAAGGAAATACCACAATGTAATATACAAGTAAATGGCACTATTCTTCAACAAGTGAATCGATGCAGTTATCTCGGAACAGTCATAACATCTGATGGGAGATGCCTTGAAGAGATTAGAACAAGAATTGCCATTGCGAAGGTAGCCTTTAGCAAGATGAAAAACATACTGACCAATAAAAAATATATCAACTGAAAAGAGAAAAAGTGCTGAAGTGCTAAATAGAACCTGTACTTTTGTATGGATGTGAAGCATGGACAATGGGCAGACAAGCTGAAAAACATCTGAAAATGCAAAGAATACCATGGACAGACAGAAAAACCAATGAAAAAGTCCAAGAAACAAATGAAGACTGTAAACTGATTAGAGACATTAGACGTAGACAGTAAAAAATGTTGGGCATGGTATGAGAAGAAATTAATAGAACTTGGTGACAACTAGTAAGATTGAAGGGAAGAGAACAAGGGGAAGACCAAGAAGTAAATACCTGGATGGCTTGGTCACGTGGCATGGTCAAGACAGAAACACAGAGCTGATCCAAGACTCCGGTGATCGAGTAAGATGGCAAAACATGACCGCCCACGCTTATCGGCATGGCAGATGATGAAAGATGGATGGATTAATTTTTTTTAATTTTTATTGAAAAAGACGGTCAAAGTGTTCATGTGCATCCAGGTGTAGAATTTGAATTGTATGTGTGTGTCTTTCCTTTTATTGAGCTTCCTAGTTATAACATGTGTCCTTCAGTTTCCATACTTGGAGTAAACTGTTAAACTTCACATTAGACAGCCCGATATAACATGTAGTCTCTGTGCTATTTCCTACACATCTAATCAATTAATATATAATTTAACAAAATTTATGTTGTGCATCCAGTTTATCTTAAATGCAACATGATCAATTGGCTAGTGAATTATAGTAATCTAATATTACCATATAAGACAGCATATTCTGTTGAGAACATAGACCCAAAACAACATAACTCAATCTAGCTACAAACACTAGCCATGTATAGTCCTAAAATTAGTTACCTTTTGAATCTGTGAAGCCAGCTCACGAGTAGGAGACAAAACAAGAGCTTGGGTTTCTCGAATCTGGGTATCCAGACACTGCAAGATGGCGATGGAAAAAGTTGCTGTCTTGCCAGTACCCGACTGTGCCCTATAATACACACAAATATTTCACTTTACAGATATCACATTTTTATATGCTATAGTAAGAAAGAGAGAGATAAAGATGCATACTATCTAAATTCTTAAATGCTTAGCTTCATGTTAAACTTATAATAAAGCACAGGTTTATGAGTTAAGGTCTTTTTAACATGATACTGATAAATATAACTGCAATAAAAAGATTGGTTAAAATATAAAGGAACTCAATTTTCATGCCATGTGGCATATTCCAGTTATGAGGACATATCCATATTTTCTTCACAAGACAGCATTCAATGGGCAATGTGGTCAGACAATGCCGGTCACTTTACCACCCAATAATGTTCTAGTGCCCATTTTATTAGCATGGGTCAATTCCCACATAAATGTGAACATGGCCAACAAATTTCCTGTTGGGAATTCAAACTCAGGACCATTAGGTTGGCTGTTGAATTACACTATACTGCTTCTATTACACAGGTTTATGACTTATTTTCCCAATGTAAGATAAATGAATAAATAGATACAATGTCTGCAAACTATTAGCAAGGTGTATATTTAGTGAGTATCATTTTAGTTCAATTTTGTATCTGTGCTAAATAGTTTTCTTAGGGCCATTAGTAAACATACTAAAAGGGCCATTAGTAAACATACTAAAAGGGCCATTAGTAAACATACTAAAAGGGCCATTAGTAAACATACTAAAAGGGCCATTAGTAAACATACTAAAAGGGCCATTAGTAAACATACTAAAAGGGCCATTAGTAAACATACTAAAAGGGCCATTAGTAAACATACTAAAAGGGCTATTAGTAAACATACTAAAAGGGCCATTAGTAAACATACTAAAAGGGCCATTAGTAAACATACTAAAAGGGCCATTAGTAAACATACTAAAAGGGAAATGGAAAAACATTCTGATGACTAAGATCTGCAAATAATAATTATCATTTTACAGACTGCAAATAATAATTATCATTTTACAGAAAGCATATATTTAGCTATTGTGTTCAGTAAGCAATGGCAAACTACTAAACGCAAAAAATGCCTAGTAAATTACAAACTGCCACAAAATTATGGGGTTGATTGTGATGTCCTGTAAAGGACATGGAACTAACTTTTAGTAAGCTTATATGTATAGAAAATATGCCAGGGATCACAGTTGGTGGCCATAATATAAATAAATAAAGTTATGATGACACCGTCTTGATAGCCACTATAGATGACTGATACTCTGGTTGAACAAACTAAAAAAAATGGGCCTCAGCTTGAACAAAATAAGAGTAATAGTAATATTAAAGAAACAGATACCTAAGTGTACAATTAAAGTAAATAGCATTAATTTGGAGCAAGTACAGAAATTCAAGTATCTAAGGACATAGATAACATCACATGAAAAATGTATCATAGAAATAAAGAACATTTTATAACATGGATAACATCTTATGCAAAAATAAAATCCCTGTCGCTGGAGGCTAGAATATCGTGCATATACGTAGAACCAGTTTTAACATATGGCTGTGAATCCTGGACAACTAGTAACCAATCAAACAAATTCTTAGAGATATCAGGGGTGTGGTTTTACAGAAGAATGCTGACAATTTCTTGAACAGCCAAAAGTAGTATTTTTTTAAGAGGCAAAGACACAAAGGCATCAATAACATTAGATATGCAGATGATACAGTATTGATTGCAGACAATGAATAGGATCTTCAACATTTAGTAGATGTGGTTGTTGCACACAGTGAACAACTAGGGGTAGAATTGAATAGTAAGAAGACACAGATTATGGTCGTCACTGGAAAGAAGGAAATTCCACAATGTGATATACGAGTAAATGGGCATATTCTTAACCCTTTACAGGGCAGAGCGGCCATTAACGGCCGATCACTTAAACGAGCATAGCGGCCATTTACGTCCGATACTATTATACACTGTAAAAACGCGATCTCTCAGCTTTCCGACACTTCCGGCGGCTACTTTCGCCGACAGCTTGGCCGCCATTTGTAAACGCGATAGTATGAATTTGAACGGACTTTTACAGACTTTTTTTTATAGTTTTCGGGATTTTTATGCTGTTTTTCAAAATGGATTTCGGCAATTCTTCAAGTGATAGCCGAGATTTCGCTAGGTTCAATTTAAATGACATTAAAGGTCACGAAATTGACTATTAATCGGAGCTAGATATCAGTGCAAAGCGTTACTTTGCATTAGCAGTCTGAGTCGGACTTTAAAGAATGTGATTATGATTCTGAAAATGTGTTTGTAAATTGCCGTATAGATGACGGAAAATCACAAACATGCTGTATTTCGTAAATATTTGTGTTCATATATGGATTACCAACAACAATCACGTGAGTAACATATTCTGCATGCTTTTCCCTTCCTTGTGTTGTTTATTTAACTAAAATCGGTTGACTAACACCTTATTTGTGATGTTTTTACTAACGCGACCCGAAATTTTACCAAACCTGAAAAAAATCTTGCCCGTTCAGGGCTAAAAAACGGACAAGCGTCTGCCCTGTAAAGGGTTAAACAAGTGAATCAGTACAGTTATCTTGGAACAGTCATAACATCTGATGGGAGATGCCTTGAAGAGATTAGAACAAGAATTGCCAATGCGAAGGTAGCCTTTTGCAAGATGAAAAACATACTGACCAAAAAGATCTGTTGAAACGAGAGAAAGAGTGTTGAAGTGCTACATAGAACCTGTACTTTTGTATGGATGTCAAGCATGGACAATGAGCAGACAAGCTGAAAAATGTCTATCTGATGGCTGCGGAAATGTGGTTTCTGAGGAAAATGCAAAGAATACCATTGACAGACAAGATCGAAGAGAAGAGACCAAGGGGAAGGCCGAGAAGTTAATACCTGGATGGCTTGGCCACATGGCATGGTCGAGACAGGAATATGGGCCTGATCCACGACTCTGGTAACAAAATATGGCCGCCCACGCTTATCTGCATGGCACATGATGGATGGATGGTTGGAGATTGCAAGATGTATGAGAAGCATGATCCCCCCCCCCCCCCAAAGCCAGTTGGCAAGGAACTTGATGATGACTTACTGTGCAATAACATCTCTCCCTTTCACAACTGGCTTGATTGCTCTTTGCTGAATGGCAGATGGTTTTTCAAAGCCTGAAGAAATAAGAATTATTCATATCAGCTTCTGGCAGAGATCAATACAAAATGTTTGGCAAGAATGTAATAGCATTATGTGGTGTAAAAATGTAATACAATGACATTATGTAATGTAAAAACAGTAAAGTATCCTGAGCTAAATAATGATGGGATAAAAACAGTGAATGTGCAGTGATAAGTACACTTGACTGCTTCATATATAAGCAGAATATTAGGCCATTTGGATAGGCGGCACAGGCTCAAAACTCAGTCACTTACTGTGGGACCTGCCTCGTCTTACAGATGCGGAAACTGTGACAGAGGTTGCCACTCTTGCATCAGACTATACAGTCACCAGCGGTGCTGTCAGGCACCTCCCCAGCGACACAACTCTATAGTCCTTCAGGACTGAAAGAGGCCTACTACTAGGCCATAATAGTTACTATGAAACAAGCACAACCTATTCCTCCTTGCTCACCCAGACACAGACAATGATTGCATCGTCTTTTGTCTTATACAAAGTTGTAATATTCTGTCCACCTATCAGTCAACATTCAACTATATCAATGAATGATTCAGGACTCTGTTTGGCAGGGGTAGAAAAATCCTGCACACTGGTCACCATGACGCCTGGAAATTTTTACCTGTCGCCTAATTTACCGGGTTTTTTTTACCTCTGGGGTTTGGCTTCTGACTTCTCTCCTCACTCTCTCAGCCAGACTGCAGTGATGGTGTTTTCAGTTTCAACACTTGGAGGTGATTTAAGATTGTACATCACTAGTATAGTTCGTTAACCATCTCATTTGCTACATATTTGGTCCCACAAATGAATTCACCATCAGGTGCCTGTCCAAATAGTGTGGGCACTCATATCTCTCCAAAGATCTTGGTCCTCAATCATTCAATGCTCTGGAGCAATTCTAGTGCTGATATTCTCCCGTGCTACCACGTTAGACAACTTGGTCTTCCTCTGCTACTACTAATTTTCCAGCTGTCAAAATGTTCTCCAAAGCCCCTCTTCTCATTATATGACCAAAGAAAAATGTTTGTCTCTTCCTAATTGTTGTGTATAATGTTCCGCTTTCATTAGACCTTTCCCAGCAATCAATTTTAGTTAAAGTTAATTGTGTCCAAGATTTTCGCAACATTCATCTCAAATACCACATCTTCACTGCTTCCATGTTCATTTTAATTTATTCACATACACGGATTCACTATCTTACAGCAGAACAAGTTCAGTATAACATTTCAATGCCCTCTCTTTTTGTAGAGCTCTAAGACACTAGTTCGAAAACAACAACAGAGATATATCATGAATTCTGTGTCAACAGTGAGAATGAAACAAATACAAGGCACAGATATTGGGTGATCTGCTAAACTAACTCATAGCGGAATGCATTTGAACTGCAGAAAACAGAATCAATGTAGCCATGCTTCTTCTTCTTCTGCGTTCATCCAGAGTTTTTTTTTTTCGGACGTGATTGCGTTATGCCTGTTTCCAGTAGAGCTGTGTTCTTGCGCCGTTAGGCCGACACATCCGACTTCTGCGGGCATTTGTTGACCGGATTAACCTTCCCGGGGTAGCCATGCTTGAATACATGGAAACGAGCAGGCGGACAGATTAGCAGGTCTGAAGTGTTGAGTGGGGTATTAGTGCATAAGGCAGACTTGGTGTGGGCCATCTGCGATTATGTGTATAATGTGGATAAACCATCCATCATATGCCATGCCGGTAAGCGTGGGCGGTCATGTTTTGCCATCTCGTTCGATCACCAGAGTCGTGGATCAACTCCATGTTCCTGTCTCGACCATGCCATGTGGCCAAGCCATCCAGGTATTTGCTTCTAGGTCTTCCTCTTGGTCTGTTCCCTTCGATCTTGCCAGTTGTCACTAAATTCTCCAATCCATTTCTTCTCATAATATGCCCAAAAAATTTTGACTGTCTGCGTCTAATGTCTCTAATCAGTTTACGATCTTCATTTGTTTCTTGAAGGACCTGTTCATTGGTCTTTCTGGCTGTCCATGGTATTCTTTGCATTTTCCTTAGAAACCACATTTCTACAGCCATCAAATGTTTTTCAGGCTTGACTGCTCATTGTCCAAGCTTCACATCCATATAAAAGTACAGGTTCTGTGTAGCACCTCAACACTCTTTTTCTCGTTTCAATTGACATCTTTTTATTGGTCAGTATGTTTTTCATCTTGCTAAAGGCTACCTTAGACATGGCGATTCTTGTTCTAATCTCTTCAAGGCATCTCCCATCAGATGTTATTACTGTTCCGAGATAATTGTACCTATTCACTTGTTGAAGAATATTCCCATTTACTTGTATATTACATTGTGGTATTTCGTTCTTCCTAGTGACGACCATAACTTGTGGATAAACAGATAACATAAATCATCAGTGTCTAGAGATAGGGTTGCTAACCGTCTGGTAAAAAGAGGACATGTTCACCTTTTTTAAAATAATTTTGTTATGTATTGTTACAACTTACAATGTACTACTCTACACAGTATGTTTACATTGTTAAAATGTACAAAGCGTATGCATTTCTGCGAACTAGTCGATTATAGTAATTCTAACTGTTATCTGTATCATTACTCTTTTTGATATTAACTTTTACTTCTTTATTAAAACCCATTGCTTAATAATATTTATTTAATTTTCCTATTTATACCAAATGTGAAACACCAATTATTTGTATAATTTGAATCTAACTGTTGCTCTATTTGGCAACACTAACAATCTAGCAAAGACGCAAATTAAAATTGTTTTTTTTTAAATTTGTAATTTTTGTGGTCTATGTTTATGAAAATGGCTTCTACAAAGAGAAAATGCAAATTCTTAAACACTGAAAAATACGTTTCACTGCTTCATTGAAGGACGCAACGAGAATGAGGCAAAGTGTACGATTTGCGATAGTTACTTGTCCGTTGCCAACAAAGGAGCTACTAAAACATTCAATATGTCCTCCTTTGTCCTCTTTTTTATCTTATTATGTCCCCCTTTTGGTGCCCACATATTTGGCAACCCTATCTAGAGATCTCTGTGGCTGAGGGCTTGCGAACGCGATTTGTGAGCCCGTATACCCGGGTTCGAAACACGTCGATGCTGGTTTTTTCGAAAAAGGTATAGGGGCCGGTCGTTCAGAAAGCAAAGGCAAACTACTGAACGTAACACTTGTCTAGTACATCAACAGCAGCTGAAAATGCTGGTGTTGACTGCAACGTCCCATAAGGGATACACAACACAATTTTGTTTTTTTAATCTAGAGATTATGGTTCAGCAGAGTGACCAGAAGATCTGGATGACAGTACTCCAAGAAAAGACTATATGGACATATAACCAGACTGTATTGGAATCTTAACTAGCAATTGAAGATTAGGACGGAGCATGCACAGGAATGTCCAGGTGCTATGATGTTGGGTCTTGACCCAACTCAACATATAATATTCAACAGCTAGCAACTAAAATGAATTTGTTATTAGCATTTTCTATCCCTAATTAGACCAGATAACATAATTTAGAGAATATTACAAATGTCTTAAATTTACCCACAAAGATTTGTATACATTTCTAGAACTAAGAATGTTCATTTTGTCAGCTTTATTTCTTTTTCATAACTGCCATAAAAATTATCGAACTACATTTAACAATGAAATAAACCCTGCCAGGGAATGAAAATAAAAGAATTGAACTTAATGGAACTTGATTAGTGTGGATTAGTTTTACATTTATCCATGGAAGTAAAATTTCTGTGACCACTGAGTGAATTATTCTAAAGAGAGGTCAACCTATTTCAAGGGAACGAAAGGAAGAAGAAAATTATGTGGGCTTAATAATTTAAAGAAAAACAAACTTACTTAAAAATGTTACTTTAAAAAAAATACCTACTCTCACGTTTAACAAACTCAAAAATAATCAATGAAATAGTAATAATAATTAATAAAGCTACCTTTTTAAGAGTGACTAACATTTATGAACTCAATTCTATGCTTTAATCTCATCTAAAACATAACTAGTTCAAATTAGATATAAGTAGCGTGTTCCATCGTGCCATTACCCGAAGTAAAAACAGAAGTCGTGTACAGAGTCAGATCGCCATTGAAAATCTCGTCCCGGAAATCGCTGTATAATTTACCATGCATTCTTTCGACGTCATTCATTCATTCAAATCTCACGTGACAATAACACACGTCATCCTGGGCTTTCCAGGAAAGGTTTGCTTAATATTCCGTGCACGGCGATTGGTTGAAATCATCATGACCTTTTATATAAATAAAGATATATTTTATACTTACCATAATTAATTTTTTTGGGGGGGCTGTTTATAGAATATCACCAATTATAGATGTATTTTTGAATTCTGCATACAATTTTAAATATATCTGGAAAGTTTCATCGCCGACTTTGCTTAAATTGTGGAGAAAAACAACATTTTCTGCGAAGGCGTGTTTTCGTTCTTTGTGCATATTGATCCGACTGGCATGTACACTTTGTAACACTATTCTGGCGCTGTTCAAAGAAAATCATCAATTATAGATGTATATTTTAACTTTACCTACAATTTTAAATATATCTGGAAAGTTTCATTGCCGATATGCTTAAATTGTGAATGATAAACAACATTTTCGGCGAAGCGTGTTTTTGTGAATGAAGAAACGCATGGCATGCGCCATGGCGACTGCGCATGCGCGTATCGATCGCAATGGCATGTTACACTTTCACTTTAAAACACTCAAAACATGCAATCTGACCTACTAAAGTTAAAGAGAACACAAATTTAAAGATTATTAATAATTTATTTGTATACGTGTACTATTGTTTAATCATTTAACATGACGGAACATATTTTTGAAGTCAGTTTTCATAATCTGCCTATGACCCGTTTGGTTGCGACCAACCTCGCGCGCGGAGAAAAATGGAAGGCACGCTGACACGTAATTCATTGTTTTGTTCTGTCGCTTTCAATAGAAAACCATCAATTGTAGATGGATCTTCGAATTCTGCAGTTTTTTCAGAAATGTGGAAAGTTTTATCGCTAACGTGCTTTAATTGTAGTTAAAAAACAGGCGAAGATGTTACGATCATCAAACCCAAAACGGCGGCTTTACTATATAAATATATGTGCAGAACAAACATTGTGTGCTCGCTAGCGTAAGTCGTAAGCAGCCCACCTGTCACGCTGGAGATCGGGGTTCTGTTCCCGGCTGGCCATGTATTTTTTTTTTATTTTAATTTTTCACTAAATTATTAGGTGATATAATAGAAACTAGTAAACATTATGAAGTAAAATATTTTACAGAACTAAGAAACTGGAAGTTTGTGAATAAAGTGTGCTCTATGAACCTGTGCAAGCTGCCGACTGGGGGGGGGGGGGGGGAGCAAGCAGCGGAATTATCGCATATCGGAATCAATGAATCCAATAGATGTCTTTGTTTAATGTGAATTTTAATTGCCGTATAAAATATTGCCCCTGAATCAGCAGTTTCATCGCTAAACTTGCTCGAATTGTGGTTGAAAAACAGATTTTCTGCGAAGATGTGACTTTGTGAATTGGAAACCCACGGGTCATGACGGCCGCCGCATATCGATTGCGCTACACTTTTCAACATATAAAACGTGCGATGTGACCTACTACAAGTTAAATAGAACACAAGTTTAAAGATTATTAATAATTTATTTGTATACTTCTACTATTTTGTAATCATTTAACATGACGGAACATATTTTTGAAGTCAATTTTCATATGACCGTTTGAGACAATCTCGCACACATAGATGCGCAGACACCAGCGGGTCTCGCTGTTGGAGGAAAGGGACACATTGGAGAGCTCCACTTACGGGTGAATAGTATGAAAAATCGCAACTCGTCTCACCTTCACAAAGATGTGAATATCTTCACTTAGAAGTGACATACAGGCATCATTGAGGTACCATTAGATTTTGAATTTCAAGGCCTATCTACTGTGGCAGTCTCATTTGTAAATACTCAAAATTAAATTGATGATGGGACTCGCTAATATAAGAGAGCATGCTTGATTTAATAGTAATTTTGCAGTCAACAGGAATTTCTTTAAAATTCGTAGAAAATATCAGTAGTACTAGTAGTAGTAGCAATGTCAGTTATCGAACTTTGCCCATTTGGGGGTAACCGCTTGCCATTGAGAAACTGTCTTCTCTTGAATTTCTTGAAGTTTATTCATAAACAGTAAGCTAATTTCTCTTATAACTCCTGTATTTTAAACCAACCTTTACTTTTTGTTGCATTTTTGAATTCCCCATACAATTTTACATATATGTAAAAAGTTTCAACAATCATGCCTTTCAATAACGTTCAGGAAAAAAATATTTAGCACAACCATACAAATGAGATATAGCAGTGATAACACAAAATTCCAGATGGCCGCGCCCATACAACAGTACTAAACTATAGCGGACCTGTATTTATTTATAATTAGAACTGGCAATTTAACTACTAAAATTAAACAGAATACAAGTTTCATTTATAGGCAGCGCAGCAGTACATAATTATTTAAATTTAAATACAGTACTGTGAAATAAGTTGTGGTTTATTTTAAAGTTAGTATTTAATTATTAATTGCTCACTTTTAGATACAGAACAGAATAGTGTAATTATTGAGCAGAAGATAATAAATTATTAGTGAAAGAGACTGCTTAATTTATGCAGCAGTTACAAACTTATTTATTTACATTAATGCATGATATTTAATCAATAAAAGAAAGCTGTCGCAATGCAGTGGGTACATTAAGACAATATGAGTACATTTTCATGAATTATTGTTCTTTCACTAACAATTCAGATGACATTTAATTAATATAAATGGGCAGCTATTTTTAACTATTAATTAGGTCACAGCACATCCTATTGAAAAGTCTTACAAGTCGAGTGCATTTTTGTCTGAGACTCTCGTGCTTTGTGCGATGCTTTCAGCAGGCTGCTGTGCGGAAAGAGACCCAGCCATATGGAGTAAAACTCAGTGCAATGAAGTCGATCCTCTCGACATTCTATCAAAAGAGGAATGTGACCTTTACTTTCCTGTTACCAAAACGCACAATAAAATATACATCTTGCCAGGTTGTTTAGCAAATGTGACACTTTTAATGAATAATAAACAATTTTACAATTGGCTGCCCTTTTTCATTGTTAATTAGGTCACGGCAATGATATATGGTACTATGTTGTCAGTAATGTCAGTTTAAAATTAAACAAGCCACAGTATTAGAAGGCAGAATTTCTCAGCTCCCAATTTACGGGCCGCAAAAAGAACTAACACATTGGTGTAGATTCCTCTGAACTTCCCGTTGTAGATCACAACACAAAAATATTTAATAACTCCGCTTAGAATTGACGTATATCCTTCGTTGCAACACCGTTGGATTCGTCTTATCAAGCTGTATCCAAGTGCGATTGTTTCATACGTAAAACCGCAATTTTTAAATATTGACTATATATGCTAGTTAGTAGAAATAAGAGTTTCGAGTCAGTTGACATGGAAAACAATAGCTGTAAAAAAGCAATTATTTGTTAATTACAGAAATCTTATTAACATACCGTATGCGTAGACACCCCTCAACAATCCCTCTTTTAGTCCCATATGATCAAATGTTGGGGTAACCTCCACATCTTCACTTGTTTCGAATTCAACATTTTTCAGATCCTCGGGCATCTCACGTCTCTCCGACATCTTGGACGACCGGAAGTGTACTGCCAGGTATCAGCCGCAGCTTACAGTCAAATGTTTTGTGTGTGTAGGTGTCAGCGTATGAGCAAAATAATGTGGAGACAAGATGAGAGATTTAATACACACCCACAATCTTTCAAATATTCTGTTTATTTAAAATAACAAGAAAAACAATATTCTTCTTCTTCTTTCGTTCGCATGAAAAGATGTTTATAACTGCAATGTTGTCTCTTGTATGAATCTAACAGTCTTTTTTAGTTCATTCAGCGGTCCATAGAGTTTATCTTCCACTGTTGTCTCTCTAGGCTAGAAGGTTCGCCTGGATATATTGTAGTTTGGGCAATCCTGGAGTATGTGCTCTGCTGTCTGCGACGCCAAACCACATGTGCACATGGCTGAGTCACCAATCTTGAATTTTGTATACATGTTGTTGCGTAATCTATTGCGTCCTGTTCTGAGGCGCAGAAGAATGACCTGTTCTGGTCTGTCCATAACGTGGTAGTCGTCTTGAGTAAGGTTTGGTGGTCTTCTGACTGATTTGATCATTCTTTTCTTTTGGTGGTAGGCCTATGTAATAGGCACAACTGGTTGTTCTTCTTGTGCTCCTTCCTTAGCCAATCGATCAGCTCTGTCGTTTCCGGGGACTCCACAGTGGGATGGTATCCACTGTATGGTGATCTTACGCTGACTGCTAAGTTCAGAAAGTAGTGTCCTCAGAACTGGCAATTTCCCAGACAGGAGCGCCTCTATTACGGATTTTGCATCTGTTAATATCACCACAGGTTGTGTACCATGGCTGGTATTTTGTAATTTCTCTGTGGCTATCTTGATTGCCTCAATTTCAGCATCATAATTATGGCAGTACTTTCCTGTTGGAATTCTGGCCGTGTCTCTAGTATTATTTGGGTATTCTATATACACTCCCGCTCCTCCATTTCGAACAGCATTTTGTGCTGACCCATCTGTGTAGACTCGGATCCAGAGGTCCTGTGGGTATTCGTCATCAAGGAAGCTGAGAGTGGCTGTTCTGCGCTGTACACTGTTATGTTCTTCCTTGTCCAATATTCCTCTAACTTTTGACTGGATTTGTAGCGATATTCTATGTTCATCTTTCCACGGGGTTCGCTCTGGAATAGTTGTCAGGGGGATATCAACTGTGGGAAGATCGATGGTTTCTATGCAGAGTTGTTTGGCCTGGTGGATGAAACTACTTCTTTTCAACTGCCCCATAGCTAAGTTTTAAAATCTGTTCTTCATAGGGTGGCCTGGCAAGCTGAGAAACTTTTCTGCTTGTATTAGTGTTTTTGTATCTCTGCGTTCTCTTAAAGCTTGTGTCCTCCCCATTTTCTCCATTGCTACTATAGGGGTTGATCTCATCCCTCCTGTGATGACTCTAAGAGCTTGATTTTGCACCTTGTCCAGCTCCTGCAATGTAGTTTTTGATGCTGAACACCACGCAGTTGACCCGTATTCCAAGTGTGGTCGTATGCTCTGTTGATAAACTTTGCTAAGTATTTTCCCACTGGCTCCCCAAGTGGTTCCAGTTAGCTTTCTCAGGATAGCAATTTTCCTTCTGGCTTTTGCTACTGCTTTTTTAATGTGTTTTCTCCATGTCAGCCTGTCGTCGAATGTTACACCAAGGTATGTTGGTTCCTTATCTTCTTTTAGGGGTGTTCCATTTATCTGAATGCTCCCTGCCTTTTGTTTCGGAGAAAGGGTAAATAGAGTGGTGCTGCACTTGTCAGTGTTTATGCTGATACACCATCTATCCGCCCATGCAACAAATGTATCTACAGCTCTTTGTAGCAATATGGTGGCCACTGATGCATGTTCATTTGCGCTCCACAAAACCAGGTCATCAGCGTACATTGCCGCTTTAACTCCATTGGGTAGATTAGCAACAAGATCATTGATGACGATTAGAAAAAGTGTTGGGGACAGGACTCCGCCCTGGGGAACACCGTGACGCAATAGTACTTTCTTGCTCTTGAGACCGTCTATCTGTACTCGGGCTCTTCTGTTGTGCAAGTATGCTTTTACCCATTTGTACATTCTTCCATTGACTTTACAGTTTCTTCATCAGACCTTCTTTCCGGACTTTGTCAAAGGCTTTCTTCAGATCTATCCAAGCCGCAAGTACCAGCTTCTTCTCTTGGAATGCATCCTCAACTTCTTGAGAGAGGTAGGTTGTCTGATCTTCCGTACAGTAGCACTGCCTAAAGGCAGCCTGTTGTGGCACAAGGATGTTTTCACTTTCAATGTACCACTGTAGTCTGTGATTGATGACGCGTTCCATTGTTTTGCAGAGACAACTGGTGAGGCTAATGGGTCTGTAGCTGGAGGCAATGGAACTGTCTTTCCCAGATTTTAGGAGGGGTATCATGATTGCTTCTCTCCAGACTTGTGGAACACTGCCTAAGGTCCATGTATTAAAACATGTATGTAAAAACAATATAGAATTACAATAACCATTTCCGTCCTAATCGCTTTAAGTTATTGGAATGAGTTTATTTCTGCGACCGAACTAGGCGCCCAAAGATCGCACACTGAAGGAATTTTTGTGTTTTGTTTATGTTCCGCCATTAGCAGACACTTTCTTTACAGATGGCTAGACCTTCATTGTGGAGACGGCACCTAATTGATTGAGTAAAATAGTCATAAAAACTCCGCCGCGGAGCAAACACGGCGGGGGCTTCTGATCGTAAGAAGTGTTCCCCCTTCTAATCTACCCCATACATTGATCTACCCCTAAATATAATATAGCAGCAGTTAGAGAAATCATAGCGAGCATAGAAATAGAAAATATTGACAATTAATAATGTTGTTGTTTGTCCATCAAGAATGATGATGACCATTCATTTCATCCAGTGGGGTTGAAAGTATGGAGCCGTGAGTTCTAAGATGGCTGATAAGGCCTATTTTGGCTCGAAATGTTCTTTGACAATGTGGGCAAAGAATGCTTGACGTTCCATGAGGAGGATCTCCTGCAGTGGTTTTTCTGTCCTGCCTTTTCTTCACAGCTCTTGCAGTCCTGGTTGCTTCCCAAGTGACTGCACCCTTATGTAATGATGCACGCCATGAATTACCGTCTTTAGCAGCAGTCTCCCGAGTGGCAAGATGAATTCCAACAGTAAAAGCTTTTAGTGAGACTTTCAGTGTCTTTAAAACGTTTCCTCTGGCCGCCTTGGGAGCGTTTACCACAACGCAGCTCGCTGTAAAAAAATTCGTTTAAGGAGCTTGGGCAATTAATAATACAAGTGCATCAATAGGTATATGCATAAATGGAGATAAATTACAGAAAGGGACAATTGTAAATATCTCTAAGTTCTCTGCTGACGAGCTGTGGAAATACGATGTCGATAGCGGATCAATCAATCAATCAATCATGTGCCATGCCGGAAAGCGTGGGCGGTCATGACTCGCCATTTCACTCGATCACCAGTGTCGTGGATCAGCTCAGTATTCCTGTCTCGTCCATGCCATGTGGCCAAGCCATCCAGGTATTTTCCTCTCGGTCTTCCTCTTGGTCTGTTCCCCTCGATCTTGCCAGTTGTCACTAAGTTCTCCAATCCATTTCTTCTCATAACATGTCCAAAAAATTTTGACTGTCTACGTCTAATTTCTCTAATCAGTTTACGATGTTCATTTGTCTCCTGTAGTACTTGGTCATTGGTTTTTCTGTCTGTCCATGGTATTCTTTGCATTTTCCTCAGAAACCACATTTCTGCAGCCATCAGATGCTTTTCAGCGTGACTGATCATTGTCCAAGTTTCACATCCATACAAAAAAAACAGGCTCTATGTATCCCCTCAACACTCTTTTTCTCGTTTCAATTGATATCTTTTTATTGGTCAGAATGTTTTTCATCTTGCTAAAGGCTACTTTCGCCATGGCGATTCTTGTTCTAATCTCTTCAAGGCATCTCCCATCAGATGTTATAACCGTTCCAAGATAATTGTACCGATTCACTTGTTGATGAATATTTCCATTTACTTGTATATTACATTGTGGCACTTCTTCCTTCCTACTGACGACCATAACCTGAGTCTCACATTATTTTGCACCTTGTCCAGCTCCTGCAATGTGTATATAGAATAGAATAACATAACCACATTTCACATTGGGCAGTGGGGAGCGTTTTATGTGATATTCACTGGCACAGGAACGGAGCATAATGGGGACGACCCGTTGCTGTGAAGTTGGAACCGTGACTAACTAACTAACTAACTATCTAACCTGAGTCTTTTTACAATTTAATTCTAACCCCAGTTGCTCCCTGTGTACAACAACCGCATCTACTAATTGTTGCAGGTCCTGCGCATTGTCTGCAATTAATACTGTATCATCTGCATATCTAATGTTATTGATGTTATTGATGATGATAGCGGATAGATAACAGTAATTGAAAGAACAGGCACATACAACCCTGCAAAACCCCAAACAATTAAACACTTTATTAATTGGATCAGAAAAACAAAATGAGGACACAGAAACAGAACTTAGTCACAGCGATTCAGACGACCTGATGATGGACTCCTCTTGTAACCACTTAGATTGACAAAGTTCCAAACGTGAGAGGGTAGTTGTCTTCTCGATGGTTGTTAGTTTGTTCTTTGAAGACAATGAAGGACTTGCATTTATATCAATGGAAGCCATGGTAGCATGATGTTTAGTACACCCATCTGTTATCACAATTATCAGGTTCTTCTTCTTCTTCTTCTTCTTCTTCTTCTTCTTCTTCTTCTTCTTCTTCTTCTTCTTCTTCTTCTTCTTCTTCTTCTTCTTCTTCTTCTTCTTCTTCTTCTTCTTCTTCTTCTTCTTCTTCTTCTTCTTCTTCTTCTTCTTCTTCTTCTTCTTCTTCTTCGTCAAAGATCTGTATCTGTAGAAGACAGAAAAATAGTATGGGATATTACATGCTGTTTGCGGGAAGATGTGTGTGTGTGTGGGGGGGGGGGGGGAATGTGTGTTAATAGGGAAGGGTGGGTTGGTGGGTGTTTGGGTTGGGGTGTGTGTGGGTGGGGATGTGTGTGGGTGGGTAAGGGTGGGTGTGGTGGGTATGTAGGAGGGTGGGTGTGGTGGGTGTGTGGGAGGGTGGGTGTGGTGGGTATGTGGGAGGGTGGGTGTGTGTGTGTTGGTTGGGGATGTGAGTGGGTGGGTAGAGGGTGTGTGTGTATGGGTGGGTGATGTGTGGGTGGGTGAGGTGGGTGGAGGTTGTGTATGGTTGGGAGGGGGATGTGTGGGTGAGGGAGGGATGCGTCTCATAACATTGTAATATGCATTGTTTATGTTTACAACATTCATTTGACAATGTATTTTCCTATGTGAATGTATCATGCACTATTGATGAATGAAAGATGAGTGATTGGAAGGGCCGAATTTAAGACTGGCCTGCGTGCCCAAATTGTAACCCTTTTAAAATAAAGTTGAATTGAATTGAATTGACAAGTATGCACTTCGTAGAGTGTTTGCTAATGACATGCTTGATCTCCATCTTATTTATATTAAAATATAATCTATCTGGTTTTTGGTAGTGCTGTCCGGGGACTTCCATGTGAAATCTTTTTGGGTGTTGTTTAAAAAGTTTATTGGCTATCATAAACTCATTTTATGTGCAAAAATTCAATTAATTTGTCACCTGCATCTTTTCCGTTTCCCAATCCAAATTTTCCTAAAACGTTACTCTCATTTTCAGCTCCTCCTGTTACCTACTTTTGCATTAAAATCTCCTATTATTATTGTTATATCATTATTACGGTTATGACCAATCTTATCTAATGATGTGTCTTGCAGTGTGCTGTAAAAATTCCAAATTTCGTCCTCCTCTGCTGTTGATGTAGGTGCATATATCTGTATGAGAGTTGTGTTTTTGGATGGCCTCCAAATCTGATAGTGAGCATTGTCAGGGTCTCAGACTTACTTATCTATCTGAATAATGGCAACAGTATATCACAATCTCATTTAGTGTATAATATATCTCAAACTGGTAATGGTAATACATCACACTTCTTTCAGGCTTGTAGAATAATACATACAATAGTATAATCGCTCTTGCAGTTTGCACGCACGCACGCGCGCGCGCACACACACACACAGAGAGAGAGACAGAGAGCTTATCGTAGATGCTCACAGCTCAAGCTGTGTCATTATCGTTCACTGTCCACTCTTTCCACAAACATCCAGACACAACCGTTCAAGTCAAAAGCTTCGTCCCGTCTGCCTAAGCCTTCGGCCTGGGTCATCTATCACGTGGGGTATGGCCACGTGTTACCTCACTTGGTCTGTCGTCGTCCTTCACCTAGGTGTGAGTCCGCCCGTTGATACTAACTGTCTTATAATTAACTCATGCTGTCCTGTCTGTCCCTGGTCGTACTGTCCTATCCCGTGCTACCCTTGTCCTGTCTTAGGGCTCTGTCCTATGGGGTTGACTAGGCTATCTAGGGCTCTGACAAGCATTCTATCATTAACCAGGTTATATCCAATTAAAACGCTTGCTGTTGTTTTATCCAAGCAAAATGCAATGCCGCTTTTGAGTTTTATTGTATTACTAGACGACCCGGCCCTGCTTCGCCCAGCCCCTGGCGGGGAGCGTCTCATTTAATCCACATTCGGCCCCTGCTCCCATTTCCAAAAATTAAAAATTGATTTTAAACTAGCTAACTATTTCAGTTGCATCCACGCGAGTGAGAACAACAACTGTTCCTAACTACTGTAATTTCTGGTTTAATCAGAGTTTGAGTTCCCTTGCAGCAAGATGGCGGAACATTTATTTGTCTGTTTCTAAAGCTCGTGCCATTTTCTTTCGTGCTGGAGGAAAAATTGTTGATTTCTTCTTCTTTTCGTTCATCCGGAGTGTTTTTTCAGATGTGATTGCGGTGTGTCTGTTATGCGCCCTTGGGCCGAAACCCGTAGGCCAACACATCGACTTTAGCGTGCTTTTTTGACCAGGTAGCATTCCTGGGAGACTCTCACTTTTGTGGTGCCATCTGCAACCATGCTGGCCAAGGTTGAACGGTCGAAGACAACGGTCATCCCTCAAAGGAAGGCAGGGACAGTCCATAGCATTTTCCGCCATTCAAGGTTGCTTCCATATTTGCAGGGCCGACACATAACGCCCTGGATCTGGGCTCACCGAGGGAGATCGTCACGTCCTGCTCATGGCTGCTTTAAATCCTCACTTCAATATATTGGTAATTTCGTTTCCCCGGGTCATTCCAGCACAAACCAGACAGGTTTGCAGACGGCATCCACTCAGCGAGTTTTCGGACATGTGCTTGTCGTTGCGCCCATCAGAGCTTTTCCAGGCACAACAGACATTCGGAAAACTACCCAGTCAGAGCTGTTCCGAACAAGAGCGGCATTCGGAAACTAGGTAGTCAGAGCTGTTCCTAGCACGAGAGACATTCGGACGAGACATTTCACTAGGACGTAATTGCGTAGTGTCAATTTTTAGTTTGCCACCCGTAGGACGACACTTCCGGCTTCAGCGGGCATTTTTTAATGAGGTTAGCCTTCCTCTGGTTTCGAGGCACGTTGGACTGTTGTGATGTCGCTAACATCTCAGCTGGTCAAGACAGAACGATGAACGACATCGTGGTCGGCCCTCAAGGGAAGACAGGGGCAGACCATGAGCATTCCCTCGCTATCCAAGGAGGCTTCCATAATTGCAGAGCCGGCACATATTGCTCTGTGACTGGGCCCACCCGAGGAGTTGCCACGTCCTGCTCATGGCTGCTTTAGTTCCTCACTTCCATGTGTTGGGCAACTCGTCTGCCACTGATCGCTCAAGCACACACCAGGGACGGTCAGACTGCAAGCGACACCCACTCGGCAAGCCTTTGCTTTTGACTTCGGACCACGCAATAGGTTCGCTCGCCGTGTGTTCCATTTTGCGTCATTGAGACGTTCTTCCACTTTTGTCTACACTCTATGAGTTAGATACAGTTTTCGCAGCCATTTTCTTCGACTGGGGCACCTTTTTTACTTTTTGTACTCGCTCACGAGGTAGGCTACTTGTGCTGCCGGTTCAGCACCTTACCTTCGTGCAGCGGTGAACGAGAAACGGCCTGGCCCTCTCATACGGGAATCTCTCATATCCCCCAGCTGGGAGTCTTCGAACTTCTATCAGACCTGAGCATGTAGCTTGCTCAGTATCACGCCTTTATTTTTCGAAAGGTGGCTATCGGCCCGGCTCTCAGGTCCGAGGGTTTGTGGCTTAGAGGCGTTCAGCCACAGCCCTCGACAGGGAGCCTTTAGTGTTTTGTCCGGACCAAGAACTTCTGCCTTCGTGCGCCTGATTTAAATTTTAGACTGCTATCCTCAGTCTCACCTGCAGAGCAGCAGGTTGTGTCTCTCTTAGTCTGGTCCCTATCCCATATGCTGTCCGATATGTAGTTTTTCACCCATCGGACAGCACATGGGGTCGATGGGACACGCAAGCACCCCCACCAAAATTGTTGATTTTAAACTAAATAACTATGCCAGTTGGCTGCGCGGGAATGAGAAGAACATCTGTAGAAAGTTTCATCTCAATCGGATGGACCGTTCAGGAACGCATAAAGGACACACAAACAAAGACATATATATATATATATATATATATATATATATATATATATATATATATATATATATATATATATATATATATATATATAGATGGAAACATTTATAAAAAGAACATAGCTAGGGGAAAAAACGAAACAATTTATAAAAGTTAACTAGCTATTCAATTCTTCTTCTGCCCTCTATACCCTATGGGAGCACAGCTTCTCAGCCAACTCACTTCAAGTCTTTTACTGCAGCTTCATCCATGTCCTTGTATTATCATCTCTGTCTCTAATTCTCTCTCTACTTGTTTTTAGTTTTCCCTCTATTATGTTTATCCTATGGATTCCAGGCAAATGTCTCTCTGGATATGCGTGGGCAGTCATGACTCGCCATTTCACTCGATCACCAGAGTCGTGGATCAGCTCAGTGTTCCTTTCTCGTCCATGCCATGTGGCCAAGCCATCCAGGTATTTTCCTCTCGGTCTTCCTTTTGGTCTGTTCCCTTCGATCTTGCCAGTTGTCACCAAGTTCTCCAATCCATTTCTTCTCATAACATGTCCAAAAAATGTTGACTGTCTACGTCTAATTTCTCTAATCAGTTTACGATGTTCATTTGTCTTCTGTAGTACTTGGTCATTGGTTTTTCTGTCTGTCCATCGTATTCTTTGCATTTTCCTCAGAAACCACATTTCTGCAGCCATCAGATGTTTTTTCAGCTTGCCTGCACATTGTTCCAATTTCACATCCATACAAAAGAACAAGCTCCATGTATCCCCTCAACACTCTTTTTCTCGTTTCAATTAACATCTTTTAATTGGTCAGAATGTTTTTTATCTTGCCATCGGCGACTTTCGCCATGGCAATTCTTGTTCTAATCTCTTCAAGGCGTATCCCATCAGATATTATGACTGTTCTGAGATAATTGTACCGATTCACTTGTTGAAGAATATTCCCATTTACTTGTATATTACATTGTGGTACTTCGTTCTTCCTAATGACGACCATAACCTGTGTCTTTTTACAATTTAATTCTAACCCCAGTTGCTCACTGTGTACAACAATCGCATCTACTAATTGTTGCAGACCCTGCGCATTGTCTGCAATCAATACTGTATCATCTGTACCCCGGGAAGGTTAACCCGGTCAACAAATGCCCGCAGAAGTCGGATGTGTCGGTCTAACGGCGCAAGAACGCAGCTCTGCCGTAAACAGGCACAACACAATCACGTCCGAAAAAAAACAAAAAAACTCCGGATGAACGCAGAAGAAGAAGAAGAAGTATCATCTGCATATCTAATGTTATTGATATCGGGTATGCTATTAGTATTGTCATACCATTCTCAGATTTTGTCAATGTGTGTCATATCCTGCGCTAGCATCTTTTCCTCAAAACTTCATTTGCTTGTATTTATTTGTTCACTTCATATGCTCCACACTGGTAATAGACCATTTTAGTTCTATTCTGCGCAAGCATCAATTAATTAATGTTTGCAGTTTATTAGTCGTGAGAGCAGAGAATGGGCAGCGGGCGGCACAGAGTGCGAGGTGCAACAACTGATTCAGCGTAAGACACATCGAGATGACATAGTGATCTACACCGATGCGTCAGTGGTGAGAAACAGACGTAGTGGTTGGGGTTTCATTGTGAAGGCTAATGGACGAGTCTTGAAAAAGAAGAGCCTGGCATATGAGACTACAACATCCATCATGAGAATGGAGGTGGAAGCAGTAACAGCGGCAGTCAGTTGGTTAGAGGAGACCACTGCAACACACAATGTATTTATTACGGATTCAAGTAAGACGATGAAAGGAGTGTTTCATGGTCACACGGGGGGGGGGGGAAGAATGGACCTCTTGGTGGTAAATTACCTATGGACAAGGGAGAGGTGGTTGTGCGCCAGTGGAACAGATTGAGAACCAGCATGTGGAAAGAATGTGATTGCGGGGGATTGGCAGGGGTTCTGGAAGAATCTCAAAACGGAGAGGAAAGATCAGGAGAGTTTTAAATCAGATCAATCAATCAATCAATCATATGCCATGCCGGAAAGCGTGGGTGGTCATGACTCGCCATTTCACTCGATCACCAGTGTCGTGGATCAGCTCAGTGTTCCTGTCTCGTCCATGCCATGTGGCCAAGCCATCCAGGTATTTTCCTCTTGGTCTGTTCCCTTCGATCTTGCCAGTTGTCACTAAGTTCTCCAATCCATTTCTTCTCATAACATGTCCAAAAAATTTTGACTATCTACGTCTAATTTTTCTAATCAGTTTACGATGTTCATTTGTCTCCTGTAGTACTTGGTCATTGGTTTTTCTGTCTGTCCATGGTATTCTTTGCATTTTCCTCAGAAACCACATTTCTGCAGCCATCAGATGCTTTTCAGCTTGACTGCTCATTGTCCACGTTTCACATCCATACAAAAGAACAGGCTCTATGTATCCCCTCAACACTCTTTTTCTCGTTTCAATTGACATCTTTTTATTGGTCAGAATGTTTTTCATCTTGCTAAAGGCTACTTTCGCCATGGCGATTCTTGTTCTAATCTCTTCAAGGCATCTCCCATCAGATGTTATGACTGTTCCAAGATAATTGTACCGATTCACTTGTTGAAGAATATTTCCATTTACTTGTATATTACATTGTGGCACTTCTTCCTTCCTAGTGACGACCATAACCTGAGTCTTTTTACAATTTAATTCTAACCCCAGTTGGTCACTGTGTACAACAACCGCATCTACTAATTGTTGCAGGTCCTGCGCATTGTCTGCAATCAGATAGCGGTGGAATATTAGTATGACTCTTCGCTGGCTGTTGAACAAGGGGACAGAACGCGTATAAGGGGTGTTTCAGCCATTAACCATGTCTCTAATCAATAGGGCAGCACTGACCCAACATTAAAGCCAAAGATTCAAAGTTTAATTCATTTCCTATCACATCACACAGATGAATAAATTATTGACCACATATGCAGGTTTTCCAGCTTTATGAGTTAAATCATGCTATTTCAGGAAGACCTACATATCTGACTTTCTAGTATTCTTCCTTTTATGAGAGAAGCATCTGGCAGAGAGACTAGAACACCAGGCTCCAATTTGGGAGACCTGGGTTTGAATCCCCAGTAAGATGGTACATTATTTTCTGTTGACTAAAGTAAACCCTGCCGGCTTCGTGGCTTAGAGGTTATGACTTTTCTCCGTAATCTCGTATACTCTCGTTGGTGACGTGATGACGGTGAGAATCAGCAGTGGTTCGAATCGCATTGGTAACTTACGGGGTATGTGAGCCGGCCGCTCAGAAAGCAATGGCAAACTACTGAGCGTAATCTTGCCAAGAAATCAACATATAGCTGAAAGATGCTGGTGTTGACAGCGATGTCCTGTAAAAAAACAAAAAAGTAAACCCTAGCCTGCAGTTTACGGCGACTGCACTAGCCAGACGACCTTAATTCCTCAGGCTCAAGTCCTCCTTCCCTACACTGCAAGGTACTATAAACAGTATTGGCAGTTCCTTTTTTTTTGAGGGGAATGCGTCACATTTCAAAGGTCAGTGTGCTTGACTTTGGCATGCATTTGTGTTAAGGTTGCTTTGTCTATTCGATCCAAGATAACGGGCCCTGTCTTCAATTTACCGGGGCAGAAATCTTAATCTTCCCTTACACTCTTTCCGGATACCAACGGCCATGAGATTTTTTAACACCACTTGGAACGTCCTGTTTTTGCCATTATATGAGAAGGGTAGCTATTCAATTTCATTTCACAAGATATCAGTGAGAAATGTGATATCTAAACTCAGAATTCACATATATTTTATTTGATTTATTACCTGGCATTGTTGAGATGCTACATTGAACCTGTACTTTTGTATGGATGTGAAGCGTGGACAATGAGCAGTCAGGCTGAAAAACATCTGATGGCTGTAGAGATGTGGTTTCTGAGGAAAATGCAAAGAATACCATGGACAGCCAGAAAGACCAATGAACAAGTCCTTCAAGAAACAAATGAAGATCGTAAATTGATTAGAGAAATTAGACGTAGACAGTCAAAATTTTTTGGGCATGTTATGAGAAGAAATGGATTGGAGAATTTGGTGACAACTGGTAAGATCGAGGGGAACAGACCAAGGGGAAGACCTAGAAGCAAGTACCTGGATGGCTTGGCCGTGTGGCATGGTCGAGACAGAAACACGGAGCTGATCCACGACTCTGGTGATCGAGTGAGATGGCAGAACATGACCGCCCACGCTTACCGGCATGGCACATGATGGATGGATGGATTGTTTGCTCATTTTTTTTTGCACATGGCATGGTCGAGACAGGAACACGGAGCTGATCCACGACTCTGGTGATCGAGTGAGATGGCAAAACATGACCGCCCACGCTTACCGGCATGGCACATGATGAATGGATGGATTTTTTGCTCATCTCGTCAGGTGTATATTGCAAACGCCTCATTATATTTGAACAATCGCTTAGTATTCGCCGAATACACAATACAATACGTTTTCCCTTTGTTCGCACTATGGCCGTATTTTATTAGGTATTGAGAAATCGTGATGACACCATTTTCATATGATACATAATTCAGAAGTATGAATCTGATGAGTAGATTTTCGTTGATTTATTCACTTTATTTCTACAGCTTCAACCCATTTAATTAAATTCAGCATGTGCTGTAACATATTTGACATAACCTTATTTGATCGCCAACCTCCAGGAATTTTTACCGCGCACATAAGTCCTCCTATTTCTTGGTCCATATCTGAGAAGGCTAGATATCTCATCTGCTACCATCCTATTGTTATGTACAAATCCAATATTCCACAATCTGAAACATACCAAGTCTGCTTTGGTACCAGGTAAGTGGAATTGGTGGGACTTCATTGCAAAGGTTAAGGGATGCTGGGTGAAAAGGAAGATCTAGTGTATATCACAACTTCCGCCACGAGAATAGAGGTGGAAGCTGTAATGTCAGTGTTCTGATGGCTGGTGAGTAGTACATGTGCTTGTGACAGACATGCACAGCTTGTGATGTAAAACAGAAACTGGTATCTTCCATGTGGAGTGGCTTGCATCGCTCAAAAAGATGAAGGTCAAGAGCATGCAGGTGTTTATTTTCTGTCTCTCTCTCATTTGTCCATCAGGCATCATTCACACACCTCATTCCTGCTATTACTTATACACTATATTATTTAAGTCTGGACATAATTTTCTCAGAGCGACCAAAAGTGCATATTAATCTTTCTATTTCTCTTTTGACCTCATTCTCATTCGCTGTTGTTTCAGTAATGACTACACAAAAATGTCAGGTTTTCCTAAAGATGTTGACTTAAGTGAAAGCTCATTAAGACTGAAATGTTGTGCAGATGCCTGTCCTGTGAGCCAATGGTTGGCCTGGAACTGACAGCATATGACAATCTTGCATGAATAGGTCAGCTCTCTGTTGTGCCTTCCACATTTCATTTCTTCATTCACAAGTGTTAGGACCTGAGTGCATTAAGGAATAGGGTATACCTTTATACGAGGGGCGGTCAATAAGTAATGACTCAAATTTTAAATTTAATTCAATAGGCAAAAAATAAAAGATAGAATTCACATTGAAATGAAGTCCTAAGTCTATACTTCACACATTTATTTCTCAACGTAGTCTTCGTTATTCGTTATAGTTTTTGTCCATCTTCTCACAAGGGCATGTATCCCAGAATAGTAAAAATTTGCGTCCTTTTTCCTAAACCACTGGCGTACGGTGCATTTCAGGGTCTTGGTGTCCTCTAAGTGATGACCGCAAAGATCTTTTTTCAGTGGTCTAAACAGATGGAAGTCTCATCTCATCTCATCATGTTCCTCTTGTACCTTGCGGTGTCGAGGTGAAGTATAAACATCGTGAGAGTGCCAGATTATGGGCTTCATATATCGATATTCCCATGGACTCTGCTATTCCCTCCGTCCAACGCTTACGTGATCGGCCACTTCCTCTGTTTCCATCTGGTCTGTACATCATTGCTAAATTGGGACTGTAAGGGGGATGTGATAATAATGTCCAGCCAAATTCTTCAATGAAATCAATGGTGCGTTTAGCCGTGTCTGGTGTGGCATTATCATGCAACAGTAGTGCAGTTCTGGGACCTTTGAATGGGTAAAGTCATCGAAGACACTGCCTAAGCTTTTTCAAAGTTTCAATGTAACGGTCAGCATTCACTGTGTCTCACTGTTCCAAGAAGTCGAGAATCATCACACCTTCCTCATCCAAAACACGTAGGCCATAACTTTCCCTACAGATGGTGATATTTTGAGCTTCGTTCTTGTCAGCGATGTTGTGCGATGCTATTTCATTGACTGCCTCTTGAATTCTGGTTCAAAGAAATGAACCCAAATCTCATCACGTCACAATATTCAATAAAATTCCTTCTCCTTCAGTTTTGTAACGGTGCAGGTTGATGGCTATGGTTTTCCTTGCTTCTTTATGTCTGTCGGTCAACCTTCTGGGTACCCATGATGTACAAACCTTTGAATAACCCAGGTCTTTAATTATAGTCTGGGCACTGCCCTTACTAATGGACAACATGGAATACAGTTCATACGGTGTTATCCGAAGGTCATCACGAATGAAGTCATCAACTCAATGTTGGCGGGGGACACTGTTAATAGGGAAAGCTAATCCACATGCAAAATTCAGCCCATCACTAATATAGTGTGCATGGACTACACTTGAGTTCAAAGCGAGTGAGCGCAAAAAAAAAAAAAAATGAACTCGATGAATGTTGAGTGGAGTCAATGCGGTTGACAGACAATCAGTCCGCTTTGCGTCAGCAGCCAGTGAGGATTGACCTACTTCAGCTTCGACACAATGACGTACCCAACGTCGGACAATGCCAACATCCACTCTTGAATCTCCATAAAAATACTCAAGTGCTTGTGGATGCGAATCTGGTCTCGCCTTCAGCATTGAAGAATTCTATGACATTAGGTTGCTTTAACCGAACTTCTTTGGTGGCCATCTTTAAACCATTACTGTTGCACAACCTATGACTGAACAGATTGGTGGCATTACACAGTGCAGAAGAGTATCAGTTGGTGTCTTCTGATCTCTACTTCTTTCTTCTACTCTATGAGTGCCAAGTAATACTTGTGAATTTATTTAGTCTGGACAAGGGTGCAGATTCACAAACACACTGTGATGTCGGCTGTTGATTTGCATATATCCTAAACCAGTGGCTTGCAGAACCAACCCCCCCCCCCCCCCCCATAATACATTTTTTTTTTGGAAATTTCTCTTTCATAAGCCAGATATCTTGTCTCTGTAGCTGCCAGGTGTCTATCACATCAGGAGTCCATCTATGTTGTGATGTTTACATGACCAAAATATCCCATTTTCCAGTTATATTTACCTTAATAACCAGTTGTCTTCAGTATTGAGTTCTTGTTAGATCTGTTCTCTTTATCACCCAAAACATTTCTAATACTTTTCTGTAATTGATTTATGGTTGTTTCGGGATTTGAAATTTAAATATTGAGCACAACCCACCACTGGCAACGCTGATCGTATTCTGGTATGAACCTAAGGCCTATCCACGTCAATATGGAAGCACTATACTCGAGTTTCGCTCTCGTTTGAGCTCGTCAGTAGTGCATATCCCTGAACGGATCCGGAAACAAGCCCTGGATCACGCATGTGAAGCGGGTGTGTAACCACGCGGCACACTATCATAACAGAACACAACGTCACCCATCGAGAAGAACCCATTGAGCATAGCCTACGATGGGTGACGTAGTGTTCTGTTATGATAATTTGGCGGTGTCCAGTGTGTGCCGCGTGGTTACACACCCGCTTCACACGCGTGATCCGGGGCTTGTTTCCGGATCCGGTCAGGGATATGCACTACTGACGAGCTCAAATGAGAGCGAAACTCGAGTATAGTGCTTCCATATTGACGTGGATAGGCCTTAGGTTCATACCAGAATACGATCAGCGTTGCCAGTGGTGGGTTGTGCTCAATATTTACTTTTCTGTAACACACATTCAAAGGTGCATACGTGCTCAAGTTGAAGACAGTTTCACACACACGTATATTGCCACATGCATGCTCTCAGTATCCATCTGTTCCAATCTATAAAGATTTTAACTGCTTTAGTTGTTACAGGGTAATGCTTGTTCTTTTAGCTGTTGCCCATCACTACTCCAGACCATTATGTCTTTTAGATAAAGGTAGTCCTATAGCAGATACTGACATTCGGGTGATTGAAGTGCTAGCATTTCACATAATATAGACCAGTGGTTCTAACCTTTTTTGGCCCTTGCCCCCCTTCACCATATTTTCAGAACGTCATCCCCCCCCCTTCCTATAAAAAATTTGGCCTGTGCCCCACCTTCACCGTATTTTCAGAACGTCATTCTCCCCCCCCCCTCCTTTTCATATTTCCTATCTAAAAATCCCCCCACCCCTATACAGTATACATAAAAATGTAAGGTAAATTTAATAGCACATATTAAAACAAGCCTAGACATCCACATAAAACATGATTTGTGGGTCTACTGACTTTATAAAATGAATTTTAGAAGGATGAGACGTACTTAACTGTAAAGTATGAAGGGAAAAACAATATCAAGTAATCGGTTCTTGTGTTAACGCGATCTTGAAATGGTCTTCACACCCCCCCCCCCCCCCCCCCAGAGGGGGAGGGGAGGAGATTCCCCAACGGTTGAGAACCACTGATCTAGGCCATGGGAGTTGCTTCTTACATTCCTCCACCATTATGGGATAGTGGACAAGACATCTAGGTGTCTGGGATAAAGGCTAGGAGAACCCATGTGCTAGTTTTTCTCACTGCACATGAGCCATTTAGTCTAAGTCAAAGTGCCCAGATACCCTTCTCAGAGTTTAGCTGTCGATAACACCAGTTTGATGTTTGTTGGCTATTCTTCTTTGGGCCCCTGTATAGCATCCTTGATTGGCGTCACTCATTTTGACACACAAACATGCTTTAGTGTTTGTTTTTTCAAAGACACTTGTGAGTTGTCAAGCATCCCAGAGGACCTTGAACAACTGAATCTTTCAACTAAAGAAAGCTAACGTTAAAATATGTAAATGACACTAATGATAGAACATACAAAACTGCAAAAAACACCAGCAATTTTCCTGTTCTTTAATAAAAGTATCAGATGATTTATACATGCTTTAAAATAATCTTTTTACAATGCAGCATTCAATCATCTTTTCCACTGTATAATTACAGCTGTTAAAAGCAATGTGGCTTTTCCAATGAATCTTACCGTCAAAGGTAGAAATATCAGCTTAGACCAGTGTTTCCCAACCTTTTTTGTACCATGCCCCACTTAAGCCTTTCTAAAATTCATATTGCCCCCCCCCCCCCCCCAACATATACATTATTTTTAATATTCAAAGATTGAAATGTTCACTAAAGAAACTTGAATGATAGGTTTTAGGAAGAAATCACTAGGTAATTATTGAGCAAACACAGTAAGTAAATTTTCAAAACATATAATGGAGAACTGAAATTCAAGTACAAAATAATTTTAATGAAAGATTTTTCTATATTATTTTAATTATTAGTAATTATTTATTATTTAAATTTAGTGAGATCCTTGCGCTTGATGCTTGCTGCAAAGAGATCTTATGTCAGGTTCCAATTTAGTTAACTTCAGTCTCAAGTCTCCCCGTTTTGTTATATTCAGCCGATTTCTTCCATTTTCGAATTGCCCCCCTTAGCTGTCAAATTGCCCCCCTGTGGGGCGTGGGCCCCACGTTGGGAAACACTGGCTTAGAATGTTTGACAGTAAAAATCTGATATCAGCCAGTCATAAGACAAGAAATAAAACACGGTGGCTGCTACATGTCCATCACATCACTGTCACACATACGGTCATCAGGATGGACAGGGCTGGAAGTAACTTGGGGTTAAGACCATCAATGTAGCCACTTTCAACATGCCTTGGTCGCTCAACTCAGATCAGATCAGCAACTGTTAAAAAATATAGCAGATATTGCATCAGGGGTTTATAATCATACTTCATGTGCATTGTTGCTGATCACTGGTGTGAAAATTACTGATCTGATTGTAATTTAAATATTATTGTCATCATCAAATACATTCATGTACCTCCACAAATCTAGGTCATTGGAGTTCTGGATAAACTCACTGATTATATTCCTTCAATTATATTTCTCCACGCCACAGTCTTAGGCCATCCATCATCATTTCTCTTAGCCTGCCTCTGTTAACACTGATTTTTCTAGTCATCACAATATTTTTCAAAGACCATTGTCTCTTTCTTATAGCTGAATATAATGTTTCTACTTTCATTAGGCTTTCTCCAGACATACTCCAAAGCCTCCATGCTTTTCCTAATTTATATACATGCATCAAGCAAATGAAGCACAATGAACAGTCTCACAACATAACTCAGAGTGACAAACAAGACTAATACATTTCTATTCAGATGGAGTGCTTTAGAGAAAAAACAACAGTCCACTTATAAACTCAACAGTGCTGGGCCTGAATGTAAGTTGTGGACACTTACACTAGAAAGAAGTTATACCCTCCCAAGGCCCTGGTGAAGTGGTTTGTAAAGGATCATCACTTTCACTACAGTCTCTTCCCATAGATCACACAAGGTAAACCTTTTTGCACAGTGCAGGGGCTCCCTGGCGAAGGGGTTATTGACTTTCTCGATAATCCCGTATATCCACACAGGGAAGGGGTTATTGACTTCTCCATAATCCCGTATATCCACACAGGGTAACACAGCTGCGCGAGATTCGTTAGGGGATTGCGCCACATTGGTTACTTACAGGGTATGCGAACTGGCCGCTCAGAAAACAATGGCAAACTACGGAGCGTAATCTTGCCAAGACAACAGCAGCAGTAAAATGCCAGTGTTGACAGCGATGTCCTTAAATAGGATATGCGGGGTGGTGGTGTGGGGGGGGGGGGGAAAGAAAGGGTACTATATGGTATCGGTAAGGATTTAAATGTGTGTTTAGCAGAGTCGCAATTTTTGTTGTGGAGAAGTGGACATGATGCCATCTCAGAATTGGGTGGGGGAAAAAGGAAACCCTGTTAAACGTTCCAGTGTAGGCCACAATTCACTGCTGCTGTGGCAAACATCACATTAATTTTCTGAGAGTAAGTTCAAAGGCAGTCATAAGTTATATTTGGGTGGGATTACATCTTCAAACGGCTTCATAATAGTCTTCAGACTGGATAATCTAAAGACAGAAAATGACAATTTCCTTTTTTCTCTCCCTTGTTTATGTGTGCCAATCAATCTATCAACATGCACCAGGGGATGATATCTCTTGCAGACACTTGTTAAGTAAAGGGGTGCAAGGTAGTGTGGAAAGAGCAAAAGTATACAACTTGAATTCTAAACACAGATGTGTTACCCCTGTCATCCATTATATCCACGTTAATTTAGTATCCCTCTTAAGAAATAAGCCTATACAGAAAACAACACTTACCATTCATGGGCATCTCATCAATCTGTGTGGCATAGTACTGTTCAATATCTCTCAAGATTCTGATGTCATCATTCTTCACAAAATTGATGGCAACACCCTTGCGACCAAATCTGCCTGAACGACCAATTCTGAAAAGATATGCAGTTATTCATTATATTATGAGCATTTTATAGACTTTCATGTCTAAAATATTTCATTCTTTATTTGCCTTAATAACCAACAATCTTCAATATTGAGTTCTTGTTGGGTAGATCTTTTTGTCCCTTCCTCCAATGAAATTTTAATAACTATTAATAATAACCAAAAAAACACAATATACACAACGATAGCCCAAATGATCACTGATACACTTATTCCTTTATATTATACATATTATACTTTATATTCCTATATATTATACACTTTCACCTGTTTCACATCAACAATAAAGATTATGTTACCTGTGTATGTACAACTCTCTGCTGTTTGGCAAGTCGTAGTTGATAACCAGTGACACTTGCTGCACGTCAATACCTCTAGCCCAAACATCGGTCGTGATCAATACTCGGCTGGGTAAAGAAAACAAAACGACTGTCACACAAAGTACAAAATAAGACATGGAAGAATGTGTGCTAACAGGCAATTTCCATTATTAGAACACTTTGAAATATACAGCAATTATATAATCCATACAGTGGTTGTCTCTGCAGCGGTCACGGCTGGCAAATATTAGGTTAATTTTCATACCAGGGCATGCGGGTGTCCAAGGTAATGAGCAGGCTGACAAACTTGCAGGTAAGGCTACTATGGAGGGTGGACGAGCCATGGACCAGGCTGATATTCTGAATGCTCTACGAGAAGTAAGTCGGTTGTGAGAACCAAGTGATGACCATGAATCTACATCCATGGTCAGACAGCAAGAACAGCAAGTTAAAAGAAGTGTGGCCAAACAAAAACACTATGCAGGAAGTGAAAGAAGATTAATAAACCAAAATAGAACTGGTGTCGTGAACCACTATATGCTACAGGATTTACTGAGGGGGATCTAAGCACTTATGGACTGAATGGTTTGGTGCAATGGGGATGATCGGTCGACTAACTAACTAATGTTCTTAGGTCATGTGTTAAAAAGAAAAGCATTGAAAAGATCAACAGCAGAAGCAAACTGAGAAATGATTGGCTAAGATAGTGTCATGGACGAATATCATCAACAGAACTGGCACAGAACATCAAGGACTGAGATCTTTGGAGATGAACAAACAAACACACACCAGTTGATAGCGCACCCGATGATCTCATAAAAACCACAATGGCAGATGAAAATCCAAAGGCAGGCAGTGATACAAGTGGGATCATCATGTCAAAGAGACGGACAAACAGCAGTGTTTCAGTGAACCACCAATTTGAGAGACAAGTGTAGGTAGATGGCAACTGGCTGATTCAATTGTAAAGAGTCTCAAAACATACGCTGTGAATTTTATCTATTTCTCTACCCCCCCCCCCCCCATGGAGAAAGTTAGCAAGGATGTCGTGGTGGCACAGCAGTTAGTGCTCTTGCTTGCCTAGATATTGCTTTGGGTTTTACTCAGCCTCATAAAAATGGTACCAAATAATTATCAAAGTTGTTTGGGAAGAAAAGATAACGAGGTAAGGAATTGGTCATCCCACCCCATATATCATGGCCTAATACTTCAGTATGTGTGGAGTATATCATATTGTGTGACATGCTGATAAGCATGGGCAGCCATCTCACAAGCCTTGGCTAAGTCCTGACTATGTCATGTGGTCAAAGCAAGAATGGAAGACTAGCTTCCGTACAGACACCCCGAAAATCATGATGTATCCCCTCAACACTCTTTTTCTCGTTTCAATTGACATCTTTTTATTGGTCAGAATGTTTTTCATCTTGCTAAAGGCTACTTTCGCCATGGCGATTCTTGTTCTAATCTCTTCAAGGCATCTCCCATCAGATGTTATGACTGTTCCAAGATAATTGTACCGATTCACTTGTTGAAGAATATTTCCATTTACTTGTATATTACATTGTGGCACTTCTTCCTTCCTAGTGACGACCATAACCTGAGTCTTTTTACAATTTAATTCTAACCCCAGTTGGTCACTGTGTACAACAACCGCATCTACTAATTGTTGCAGGTCCTGCGCATTGTCTGCAATCAGATAGCGGTGGAATATTAGTATGACTCTTCGCTGGCTGTTGAACAAGGGGACAGAACGCGTATAAGGGGTGTTTCAGCCATTAACCATGTCTCTAATCAATAGGGCAGCACTGACCCAACATTAAAGCCAAAGATTCAAAGTTTAATTCATTTCCTATCACATCACACAGATGAATAAATTATTGACCACATATGCAGGTTTTCCAGCTTTATGAGTTAAATCATGCTATTTCAGGAAGACCTACATATCTGACTTTCTAGTATTCTTCCTTTTATGAGAGAAGCATCTGGCAGAGAGACTAGAACACCAGGCTCCAATTTGGGAGACCTGGGTTTGAATCCCCAGTAAGATGGTACATTATTTTCTGTTGACTAAAGTAAACCCTGCCGGCTTCGTGGCTTAGAGGTTATGACTTTTCTCCGTAATCTCGTATACTCTCGTTGGTGACGTGATGACGGTGAGAATCAGCAGTGGTTCGAATCGCATTGGTAACTTACGGGGTATGTGAGCCGGCCGCTCAGAAAGCAATGGCAAACTACTGAGCGTAATCTTGCCAAGAAATCAACATATAGCTGAAAGATGCTGGTGTTGACAGCGATGTCCTGTAAAAAAACAAAAAAGTAAACCCTAGCCTGCAGTTTACGGCGACTGCACTAGCCAGACGACCTTAATTCCTCAGGCTCAAGTCCTCCTTCCCTACACTGCAAGGTACTATAAACAGTATTGGCAGTTCCTTTTTTTTGAGGGGAATGCGTCACATTTCAAAGGTCAGTGTGCTTGACTTTGGCATGCATTTGTGTTAAAGTTGCTTTGTCTATTCGATCCAAGATAACGGGCCCTGTCTTCAATTTACCGGGGCAGAAATCTTAATCTTCCCTTACACTCTTTCCGGATACCAACGGCCATGAGATTTTTTAACACCACTTGGAACGTCCTGTTTTTGCCATTATATGAGAAGGGTAGCTATTCAATTTCATTTCACAAGATATCAGTGAGAAATGTGATATCTAAACTCAGAATTCACATATATTTTATTTGATTTATTACCTGGCATTGTTGAGATGCTACATTGAACCTGTACTTTTGTATGGATGTGAAGCGTGGACAATGAGCAGTCAGGCTGAAAAACATCTGATGGCTGTAGAGATGTGGTTTCTGAGGAAAATGCAAAGAATACCATGGACAGCCAGAAAGACCAATGAACAAGTCCTTCAAGAAACAAATGAAGATCGTAAATTGATTAGAGAAATTAGACGTAGACAGTCAAAATTTTTTGGGCATGTTATGAGAAGAAATGGATTGGAGAATTTGGTGACAACTGGTAAGATCGAGGGGAACAGACCAAGGGGAAGACCTAGAAGCAAGTACCTGGATGGCTTGGCCGTGTGGCATGGTCGAGACAGAAACACGGAGCTGATCCACGACTCTGGTGATCGAGTGAGATGGCAGAACATGACCGCCCACGCTTACCGGCATGGCACATGATGGATGGATGGATTGTTTGCTCATTTTTTTTTGCACATGGCATGGTCGAGACAGGAACACGGAGCTGATCCACGACTCTGGTGATCGAGTGAGATGGCAAAACATGACCGCCCACGCTTACCGGCATGGCACATGATGAATGGATGGATTTTTTGCTCATCTCGTCAGGTGTATATTGCAAACGCCTCATTATATTTGAACAATCGCTTAGTATTCGCCGAATACACAATACAATACGTTTTCCCTTTGTTCGCACTATGGCCGTATTTTATTAGGTATTGAGAAATCGTGATGACACCATTTTCATATGATACATAATTCAGAAGTATGAATCTGATGAGTAGATTTTCGTTGATTTATTCACTTTATTTCTACAGCTTCAACCCATTTAATTAAATTCAGCATGTGCTGTAACATATTTGACATAACCTTATTTGATCGCCAACCTCCAGGAATTTTTACCGCGCACATAAGTCCTCCTATTTCTTGGTCCATATCTGAGAAGGCTAGATATCTCATCTGCTACCATCCTATTGTTATGTACAAATCCAATATTCCACAATCTGAAACATACCAAGTCTGCTTTGGTACCAGGTAAGTGGAATTGGTGGGACTTCATTGCAAAGGTTAAGGGATGCTGGGTGAAAAGGAAGATCTAGTGTATATCACAACTTCCGCCACGAGAATAGAGGTGGAAGCTGTAATGTCAGTGTTCTGATGGCTGGTGAGTAGTACATGTGCTTGTGACAGACATGCACAGCTTGTGATGTAAAACAGAAACTGGTATCTTCCATGTGGAGTGGCTTGCATCGCTCAAAAAGATGAAGGTCAAGAGCATGCAGGTGTTTATTTTCTGTCTCTCTCTCATTTGTCCATCAGGCATCATTCACACACCTCATTCCTGCTATTACTTATACACTATATTATTTAAGTCTGGACATAATTTTCTCAGAGCGACCAAAAGTGCATATTAATCTTTCTATTTCTCTTTTGACCTCATTCTCATTCGCTGTTGTTTCAGTAATGACTACACAAAAATGTCAGGTTTTCCTAAAGATGTTGACTTAAGTGAAAGCTCATTAAGACTGAAATGTTGTGCAGATGCCTGTCCTGTGAGCCAATGGTTGGCCTGGAACTGACAGCATATGACAATCTTGCATGAATAGGTCAGCTCTCTGTTGTGCCTTCCACATTTCATTTCTTCATTCACAAGTGTTAGGACCTGAGTGCATTAAGGAATAGGGTATACCTTTATACGAGGGGCGGTCAATAAGTAATGACTCAAATTTTAAATTTAATTCAATAGGCAAAAAATAAAAGATAGAATTCACATTGAAATGAAGTCCTAAGTCTATACTTCACACATTTATTTCTCAACGTAGTCTTCGTTATTCGTTATAGTTTTTGTCCATCTTCTCACAAGGGCATGTATCCCAGAATAGTAAAAATTTGCGTCCTTTTTCCTAAACCACTGGCGTACGGTGCATTTCAGGGTCTTGGTGTCCTCTAAGTGATGACCGCAAAGATCTTTTTTCAGTGGTCTAAACAGATGGAAGTCTCATCTCATCTCATCATGTTCCTCTTGTACCTTGCGGTGTCGAGGTGAAGTATAAACATCGTGAGAGTGCCAGATTATGGGCTTCATATATCGATATTCCCATGGACTCTGCTATTCCCTCCGTCCAACGCTTACGTGATCGGCCACTTCCTCTGTTTCCATCTGGTCTGTACATCATTGCTAAATTGGGACTGTAAGGGGGATGTGATAATAATGTCCAGCCAAATTCTTCAATGAAATCAATGGTGCGTTTAGCCGTGTCTGGTGTGGCATTATCATGCAACAGTAGTGCAGTTCTGGGACCTTTGAATGGGTAAAGTCATCGAAGACACTGCCTAAGCTTTTTCAAAGTTTCAATGTAACGGTCAGCATTCACTGTGTCTCACTGTTCCAAGAAGTCGAGAATCATCACACCTTCCTCATCCAAAACACGTAGGCCATAACTTTCCCTACAGATGGTGATATTTTGAGCTTCGTTCTTGTCAGCGATGTTGTGCGATGCTATTTCATTGACTGCCTCTTGAATTCTGGTTCAAAGAAATGAACCCAAATCTCATCACGTCACAATATTCAATAAAATTCCTTCTCCTTCAGTTTTGTAACGGTGCAGGTTGATGGCTATGGTTTTCCTTGCTTCTTTATGTCTGTCGGTCAACCTTCTGGGTACCCATGATGTACAAACCTTTGAATAACCCAGGTCTTTAATTATAGTCTGGGCACTGCCCTTACTAATGGACAACATGGAATACAGTTCATACGGTGTTATCCGAAGGTCATCACGAATGAAGTCATCAACTCAATGTTGGCGGGGGACACTGTTAATAGGGAAAGCTAATCCACATGCAAAATTCAGCCCATCACTAATATAGTGTGCATGGACTACACTTGAGTTCAAAGCGAGTGAGCGCAAAAAAAAAAAAAAATGAACTCGATGAATGTTGAGTGGAGTCAATGCGGTTGACAGACAATCAGTCCGCTTTGCGTCAGCAGCCAGTGAGGATTGACCTACTTCAGCTTCGACACAATGACGTACCCAACGTCGGACAATGCCAACATCCACTCTTGAATCTCCATAAAAATACTCAAGTGCTTGTGGATGCGAATCTGGTCTCGCCTTCAGCATTGAAGAATTCTATGACATTAGGTTGCTTTAACCGAACTTCTTTGGTGGCCATCTTTAAACCATTACTGTTGCACAACCTATGACTGAACAGATTGGTGGCATTACACAGTGCAGAAGAGTATCAGTTGGTGTCTTCTGATCTCTACTTCTTTCTTCTACTCTATGAGTGCCAAGTAATACTTGTGAATTTATTTAGTCTGGACAAGGGTGCAGATTCACAAACACACTGTGATGTCGGCTGTTGATTTGCATATATCCTAAACCAGTGGCTTGCAGAACCAACCCCCCCCCCCCCCCCCCCATAATACATTTTTTTTTTGGAAATTTCTCTTTCATAAGCCAGATATCTTGTCTCTGTAGCTGCCATGTGTCTATCACATCAGGAGTCCATCTATGTTGTGATGTTTACATGACCAAAATATCCCATTTTCCAGTTATATTTACCTTAATAACCAGTTGTCTTCAGTATTGAGTTCTTGTTAGATCTGTTCTCTTTATCACCCAAAACATTTCTAATACTTTTCTGTAATTGATTTATGGTTGTTTCGGGATTTGAAATTTAAATATTGAGCACAACCCACCACTGGCAACGCTGATCGTATTCTGGTATGAACCTAAGGCCTATCCACGTCAATATGGAAGCACTATACTCGAGTTTCGCTCTCGTTTGAGCTCGTCAGTAGTGCATATCCCTGAACGGATCCGGAAACAAGCCCTGGATCACGCATGTGAAGCGGGTGTGTAACCACGCGGCACACTATCATAACAGAACACAACGTCACCCATCGAGAAGAACCCATTGAGCATAGCCTACGATGGGTGACGTAGTGTTCTGTTATGATAATTTGGCGGTGTCCAGTGTGTGCCGCGTGGTTACACACCCGCTTCACACGCGTGATCCGGGGCTTGTTTCCGGATCCGGTCAGGGATATGCACTACTGACGAGCTCAAATGAGAGCGAAACTCGAGTATAGTGCTTCCATATTGACGTGGATAGGCCTTAGGTTCATACCAGAATACGATCAGCGTTGCCAGTGGTGGGTTGTGCTCAATATTTACTTTTCTGTAACACACATTCAAAGGTGCATACGTGCTCAAGTTGAAGACAGTTTCACACACACGTATATTGCCACATGCATGCTCTCAGTATCCATCTGTTCCAATCTATAAAGATTTTAACTGCTTTAGTTGTTACAGGGTAATGCTTGTTCTTTTAGCTGTTGCCCATCACTACTCCAGACCATTATGTCTTTTAGATAAAGGTAGTCCTATAGCAGATACTGACATTCGGGTGATTGAAGTGCTAGCATTTCACATAATATAGACCAGTGGTTCTAACCTTTTTTGGCCCTTGCCCCCCTTCACCATATTTTCAGAACGTCATCCCCCCCCCCCCCCCCCCCCTTCCTATAAAAAATTTGGCCTGTGCCCCACCTTCACCGTATTTTCAGAACGTCATTCTCCCCCCCCCCCTCCTTTTCATATTTCCTATCTAAAAATCCCCCCACCCCTATACAGTATACATAAAAATGTAAGGTAAATTTAATAGCACATATTAAAACAAGCCTAGACATCCACATAAAACATGATTTGTGGGTCTACTGACTTTATAAAATGAATTTTAGAAGGATGAGACGTACTTAACTGTAAAGTATGAAGGGAAAAACAATATCAAGTAATCGGTTCTTGTGTTAACGCGATCTTGAAATGGTCTTCACACCCCCCCCCCCCCCCCCCAGAGGGGGAGGGGAGGAGATTCCCCAACGGTTGAGAACCACTGATCTAGGCCATGGGAGTTGCTTCTTACATTCCTCCACCATTATGGGATAGTGGACAAGACATCTAGGTGTCTGGGATAAAGGCTAGGAGAACCCATGTGCTAGTTTTTCTCACTGCACATGAGCCATTTAGTCTAAGTCAAAGTGCCCAGATACCCTTCTCAGAGTTTAGCTGTCGATAACACCAGTTTGATGTTTGTTGGCTATTCTTCTTTGGGCCCCTGTATAGCATCCTTGATTGGCGTCACTCATTTTGACACACAAACATGCTTTAGTGTTTGTTTTTTCAAAGACACTTGTGAGTTGTCAAGCATCCCAGAGGACCTTGAACAACTGAATCTTTCAACTAAAGAAAGCTAACGTTAAAATATGTAAATGACACTAATGATAGAACATACAAAACTGCAAAAAACACCAGCAATTTTCCTGTTCTTTAATAAAAGTATCAGATGATTTATACATGCTTTAAAATAATCTTTTTACAATGCAGCATTCAATCATCTTTTCCACTGTATAATTACAGCTGTTAAAAGCAATGTGGCTTTTCCAATGAATCTTACCGTCAAAGGTAGAAATATCAGCTTAGACCAGTGTTTCCCAACCTTTTTTGTACCATGCCCCACTTAAGCCTTTCTAAAATTCATATTGCCCCCCCCCCCCCCCCCCCCCCCCCAACATATACATTATTTTTAATATTCAAAGATTGAAATGTTCACTAAAGAAACTTGAATGATAGGTTTTAGGAAGAAATCACTAGGTAATTATTGAGCAAACACAGTAAGTAAATTTTCAAAACATATAATGGAGAACTGAAATTCAAGTACAAAATAATTTTAATGAAAGATTTTTCTATATTATTTTAATTATTAGTAATTATTTATTATTTAAATTTAGTGAGATCCTTGCGCTTGATGCTTGCTGCAAAGAGATCTTATGTCAGGTTCCAATTTAGTTAACTTCAGTCTCAAGTCTCCCCGTTTTGTTATATTCAGCCGATTTCTTCCATTTTCGAATTGCCCCCCTTAGCTGTCAAATTGCCCCCCTGTGGGGCGTGGGCCCCACGTTGGGAAACACTGGCTTAGAATGTTTGACAGTAAAAATCTGATATCAGCCAGTCATAAGACAAGAAATAAAACACGGTGGCTGCTACATGTCCATCACATCACTGTCACACATACGGTCATCAGGATGGACAGGGCTGGAAGTAACTTGGGGTTAAGACCATCAATGTAGCCACTTTCAACATGCCTTGGTCGCTCAACTCAGATCAGATCAGCAACTGTTAAAAAATATAGCAGATATTGCATCAGGGGTTTATAATCATACTTCATGTGCATTGTTGCTGATCACTGGTGTGAAAATTACTGATCTGATTGTAATTTAAATATTATTGTCATCATCAAATACATTCATGTACCTCCACAAATCTAGGTCATTGGAGTTCTGGATAAACTCACTGATTATATTCCTTCAATTATATTTCTCCACGCCACAGTCTTAGGCCATCCATCATCATTTCTCTTAGCCTGCCTCTGTTAACACTGATTTTTCTAGTCATCACAATATTTTTCAAAGACCATTGTCTCTTTCTTATAGCTGAATATAATGTTTCTACTTTCATTAGGCTTTCTCCAGACATACTCCAAAGCCTCCATGCTTTTCCTAATTTATATACATGCATCAAGCAAATGAAGCACAATGAACAGTCTCACAACATAACTCAGAGTGACAAACAAGACTAATACATTTCTATTCAGATGGAGTGCTTTAGAGAAAAAACAACAGTCCACTTATAAACTCAACAGTGCTGGGCCTGAATGTAAGTTGTGGACACTTACACTAGAAAGAAGTTATACCCTCCCAAGGCCCTGGTGAAGTGGTTTGTAAAGGATCATCACTTTCACTACAGTCTCTTCCCATAGATCACACAAGGTAAACCTTTTTGCACAGTGCAGGGGCTCCCTGGCGAAGGGGTTATTGACTTTCTCGATAATCCCGTATATCCACACAGGGAAGGGGTTATTGACTTCTCCATAATCCCGTATATCCACACAGGGTAACACAGCTGCGCGAGATTCGTTAGGGGATTGCGCCACATTGGTTACTTACAGGGTATGCGAACTGGCCGCTCAGAAAACAATGGCAAACTACGGAGCGTAATCTTGCCAAGACAACAGCAGCAGTAAAATGCCAGTGTTGACAGCGATGTCCTTAAATAGGATATGCGGGGTGGTGGTGTGGGGGGGGGGGGGGGGGGGGGAAAGAAAGGGTACTATATGGTATCGGTAAGGATTTAAATGTGTGTTTAGCAGAGTCGCAATTTTTGTTGTGGAGAAGTGGACATGATGCCATCTCAGAATTGGGTGGGGGAAAAAGGAAACCCTGTTAAACGTTCCAGTGTAGGCCACAATTCACTGCTGCTGTGGCAAACATCACATTAATTTTCTGAGAGTAAGTTCAAAGGCAGTCATAAGTTATATTTGGGTGGGATTACATCTTCAAACGGCTTCATAAAAGTCTTCAGACTGGATAATCTAAAGACAGAAAATGACAATTTCCTTTTTTCTCTCCCTTGTTTATGTGTGCCAATCAATCTATCAACATGCACCAGGGGATGATATCTCTTGCAGACACTTGTTAAGTAAAGGGGTGCAAGGTAGTGTGGAAAGAGCAAAAGTATACAACTTGAATTCTAAACACAGATGTGTTACCCCTGTCATCCATTATATCCACGTTAATTTAGTATCCCTCTTAAGAAATAAGCCTATACAGAAAACAACACTTACCATTCATGGGCATCTCATCAATCTGTGTGGCATAGTACTGTTCAATATCTCTCAAGATTCTGATGTCATCATTCTTCACAAAATTGATGGCAACACCCTTGCGACCAAATCTGCCTGAACGACCAATTCTGAAAAGATATGCAGTTATTCATTATATTATGAGCATTTTATAGACTTTCATGTCTAAAATATTTCATTCTTTATTTGCCTTAATAACCAACAATCTTCAATATTGAGTTCTTGTTGGGTAGATCTTTTTGTCCCTTCCTCCAATGAAATTTTAATAACTATTAATAATAACCAAAAAAACACAATATACACAACGATAGCCCAAATGATCACTGATACACTTATTCCTTTATATTATACATATTATACTTTATATTCCTATATATTATACACTTTCACCTGTTTCACATCAACAATAAAGATTATGTTACCTGTGTATGTACAACTCTCTGCTGTTTGGCAAGTCGTAGTTGATAACCAGTGACACTTGCTGCACGTCAATACCTCTAGCCCAAACATCGGTCGTGATCAATACTCGGCTGGGTAAAGAAAACAAAACGACTGTCACACAAAGTACAAAATAAGACATGGAAGAATGTGTGCTAACAGGCAATTTCCATTATTAGAACACTTTGAAATATACAGCAATTATATAATCCATACAGTGGTTGTCTCTGCAGCGGTCACGGCTGGCAAATATTAGGTTAATTTTCATACCAGGGCATGCGGGTGTCCAAGGTAATGAGCAGGCTGACAAACTTGCAGGTAAGGCTACTATGGAGGGTGGACGAGCCATGGACCAGGCTGATATTCTGAATGCTCTACGAGAAGTAAGTCGGTTGTGAGAACCAAGTGATGACCATGAATCTACATCCATGGTCAGACAGCAAGAACAGCAAGTTAAAAGAAGTGTGGCCAAACAAAAACACTATGCAGGAAGTGAAAGAAGATTAATAAACCAAAATAGAACTGGTGTCGTGAACCACTATATGCTACAGGATTTACTGAGGGGGATCTAAGCACTTATGGACTGAATGGTTTGGTGCAATGGGGATGATCGGTCGACTAACTAACTAATGTTCTTAGGTCATGTGTTAAAAAGAAAAGCATTGAAAAGATCAACAGCAGAAGCAAACTGAGAAATGATTGGCTAAGATAGTGTCATGGACGAATATCATCAACAGAACTGGCACAGAACATCAAGGACTGAGATCTTTGGAGATGAACAAACAAACACACACCAGTTGATAGCGCACCCGATGATCTCATAAAAACCACAATGGCAGATGAAAATCCAAAGGCAGGCAGTGATACAAGTGGGATCATCATGTCAAAGAGACGGACAAACAGCAGTGTTTCAGTGAACCACCAATTTGAGAGACAAGTGTAGGTAGATGGCAACTGGCTGATTCAATTGTAAAGAGTCTCAAAACATACGCTGTGAATTTTATCTATTTCTCTACCCCCCCCCCCCCCCCCATGGAGAAAGTTAGCAAGGATGTCGTGGTGGCACAGCAGTTAGTGCTCTTGCTTGCCTAGATATTGCTTTGGGTTTTACTCAGCCTCATAAAAATGGTACCAAATAATTATCAAAGTTGTTTGGGAAGAAAAGATAACGAGGTAAGGAATTGGTCATCCCACCCCATATATCATGGCCTAATACTTCAGTATGTGTGGAGTATATCATATTGTGTGACATGCTGATAAGCATGGGCAGCCATCTCACAAGCCTTGGCTAAGTCCTGACTATGTCATGTGGTCAAAGCAAGAATGGAAGACTAGCTTCCGTACAGACACCCCGAAAATCATGATGATGCTATGGGACTCATTTTAAGGTTAACTAACTAATTTTATTGTGCTTTCCTTCAGTGTTTAGTTAAAAACTTAATGCACTTGACAATAATGAAATAAAACTATTTTTTAATTTTAAAATCTCAAAGGAAATATAGATTAAAATTTGTCATACTATTCATAAATAACAGAAAAGCAAAATTTTACAACACAGAAAAAGTGCTGACACAGACTAAATAATCACAAAAGTCATTGAAATATGTAAGGGCTTAGGATCTAAATGATTATTCCTGGAAATGACATAAATGCCGTGAGGAAACTCTTGATGAAAGTAAATTACCAATTGCACAACCTAGCAGGTAGAAGATGCAAAAGAATGTGGCAAACACAGCACAGGAGAGTGCCTATGGAAATAAGGAGACATGGACATGGTCTCGAGGTATGGTGTCCGCCTCGAGTGCTGGAGGTCCCGGGTTCAGGTCCCGGTGAGGACCAGGATTTATTTAAAAAATCCACCGGGACTTCCAGTAATTTTCCCTGGTCTCTGGGTAGTGAGATCGGAAGCCCGTGTGTATTGTTGCGCACGTAAAAAATCCCTTGGCAGTTGGAAATAGAAAAAGAGTAGCCTAACGGCGCTGCCCGGGAAAAATTTCGAGTTAAAAATCTACCCAAAGTATTTTCAGGATCCTCGGCAGTGCTACGGAGTTCGTGCACTGTGCTGAGTTTCTCCAGACTCAGGTTTGAGTTAGGAGGAGAACGGAGCACTTATGGGTTGCACCCATGTGCCGTGATGTTGATCCATAAACTAAACTGAGAAAAAAGGGCACTGACTTGTTCTGACAACTGGAAGTTGTCAGAGACACAGGTTCAAGATCACCCATGCTGATGTGGAAGTCAAGGGAAAACCACCCATGTAAATATGGAAGTCAAAATGGAAACTGCCACACTATCTTCCCAAGAATACATTCACATATCTAGAATGAATAGTAGCATGCTCAGAAACCTTTTACCAGTCTTCGCACTGAATAATCTGACAATGGACATGACAAATGTGACAATAAGTCCGTCTTACCTGCCGCCTGATCTGAACTCTTTCATGATAGTTTCTCTCTCCTTCTGTGGCATGTCTCCGTGCATGGAGGACACTGTGAAGTTTGCTTCTCTCATCTTGTCTGTCAACCAGTCGACCTTTCTCTTTGTGTTGCAGAAGATCACTGCCTGTGTGATGGTCAGGGTGTCGTAGAGGTCACACAGAGTGTCAAACTTCCACTCCTCACGCTCAACTGCCACAAAGAACTGTTTAATTCCTTCAAGTGTCAACTCGTCACTGAAATATAGAAATCGCAATGTCTGTTATTCATAAAGTGATTTAAATATATGCACCAATTGCCATAACATTTTTTTGGGGGTGTGTGTTCACTCACTTTGAACTCAAATTGTCCATACATGTGCGAATACTTCTAGTGTACCAGACTTATTTTTGCATGTGGATTAGCTTTACCCTCTTACCAATGTCTCTCACCATCAGGTGAACCCACTTCGACTTCAGAGATATGAGAAGTCAACATTTTATCCCAATGGGTTCAACCCGCCACCTCTGCATACCAAATATTTAACAACGAGCCCTCTTATCCCTTCAGCCATGCTTACCCCTGTCTCCATCCAATGAACAATTCACAGATTAGAAGGGTGGCAGAAAGAAGTACCTTTATAAATCAGGCCAAATGGCTACACACACATATCCCAGAATGACTGCAGAAAGCTGTCCTGTTAACATCAGTACCAGAAATCCATCCATCATGTGCCATGCCGGTAAGCGTGGGCGGTCATGTTTTGTCATCTCACTCGATCACCAGAGTCGTGGCCAAGCCATCCACGTATTTGCTTCTAGGTCTTCCCCTTTCTGTTCCCTTCGATCTTAACAGCTGTCATCAAGTTCTCCAATTCATTTCTTCTCATAACATGTCCAAAACATTTTGAAAAACTACTATGAAAACACTACGTCTAATGACTCTAATCAGCTTACGATCTTCATTTGTTTCTTGAAGGACTTGTTCATTGGTCTTTCTGTCTGTCCATGGTATTCTTTGCATTTTCCTCAGAAACATTTCTACAGCAATCAAATGTTTCTCAGCTTGACTGCTCATTGTCCAAGCTTCACATCCATATTCTTCTTCTTCTTCTTTCGTTCGCTTGAAATTTGTCTATAACTGCAATGTTGTCTCTTGTATGAATCTAACAGTCTTTTTTTAGTTCACTCAGTGGTTCATAGAGTTTATCTTCCACTGTTGTCTCTCTAGGCCAGAAGGTTCATCTGGATATGTTGTAGTTTAGGCAGTCCTGGAGTATGTGCTCTGCTGTCTGTGACGCCAAACCACATGTGCACATGGCTGAGTCACCAATCTTGAATTTTGTATACATGTGGTTGCGTAATCTATTGTGTCCTGTTCCGAGGCGCAGAATAATGACCTGTTCTGGTCTGTCCATAAGGTGGTAGTCGTCTTGAGTAGAGTTTGGTGGCCTTCTGACTGATTTGATCATTCTTTTCTTTTGGTGGGATGTATTGGGCACGTCAGGTTGTTCTTCTTTTGCTCCTTCTTTAGCCAATCGATCATCTCTGTCGTTTCCGGGTACTCCACAGTGGGATGGTATCCACTGTATGGTGACCTTATGCTGACGGCTAAGTTCAGAAAGTAGTGTCCTTAGAACTGGTAATTTTCCAGACAGGAGTGCCTCTGTTACTGATTTTGCATCTGTCAATATCACCACAGGTTGTCTACCATGGCGGGTATTTTGTAATTTCTCTATTGCTATCTTGATTGCCTCAATTTCAGCACCATAGTTAGGGCAGTACTTTCCTGTTGGAACTCTGGCCATGTCCCTAGTATTATTTGGGTATTCTATATACACCCCCGTTCCTCCATTTCGAGCAGCATTTTGCGCTGACCCATTTGTGTAGACTCGGATCCAGAGATCCTGTGGGTGGGTATTCGTTATTAAGGAAGCTGAGAGTGGCTGTTCTGCGCTGTACACTGTTATGTTCTTCCTTGTCAAATATTCCTCTCACTTTTGTCTGGATTTGTAGTGATAGTCTATGTTCATCTTTCCACGGAGTTCGCTCTGGAATAGTTGTCAGTGGGATACCAACTGTGGAAAGATCGGTGGTTTCTCTGCAGAGTCGTTTGGCCTGGTGGATAAAACTACTACTTTTCAACTGCCCCATAGCTAAGTTTTCAAATCGGTTCTTCATAGGGTGGCCTGGCAAGCTGAGGAACTTGTCTGCTTGTATTATTGATCCACGACTCTGGTGATCGAGTGAAATGGCGAGTCATGACCGCCCATGCTTTCCGGCAAGGCACATGATTGATTGATTAGTGTTTTTGTATCTCTGCGTTCTCTCAGTGCTTGTGTCCTCCCCATTTTCTCCATTGCTACTACAGGGGTTGATCTCATCCCTCCTGTGATGACTCTTAGAGCTTGATTTTGCACCTTGTCCAGCTCTTGTAGTGTGGTTTTTGATGCTGAACACCACGCAGTTGACCTGTACTCCATCCATATAAAAGTACAGGTTCTATGTAGCACCTCAACACTCTTTTTCTCGTTTCAATTGACATCTTTTTATTGGTCAGTATGTTTTTTATCTTGCTAAAGGCTACTTTTGCCATGGCGATTCTTGTTCTAATCTCTTCAAGGCATCTCCCATCAGATGTTATTACTGTTCCGAGATAATTGTACCTATTCACTTGTTGAAGAATATTCCCATTTACTTGTATATTACATTGTGGTATTTTGTTCTTCCTAGTGACGACCATAATCTGTGTCTTTTACAATTTAATTCCAACCCTAGTTGTTCACTTGTGTAACAACTGCATCTACTAAATGTTGCAGGACCTGTTCATTGTTGGAAATCAAGACTGTATCATCTGCGTATCTAAAGTTATTGAAGCATCGTCCCCCAATGTTGATTCCTTCCATATCTTCAATATTTCTGAAAATACTTTCACTGTACAGGGAAAACAGATCTGGAGACATTACACATCCCTGTCTCACACCTCTCTTAATAGGCTGATATTGGCCTACTTCATTATCAACTCGAATGGCAGCTTGTTTCCAATATATGTTTTTTACAAGTCTAAGGTCTTTTCCATCAATTTGTAGATCTTCAAGCGTACTTATCATATCAACATGTCTCACTTTATCGAAAGCCTTTGTGTAGTCAATAAAGCAAAGGTGTAGATCTTTGTTTATGTCTATGGAATGTTCGATTACGGTTCTCAGTATAAACACAGCATTTACCAGAAATAAAGTATTAGAAATCAGAAAATGGTCTATAATTGTTAATTCAAACAGAAGTTATGAATGTAGACAAAAATAAAATCTTGAACATATCAACCAGGGAAACAATTGTGCTTCAATGCAATGGAAACAACCTTCATCTTCAGCCAAGAAATTCAAGGTGCCAGCATCAGCAGGCAAGGTTATACTTAAGTGTTTTTGGGATTCCAAGGAAGTGCGGTTATCCCATTTTCAGGAGCAAAACGACAATATGAATACTGTATTGTACTGTAAAGTTCTAATGGTGAACCAAGATGTAATTAAAATAAAACCACTCAGCGTTACAGACTACAGGTGCACTGTTCATTCATGACAATGGCAGGACCCTATATGGCCCAATTATAAGAGAAAATTGCTCAAACTAGGGTGGCTATTTCTTGAACATTCGGGTTACAGCCTGACATAGCCCCAAGCAGTTTCCACTAATCTGGTCATCTAAAAAAAACCAAAAAAAAACCAAAACAAAGAGGTTGGTAACAGATGACTTGCTGATGATGAAGAGGTTGAGCGTGCGGTGCGAGTGTGCCAATGACCCAAAGACCTCTATGATGCCCACACTGAGGGATTTATAAAACAGTGTTAATGTATTAATGCTTGTGGAGATCACATTGAGAAATAAAACACGGAAGTACAATAATAAATAAGTTTTCAAGTTTCCATTCCATATAGTTTTTCTCAAGAACATCACGCCAGATGTCAGTTTGCTCTCTTGCAATGCATACCATGCTTGGCACTAGCTGTAGGGACATCATTTGACCTTGATTCCCACTGGAGCACAAACCCTCAACCTACTCATGCCAAGACATCTCTTGCAGTTCCCCTAAGTCCCACCCACATTATTCATCTCTGTCTTTTTTAGATCTCCCTATATTATGAGCTCCAGTAAACAGACTTTCAAATTACATTATCAGATTTTCTTATATGTGTATGTTACCCAGCATCAAAGTTGCCCCCTCACTTTTTGATCTGTGGGAATGCATCTACTTCCCGAAGCTACAAATCATAAGCAGGCACCAGTTAATGAATGTTTGAGTTTATAGTAACTGTTTCAGTTGTTCTCCATATTTCTGCTCCACAACAATTATACTTTGAAGATTGATGCTGGGTTTAATTTCTGTTGGCTTTCACAAATTTCCTAGTGCGATGAAAGCCCCTCTTGCTTTAGCAGAGAGTAATCAGTGTGAATTCCCACGGCATCACATGCTAAACTTGAAACACATATACACAATATGCCACACTAACAATAACACAAACCATACCGTTTAACAAGGATGCGTATTGGGTCTGTCATGAACTTATTTGTCATCTCCAAAATCTCGTGTGGGAGTGTGGCTGAGATGAGGACAACCTGTGTGGCTGGAGGCAAGTATCTGTACACATCATAGATTTGTTCTTTGAAACCTGTTGGAAGAATTAAAACATGTTTATTCAAGTATGTAGGTTGTAATAAAACACCAGTGCTGTACATCAAAATCTGAATTAACTAGACCAGTGGTTCCCAACCTTATTTTATCTATCATCACCTTCCACTGTTACTACCAACCGCTGTGGGGAGGAATAGTTGACGCTCTAATGCCCGATGGGCAACAATGTATAGTGTCATTCCATATGACTACGTCTTTGATATCATTAATTTTATATTTGTTCTCTTATCAGATCTTTAATGTAGTGCCAGTGCTGGTAGTTGATGGTGTTGCATGCTAACGAGATGGCCGAACCATCCAATCTTCTGTCGTTCAATATATGTGGCATAAGGTGTTGATACTACTGTTTTTCTGATCACATCATTTCTTATTTAGTCTCGGATAGTTAAGTTGTAAGCTCTCCTCAAGCATCATATCACGCAGGTGTTGAATTTTATTTCTCTGTCTATTCTGCCATCTTCTGTGATTATACTTCCAAGATATTTGAAAACCTTTTTTCTATAAATGCTGAAAACTGCATGAACATATAATAAAATGTAATGAATGTGCCTTGAAAGAAACCAACTGGCAAAGAACAAACTCACAAACAGAAGAAAAGGTAAAGTAAAAGGCCCCTTCGTACACCTTGAGGTGCACTGGGCATAATATGCTAGCCCCATATTGTATAGACCAATCAGCACTCAATGATTGCAATGATCAATATCACAACAGCCATCTTTACTTTCCAGCACATTTCCAGGTACCCATTTAGAGCTGAGCCAACCTGGAAACTACTTCACCGGGAGATTCGAAAACATAAACACCAGGGAGGCATGCCCAATGCTACCATCACTCCCATATCAGAAGTAAGCAAACACCAGGGAGGCATGCCCTATGCTACCATCACTCCCATATCAGAAGTAAGCAAACACCAGGGAGGCATGCCCTATGCTACCATCACTCCCATATCAGAAGTAAGCAAACAACATTCTTTGGACATGTCATGAGTAGAGAAGAAGTGGAATATATTGTAGCAACAGGGAAGTTGTAGGGGAGGCAAGGGAAGAAGTGGAATATATTGTAGCAACAGGGAAGTTGTAGGGGAGGTAAGGGAAGAAGTGGAATATATTGTAGCAACAGGGAAGGCAAGGGAAGAAGTGGAATATATTGTAGCAACAGGGAAGGCAAGGGAAGAAGTGGAATATATTGTAGCAACAGGGAAGGCAAGGGAAGAAGTGGGATATATTGTAGCAACAGGGAAGTTGTAGGGGAGGCAAGGGAAGAAGTGGAATATATTGTAGCAATAGGGAAGTTGTAGGGGAGGCAAGGGAAGAACTGGAATATATTGTAGCAACAGGGAAGTTGAAGGTGAGACAAGGGAAGAAGTGGAATATATTGTAGCAACAGGGAAGTTGTAGGGGAGGCAAGGGAAGAAGAATATATTGTAGCAACAGGGAAGTTGTAGGGGAGGCAAGTAAAGAAGTGGAATATATTGTAGCAACAGGGAAGTTGTAGGGGAGGCAAGTAAAGAAGTGGAATATATTGTAGCAACAGGGAAGTTGTAGGGGAGACAAGGGAAGAAGTGGAATGTATTGTAGCAACAGGGAAGTTGTAGGGGAGGCAAGTAAAGAAGTGGAATATATTGTAGCAACAGGGAAGTTGTAGGGGAGACAAGGGAAGAAGTGGAATGTATTGTAGCAACAGGGAAGTTGTAGGGGAGGCAAGTAAAGAAGTGGAATATATTGTAGCAACAGGGAAGTTGTAGGGGAGACAAGGGAAGAAGTGGAATGTATTGTAGCAACAGAAAAGTTGTAGGGGAGACAAGGGAAGATGTGGAATATATTGTAGCAACAGGAAAGTTGTAGGGGAGACAAGGGAAGAAGTGGAACGAATGGTACGGACAACCATAAAATGCTAACAATTTTAAGTGACTACAATACCTTTTTTAAGCATCTCATCTGCTTCATCAAGGACAAACATTTTAATAGATCTTGTGCGCAGATTTCTTCTTTTAATCATATCTGAAATTTTAAAAAACAAAAACGTTTAAAAATGTGTAAATGTGGAAACTTTAATGCACATATTCTCAACACAATTTGGTATACATGTGAAAAACAAAATAAATAAATAAATAATCACAGAAAGGACTTCTCACTATCATCAAGTGCTTTAACGACAGGCATGGGTGATGATGCTTCGTATCTTGCAAGCTGCAACAGAATGTATAAGCTTTTATGTGACACCTCCATGCCATGACAAAAGGCTGTCAATAATCTTCATTGTTTTCTTTCCATCTCATTTTCAACAAAATTTCCACCAGTCACAACATATTCCAGATTTAGATCCCTCATTCTTGCTTTCCAAAGAATGTTCAATATTCTGTAAAACCATATGCCAAAGGCTTCAAAGAACTTTTAAATGTACATAATTCAAAACCATATATTATAATTGGTTCTATGCAACATGCAAGAATTCTCAACAACAAGGATTTATTGCATAAGATTTTTAAATAAAATATAGTTTGTTCTATTATGTATCTCTGCGTTTTACATCTTCTACAGGCGGACAGAGTACTCCTTTGCTGATCTGGCAGCTTCTGCAGCTTGTCTTGTTCCAGATGTATTAGTGTTGCCTTTCCTTTGGAAGAAAACTAGGCAGGCAGAGATAGGGGTCAGGCTGCATGGGTAACACATAGTCTCTAAATTCACCCAGGCTTTGTGTTATGGAGAAGTATAACTATATTTTACAAACTATCGTCTGTCAAGACAGCAAGGTGCCAGTCATACAATTTTTTATTGGATCTTACCCATGTGCCTAGATACTTAAATTTCTGTACTTGCTCGAAATTAATGCAACTGACTGACTAGCTACATTTAGGTATGATCTGTTTCTTTGATATTACATTTACTTCTGTCTTTCTGTTATTCAAGTCGGGCACATTTTTTTTCATTTTCAATAATCAATGTATCTACTACCTACAGCCACTCATGCCAAGCCATCTTAACTTTAACTATGTTCTGCAGTTCCCTCCATGTTCTGCCTAGGTTATTCATTTCAGTGTTTAATTTTCTCCGTGATTTTGTTTACCCTGGCCACTCCAAAGGGATTTTCTAGTTATACCACATCAGCATTTTCCAACATATGTCCTATCCAATGCCAGAATAGTTTCCCCCTCTTCACTCGCTGGAATCTGTTGTTTTCTCACCATTCCCTCTAGGCTATGATGATAAAGATCACAATAACAATTCTAGTCTAACAGTTAGCAGCAACATGAATAACATTTCTCACAAAACTGCTCCTAACTACTCACCAAAGACTCTCCCAGGTGTCCCAGAGACCACATGCTGCCCATAGTCCAATTTCCTGATGTCATCTCCCACATTTGTGCCACCAATACACGCATGACACTGCACATTCATATAGTCTCCCAAGGCTAAAATAACCTGCAAAAAAGGTATATACACATAAATCTAAATACTGTAATCCTGCAAAGAATGGCATTTATACAGAAGTATAAATACAGTAATCCTGCCAAGAATAGCATGTACGTATAAATACAGCAAAAGAAAACATTTATAAAATAAATTTGTTCCATAGCACATTTTATAGGGTTGAGAGCAAGCAGCAATAGGTGCGGTCTCCCTGGCGTTGGGGTTAAGGACCTTGTTCACAATCCCATATAATTTCGTACGAAACACAGCTGCGAGAGATTCGGCAGCGGATCGCGCCACGTTGGTTACTTACAGGGGTACGTGAGCCGGTCGTTCAGAAAGCAAAGGCAAACTACTGAACGTAAAACTTGCCAAGACATCAACAGCAGCTGAAAAATGCTGGTGTTGACTGCAATGTCCTGTAAAGGACATGCCAAAAAAAAAAAAAAAAATCTTTCCCTAACTTTGACAAGCAACTAGCCCAAGCATCAAACCCATGCCTGACCGAGCTTATGACATTATGAGTGCAGTTCGCTATCATCTTTCTAAGCATATATACAAAAGGGTAAATATGACAAAGCCAGCAAATAAAACATACATGGCATGCTAAACATTTATGCACATTTTAAATTACTATTTAACAAATTCATGTAGTTTGCAAAGTAGGCCATGACTTGCCACTCCAAAAATTAGACAAGAAATTTGTAAAAATATTTATTTGTAAGTGGAAGACATGAGAATGTTATTTTCAAATAATAAGTTTATGAGCAGCCCTAAAACTAGACTTGTTTGTTAGTTAGTTAGTTAGTCGACAGATCATCCTCATTACACATCAAACCATTTAGTCCATAAGTGCTTGGATCCCCTCCTCAGCAAATCCCGCAGCGTGTAGCGGCTAACGACACCAGTTCTGTGCTGGTTTATCAATCTTCTTTGGCTTCCTACATAGTGTTCTTGTTTGGCAACACCTCTTTTATATTGCAGTTCTCGCAGTCTGACCATGGTTGTAGAATCACAGTCATCACTTGGTCAACTAGACTTGTGGTACATGTGAATTAGTTATCTGTGATAATGTTTGTTTATAAAGACTTTGATCAAAGCGTTCACATGTATTTGGGTGTGTGTCTTTCCTTTCATTGAGCTTCATAGTTACAATATGCGTTCATTCAGTTTCCATATTTATGGTGGAGTGAAATGTTAAACTTCACATTAAACAGCCTGATATAATATGTATAACTCATCTAATCAATTAATATATAATTTACAATATTTCTGTTGTACATCCAGTTTATTATCATATATGCAACATGATGAATTATAATAATCTAATATTACCATATATGACAGCATATTCTGTTGAGAACATAGACCCCAAAACAACATAACTCAATCTAGCTACAAACACCAGTTATATATAGTCCTAAAATTAGTTACCTTTTGAATCTGTGAAGCCAGCTCACGAGTAGGAGACAAGACAAGAGCTTGGGTTTCTCGAATCTGGGTATCCAGACACTGCAAGATGGCGATGGAAAAAGTTGCTGTCTTGCCAGTACCCGACTGTGCCCTGTAATACACACAAATATTTCACTTTACAGATATCACATTTCTTTATATGCTATAGTAAGAAAGAGAGAGATAGTAAAGAAAGATAAGAATGACATACAGAGCACACAATGCATTTCTTCTAAGAAAATTATCGTAATGTCTCCTTCCTTTGAGAATTGTATGAAAATTGCATACTATCTAAATTCTTAAAAATTAATTTTACAGGCTTATAATAAAGCACAAGTTTATGAGGACTTCATAACATGACACTGATAAGTATAACAGAAATAAAATAGGCAAAGGAACAGAGTTTTCATGCCATTCAACATATTCCAATTACGAGGACATATCCACATTTTCTTCACAAGATGAAAATAGCCTAGTAAGTTACAAACATCCAAAAATGCTGGGGTTGATGACGATATCCTGTAAAGGACATACAACTAACATTTAGTGGGCATATAATGAGATGTATAGAAAATATGAAAGAGAGAAACAGAGACAGAGTAAGACAAGAGAAAATTCTTGACAGACACATTTCATTAAGCATGATGGTGTCAGCATATGAATTGATACATGCTGATAGAGATTGCAAGATGTAAGAGAAACATGATCACCCAAGCTAGTTGGCAAGGAACTTGATGATGACTTACTGTGCAATAACATCTCTCCCTTTCACAACTGGCTTGATTGCTCTTTGCTGAATGGCAGATGGCTTTTCAAAGCCTGAAGAAATAACAATTGTTAATGTCAGCTTCTGGCAGAGATCAATACATTTTTGGCAAGAATGTAATGCAAAAACATGAAAGTGTCCTAAGCTAAATTTTGATAGGACAGAAACAGTGAATGTGCAGTGACAATTACAGCGACTGTTTAATATATAAATAGAATATTAGGTAATTGTTACCATGAAGCAAGCACAAACTGCTTCTCCTTGCTCTCCACGGCACAGACACTGATTGCATTGTTTTTGTCTTATACAAAGCGGCGGCGGAATGTGTAAAATATGCTGGCTCATGAGAAAAAGGGGCAGACTCCTAAATTATGTTTAGTGTTTTCTATCTCTGGAGCTTGGCTTCTGACTTCTCTCAGCCAGACTACAGTGATAATGTTTCCAGTTTCACCACTTTTAGGCCTCCAGTGGCCAAAGGCTTGCGAACGCGGCTCGTGAGCCGCTTACCAGGCGTTCAAAACTCAGCTGTGACCGATTTGTACAGCAGACAGTGTCACATTGTGTTATAACGTGTTGGTATGGGAGCCGGTCGTTCAGAAAGCAATGGCAAACTACTGAACGTAGAATTTGCCTAGTACATCAACAGAAGCTGAAAAATACTGGTGTTGAATGCAACGTCCTGTAAGGGATATGCAACAAACGATCACAATGATGTATGGTTGCTAAGATGCTCGTTTAAAAACAAAAAAGTTATAGTAGTATTAAGCCACAATGTGATCATTTCAGCTGTCACTCCAATTGGGACGCAAAAGGAGAGCGGATCCTGAAAATTTTGTGTTCAAGATCACTCACATGTGAATATCTCTGCTTAGAATTCTCTTAGTCTCGCCATCAATTCTAACTGCTGCTTGTTGGTCTAGATCAGTGTTTCCCAACCTTTTTTGTGCTATGCCCCACCCAAGCCTTTCTAAAATTCTTATGCCCCACCCAACATATACATTATTTTTAATATTCAAAAATTGAAATGTTCACTAAAGAAACTTGAATGATAGGTTTTAGGAAGAAATCACTAGGACATTATTGAGCAAACACAGTAAGTAAATTTTCAAAACATATAATGGAGAACTAAAATATACAAAACACTGATTAGACCAGTTGAGCTGTATGGCTCTGAAACCTGGAGTACCTTGTTACAAACCTTTGAGAACAAAGTCTTAAGACGCATCTTTGGGCCCATTAGGGATACACAAAGTGGAGAGTGGAAAAGAAGAAGCAACAAAGATATTTATGATCTGTTTAAGTCCCTGCTAATCACTGGTATCATGAAGGCTAATAGACTGCAATGGCTGGGGCATGCATATAGAAAGAATGGAAGATAATAGGGAAACAAAACTCGCTTACTCAAGAAATAAATGACCGTTGACCCTGAGGTAGACCAAGAAGACGGTGGAGAGATAATATACATACAGACCTACAAGCACTTGGAATCAGCGACTGGCAAGAGAAGGTCAACCAGAGAGACGAATGGAGACTGCTTGTATCTGCAGCAAAGAACCTCAATGGCTCGGAATGCTGAAGAAGAAGAAGATAATGGAGAACTGCAATTCAAGTACACAATTTTAATTAAAGATTTTTCTATATTATTTTAATTATTAGTAATTATTTATTATTTAGGCAGCAGAGCACATACTCCAGGATTTCCCAAACTACAACATATCCAGGCGAAACTTCTGGCCTAGAGAGACAACAGTGGAAGATAAACTCTATGGACCGCTGAGTGAACTAAAAGAGACTGTTAGATTCATACAAGAGACAACATTGCAGTTATAAACATATTTCAGGCGAACAAAAGAAGAAGAAGAAGAATTTATTATTTAAATTTTGTGAGATCCTTGCGCTTGATGCCTGCTGCAAAGAGATTTTATGTCAGGTTCCAATTTAGTTGACTTCAGTCTCAAGTCTCCCCGTTTTCTTCCATTTTCGAATTGCCCCCCTTAACAATCGAATTGCCCCCCTGTGGGGCGTAGGCCCCACGTTGGGAAACACTGGTCTAGATAGAGGATTATTATGAGTGTACTACATGGAATGGAAGGCCCAGTTTCCCCATGTAGCGATTTCACTTTCGTCTGAAACCCGATCTGAAATCACGCATGCGCAGAAAGATCCAATGGGTCACCAAAAATGGCAGTGAAATGACCATGCATGCTTCCGACATCATTCATTCATATATCACATAACACCATTTTAGTTTCTGCAGAACAGATTAGCCTAACATTCCGTGCACAGCGAATGGTTCAAATTATCATGGCTTTTAAATAAATTTAGTAATTTTATTTTTTAGCGCTGTTCGTAGAAATCGTAGATTAATTTTAAATGCATTTTAAAATGCTGTATCAATTTGTATATATATTTGGAGAGTTTCATCGCAGATCACCACCGCCCAGTAATAGAAAAAATATATTTCTGCGGACATGTTTTGTCATTGTGAATTGAAATCCAAGATGGTGGCTCCGCGAATATTGATCGGAATAGGCAGTGCATACTTAATTTACTTTTTACACGCAAAGCGTGCAATTTGAACTACTAAAGTTAAGGAGAATAAAAGTTCAAAGATTATTAATAATTTATTTGTATACTTTTACTACTTTTTAAAATCATTTAACATGATGGAACATATATCTGAAGTCAGTTTTCTTCTCCGTCTATGATCCACTTGAGACAACTGAATAAATTATGGAGGGGGACAGACAGAACTACAAAAATTAGATTTTTAAAAGCATGCATCTTTCCCATTGCAACATATGCATGTGAGACCTGGACACTTATTAAACAAGCTGCACAGCGCATAAATGCCTTTGAATATAAATGTTATAGACGAGTTCTAAGAATATCTTGAATAAAGAAAAGAACAAATGCATCCATACTTCAAGAGCTAAATATTGAAGAAGGCTGGCTATTAAAGACGATAAAACAAAGAAAATGGAAATATTTTGGTCACTTGAAATGTCACGAAAGTTTGGAGAGAACAATAATGGAGGGGTATATGCCTGGGAAGAGAGGAAGAGGAAGGCCAAAGAAAAGATGGGTGCAGGATGTGGCGGGTGATCTCCAGATGGGTGTATTGGACGCGGGACATCTTGCTTATGATCGAGAGGTTTTCCTGAAGGTTGTTATGGGAGCAAGATTCTGCAAAGGACATGCTACTGAATGAATGAATGAATCTATCTGTGGTAATCTCATTAGTAAATACTCAATGTGAAAATCATGATCAAACCTGACTGATGACTGCTACCTCATGATCGGGAGGGGGAGGGGGGGCCTGCATGGTCTCGAGGTATGGTGTCCGCCTCGAGTGCTAGAGGTCCCCGTTTCAAGCCCTGGCGAGGGCCGGGATATTTTCACGTGGACTTCAAGTAACAAAATTTCCCCTGGTCTCTGGGTAGTGAGATCGGACGCCCGTGTGTATTGTTGCACACGTAAAAAATCCCTTGGCAGTTGGAAATCGAAAAAGAGTAGCCTAACGGCGTTGCCTGGGCAAAATTTCAAGTTAAAAAATCTACCCAAAGTATTTCAGGATCCTTGCCGGTGCTACAGAGTTCGTGCACTGAGCTGAGTTAGGAGGAGAACGGAGTACTTATGGGTCACACCCGTGTGCCATGATGTTGATCCGTCGACTCAACTAAACTAAACCTCATGATTTCCCAAAGTATATGATGTAATATACAGTGACAGTGTAAAGTCAAAAGTCTACACTCTTCCGAACGACGGTCCCAAATTATTTAGTGTAAAAAAGCATCCCTACAGGGCCTCATTAGATGATATAATAAAAAATACGAACTACAATATAAAACTGAGAAAATCAAAATATGTACCAATAATATTTCACAATTATATGTCAAAATTGTGGCACAAAAGTTGTAAATACTGTCCGAAAACTTGTTTTGTGTGAAAAAATTTTACATATCGGAACGAGCATTGAATGTGTTGTCGATCACTTCCAGTTGAGTGTGTTGGCGAATTGCAAGACCGATCGATGGATGCAATGTCAATACAAGTTGGGAGGCTCTATTCGCAATAGAATTGTGAATAGAGAAAAATTATATTCGCAATAGAATTGCGAATAGAGAAAAATTATATTCGCAATAGAATTGCGAATAGAGAAAAATTATATTTGCAATAGAATTGCGGGAAGTAACAAACATGTCACAGCGTCTGCTCACTAGTCAATTTTAGTTGAGCCATTAAGAAGTCTAAGAAGGTGGTTAATTTAAATAGGAATGTTCACTGTTGCGAGTTTAATTCTGCTGAATTCTCCGTAATTTTAATGAATCACCCTTCTTCTTACGTCTGTCCGTTCTTCTGGCATCCCGTTTTATTTTTACACTACGTTAGTCCTGTTTAAATATCAAGAATAATTTTCCAGAACTGGTATCCCCAATACAAATAACGATCCCTACAAATAATTGTGTCCCCAGGCGAGTTCAAGAATTGTTAACTTTCGTTTCTGTACACTTACTGTTACCAGGCATCCATGTTTGTTTGCGTTACCGTCCTACTATGTATGTCCTGATAATTCTGGTACTTCGATCATCACACTTTAAGGTTATTCACATGTTTCGAGTTTCTCAGTTCTATATTTTAGTTCCTAATGTTTAATATTTTTACGTATTTGCTGAAAATGGGAAAAAAAAATGTACTTCACTGACGAGGAATCGAACCTCGAGCTCCCGCGAGACAGGCTGAGACACTTATCACTACGCTACTGAGGACACGTTAATACATCAACAAAAATTTATAATATAGCTACATGCATAGGGATAATCATGTGACCTACTTCTACTGTGAATATAATTTTTTTTATTCGCAATTCTATTGCGAATAGTCACGTCGATAAAAGTTTATGGGCCCAGAGGGCCCTCACTGTCGTCTGTACTACAAGATATGGATATACACTCCAACGACAGTGAGGGCCCTTTGAGCCCAGAAACTTTTATTGTAACTGTATCTATCGATCAGTCTAGCAATCCACCACACACTGAAACGTAGATCGGTTTAGTGTCTAGCAGACGTTGATACACTCAAAATTAAGTGATTGACAACACATCGCCCGAAAATGACCTTATGAGGCCCTATAATAAGGGATGCATTTTACACTAAATAATTTGGGACCGTCGTTTGGAAGAGTGCCCAAAAGTCAAATGCCTTCCTTTGAACAATCCTCCACAATCACAAACAAAACATGGTCATGAGAATAGGTTTACATTATTAAGTTCTCTACACTCTACACTTCTCTTTTATTAAATGCATGTGAGTATATGAACTCTTGTTCCTCTTCCTTGTCCAAATCCAGCTTGACCACGTTAATCTCTTCTTCTATTTTCTTACAAAGTTCAGTTCATACATAATATACGGCGTACGTATTTAAAAGGGAGAGTTTATTCGCAGGGCCCTGCGAATAGACGCTTTGTTTATTCGCAGGGCCCTACACCGGGAATAATCACGTGACCAGCACATAGGGCCCTGCGAATAGACGCTTTGTTTATTTGATTTTTGACTGACTGCTTTCGACTGACTGGCCACATGAATTAACAAATAAACAAGGAAATGCTACGCATATAAAGTGCAGGAAAACCTGGTATATGTGAAGCGGGTTGAAAAGAGAGAAGAGAGAGATAGATAATGAAGATAGTGTGTGAGACAGAGATATGAGAAAGATGTGTTGAAAGACATAAAAAAGTGATAAAGACAAGAAAGAGAGAGAGGGGTAGGGAGATAGAGAAGAAGAGAGAGAGAGAGATGTCTGTATGCCTCTCTATATGTCCGCCTGTCTGTATGCCTGCCTACCTGCCTTCTTAACCACTTTCGTGTCTAACTACCCACCTACCTAACCAACTATGAATATTACAAAGAATTATCGCCGAAGCAACGGAGTACGTGCTTTATGCTCAATACTTTTGACAACAGCCAGCGGGGAGAGAATGAAGCGGAGGAGAAGAGGTAGGGGAGAGGGGGGAAGGAAAAGGAAGAAGAGGGCTGGAGCCAGAAGGGGTAGAAGGAAAACGGATCGGTTGGGACTCAAAAATGTGTGGGTTGGATATTGGAATTGCCGTAGTGCAAAGCAACGAGGACGAATACTGGAGAAACTGGTACTAACTAAATTACACTCACTTTAAACAACACAATTCTAAATACCCAAAGAGATGAAGGATTGACTTTCACCCAATGAATTGCTGAAAAATTAAAAAAAAACATTGTCCGGCAAGGAAATGAACGATTGACATTTGACTTTCATCCAATTAATTGCTGAACAATTAAAATAAAATGTCCGGCAAGGAAACGAACCTCGAGCTCCCGCCCATCAGGCGGGGACACTATCAACTATGCCACTGACGACACGTTTTCCAATCAACGAAAATGTATAATATAGCCGCAAACTTACGTTAAATCACGTGACCAGCCGTGCCCTGCGAATAGACACTTTGTTTATTCGCAGGGCCCTGCGAGTAGACACTTCGTATTTAAAATTAAATTTTCGAGTGAATTGAAAAAAGGGAGGCTCTATTCGCAATGGAATTGCGAATAGAGAAAAATTATATTCGCAATAGAATTGCGGGAAGTAACAAACATGTCACAGCGTCTGCTCACTAGTCAATTTTTGTTTGGGCCATTAAGAAGTCTAAGGAGGTGGTTAATTTAAATAGGAATGTTCACTGTTGCGAGTTTAATTCTGCCGAATTCTCCGTATTTTTTAATGAATCACTCTTCTTCTTACTTCTGTCCATTCTTTTGGCATCCCGTTTTATTTTTACATTACGTTAGTCCTGTTTAAATATCAAGAATAATTTTTCAGAACAGGTATCCCCAATACAAATAAAGATCCCTACAAATAATTGTGTCCCCAGGCGAGTTCAAGAATTGTTAAATTTCATTTCTGTACACTTACTGTTACCAGGCATCCATGTTTGTTTACGTTACGTCCTACTATTTACTATTTATGTCCTGATAATATCACAGCAGTGATGATTCTCTTAATTTGACACTTTCTATGGCCTCCATTGCATCCTAACTGAGTGACTCTGTTCTGGTCCAAGCTGACAGTAATATGCTTCGCCTCAGAGAGACATGACTAGGCAATTCAAACACCAGGCTTTCGATTGACTGGCCTCATTAATTAATAAATAAACAAGGATAAGGAAATGCTACGCATATAAAGTGCAGGAAAACCTGGTATATCTGAAGCAGGTGGACAATAGAGAGGAGAGAGATAGATAACGAAGATAGTGTGAGAGACAGAGATATGAAAAAGATGTATTGAAAGACATTAAAGAGTGGTAAAGACAAGAAAGGGAGAGGTAGGAGATCGAGACTTAGACCGAGCGAGAGAGAGAGAAGAACTCGTGTTCGGGTGGCTAAGTTCCTTTCCCAAGACAACAAAAGTAGAGGACAGATAAGAACAAAAAGGCAAGTGTGCAGGTTCTTGTGCAGCAAGATAAACAACACCTAATAAATACACAAAACCCGTAGAAAACATATGCATAAAGCGAAATCATCAGACTAGCATTGGTGTCACCGAATTCCTGAAAATGAATAAAAAAAAATTGCAGGCGGAGATAATAACCACTAAGCTACCAAAGACACGTTGATATCAACAATATATTGTAATATGGACACACGCATAGGAATAATCACGTGACCTACTTCGATTGCGAATATAATTTTTTTTATATTCGCAATTCCATTGCGAATAGTATTTTTTTATATTCGCAATTCCATTGCGAATAGTATAGTCACTTCGTTGAAAAAAATCATCCAAAACAATGGTTGCAACCAGCAATTATTAGTTAATTACAAAAATCTAATTAACATACCGTATGCATAGACACCCCTCAACAATCCCTCTTTTAGTCCCATATGATCAAATGTCGGGGTAACCTCCACATCTTCACTTGTTTCGAATTCAACATTTTTCAGATCCTCGGGCATCACACGTCTCTCCGACATCTTGAAAGTGTACTACTGCCAGGTATCAGCCGCATCTTACAGCCAAATGTTTTGTGCTCGTGGGTGTCAGCTGTCATCGTATGGGTAAAATATTGTGAGGAGAAGATTAGAGGTTAAACACACACTCACAATCTTTCAAATGTGCTGTTTATTTAAAAGGACAAGAAAACTAATATAGTCCTTACTGCTTAAAGAAATTAATATGAACGTGTTTCTGCGACTGATCTACGCGACCAAAATTCGAACACTGAAAGAGTTGTCCGATTTTTTTGTTTGTTTGTTCCTCCACTAGCGGACACCTTCCTTACAGAAAAATATTAATATAGTAGTTGGAGAAATTATAGAAAGCATAGAATTAGAAAATAATGATAATTAATAACACAAATGCGTCAACAGGTATATGCATAAATGGAGATAAATTACAGAAAGTTGAGAAAGGGGCAGTTGTAAATATCTAAGTTCTCTGCTAAATGGTGGTGGAAATACGATAAGAGAAATTAAAAGAATTAGCACAGCACTGCAAAAACCAAAGCAAGTAAAATCGTTATGGATAGGATCAGACAGAATTTTTAAAAAAAATCAATCTGAGTACTGTGGTCATGCTTATTTCCTGCGATAACATATGGGTGGCAGAGTAGGGGTATCTCTTGTCAAATTGAGAAGTAAGTTTCCATCTTCCCTCCGCTAGCCTGCCGGACACTATTTGGCATGGTGGAGTACTCGTTTATTCCCCCAATCATTGAAACGTAAAGTCTTGTAGTTGTTTATGGTTTCAAATTTCACGACGGTAGACAGCGTATTTCGTTTTACAGACAGTGGCTTCAGAACGACTAGTATGGTCACTGCCAATAAAAAAGATTAGTTAGTTATTTGTGGTCGGATTATCCTCATATCCTTGTACATTGGTCAGTTCGGTCAATAAGTGCTAAGATCCCCTCATCGGTATCCCCCTCAGCGTGTAGAGGTAGATGACACCCGTTCTCTGTTGGTTGACTCTTAGGCTCCCAGCGCTCCAGCCTGGCTTCACACCTTTTCTCTTGGAGTTCTTGCAGTCAAGTCAGAGTTGCAGATTATCGCACGTCACTTTATTTGTTTAATTCCTTGTTTCTCTGGGGGAATGCATTATACCAACCCGGTATATTGCAAGTCAACCAGCTTGACCATTTCTTCTTAAACCCATGTGCCCTAGCACTAAAATAAACCTGATTTTCATCAAGCTTGATCTCCCCAGAGATTCCACCCACTGTCTTCAAGCGTAGCCTATATCGATCTTCCTGAGAATACACGTTGAATCATTCAGAAAGCACACCTGCTTGAAAGTTTGTGCCGCCTGCCAGGCTGAAGCTTTAGTTACTGCCATGACCTCCGCAGTCAGGCTAGATGATGTTACGGCGGATTCACCGCAGTCTTCTATTATAATCCTCCCTCCAACGTGTATTGTAAAAATATCAATGAGATCCCCACGTGTCGAACAACTGACCCATCTGTGTAGATGACCACCTCACTTCAGTAGAATTATCAAAAATCAAAGCATGAACTCTGCCTCCACAAATATTGGAACTTGTTGTCTGCATCCCTTATCCAGCATGATGATACTGGAAAGGATGTACCGCACTCATTTCACACATACACCCATTATTCACCAAGTTCTATGCCCTCAAGAGGACAGCCTTATAGAATTATGTCCTCGGCCTTTCCCATCCTGGATGTTCATTTTGTCAACCTGCTGCCCTTTCTCTTCTTGATCTCACTGGGCACTGACTGGGAGTAAGCACGTGCTCTGCATATCCTTGTTCTGCCTGTACTGGTTTGTAAATAAGGGAAATATGCAACGCCCCGTATGCTGCATCTTTTGTGCACCCACGTATGATGCACATAGCCTCGTTCTGTATATAGTATTTGTAAGAAAGACAACAAGAACTTACTAATAAAAGAACACGTACATCAACAGGCTGTCTAAAAACTAACAATGGCAAAATCATAATAGAAAAAGATCAGATTCTACATGTATGGTCAGATTATGTGAAAAACCTTTATGATGATAACAGAGAGGAACAGTATGATATTCGATTTGGGACGCAGATGTGTTTCCAAGGCACCAGGGCCGGGTTATATACTGGCCAAGACCTATTGACGCGTCCTCGTCGAGCGTCCTGGGCAACAGGTCCCTTCGGGGTCCTGGCTAAAGTCAATAGGATCGCCGATTCCTCCGAAGTCGGAGAGTGCCTGCCTGTACGGCGAGGAACCACCAGTCTGCACACCAATAAGCCAGACACGGGACAACGGATACTCACGCAAACCTCAGGTCCTGTATGACATCACACTGATGTTGGACAACAGGATGCCTTCATCCGACATACACGACCTCGCGTTGGAGCTCAAGCCAACGAACACAAGCAAGCAAGCATATTCGATTTAATAATGAAGGTCCAGACAGCGTCACAACAGAAATGATTAATGCTTTAGAAGAATATGGAATAGATAAAGTTACCAGTCTGCTTAATACAATATATGATACTGGAAACATACCTCATGAGTTATGTAATTCTGTATTTATTGCAATCCCAAAGAAATCAGGAGCCTTGGAATGTGATCAACATCGAACAATTAGTATAATGAGTCACATCACGAAGATTTTGCTAAGAATTATCATGCAAAGAGTTAGGAAGAAAATACAACCTGAAATAGGAGAGGAACAATGTGGGTTTGTAGTAGGCAAGGGTACAGTAAATGCTGTGTATATACTGAGAACCGTAATCGAACGTTCTATAGAAGTAAACAAAGATCTACACCTTTGCTTCATTGACTACACAAAGGCTTTTGATAAAGTGAGACATGTCAACATGATAAGGATGCTTGAAGATCTACAAATTGATGGGAAAGACCTTAGACTTGTAAAAAACATATATTGGAAACAACAAGCTGCCATAAGAGTTGATAATGAAGTAAGCCAATATCAGCCTATTAAGAGAGGTGTGAGACAGGGATGTGTAATGTCTCCAGATCTGTTTTCCCTGTACAGTGAAAATATTTTCAGAAATATTGAAAATATGGAAGGAATCAACATTGGGGGACGATGCATCAATAACATTAGATATGCAGATGATACAGTCTTGATTGCAGACAATGAACAGGACCTGCAAAATTTAGTAGATGCGGTTGTTACACACAGTGAACAACAAGGGTTAGAATTAAATTGTAAAAAGACACAGATTATGGTCGTCACTAAGAAGAACGAAATACCACAGTGTAATATACAAGTAAATGGGAATATTCTTCAACAAGTGAATAGGTACAATTACCTCGGAACAGTAATAACATCTGATGGGAGATGCCTTGAAGAGATTAGAACAAGAATCGCCATGGCAAAAGTAGCCTTTAGCAAGATGAAAAACATACTGACCAATAAAAAGATGTCAATTGAAACGAGAAAAAGAGTGTTGAGATGCTACATAGAACCTGTACTTTTATATGGATGTGAAGCTTGGACAATGAGCAGCCAGGCTGAAAAACATCTGATGGCTGTAGAAATGTGGTTTCTGAGGAAAATGCAAAGAATACCATGGACAGCCAGAAAGACCAATGAACAAGTCCTTCAAGAAACAAATGAAGATCGTAAACTGATCAGAGACATTAGACGTAGACAGTCACAATTTTTTGGGCATGTTATGAGAAGAAATGATTTGGAGAACTTGGTGACAACTGGTAAGATCGAGGGGAACAGACCAAGGGGAAGACCTAGAAACAAGTATCTGGATGGCTTGGCCTTGTGGCATGGTCGAGACAAAAACACGGAACTGATCCACGACTCTGTTGATCGAGTGAGATGGCAGAACATGACCGCCCACGCTTACCGGCATGGCACATGATGGATGGATGGAATGAAGGACCGCCAGTTTTGACGATGGAAGTTCAAAATGGTCTTAAACATACGAAAGCTGGCAAGGCCCACGGTGCAGATAACATCACAACAGAAATGATTAAAGCTTTAGAAGAATATGGAATAGATCAAGTCACCAGACTGCTGAACACAGTATATGATACCGGAGATATACCTTCTGAATTATGTAACTCTGTATTTATTGCAATCCCAAAGAAATCAGGAGCCTTGGAATGTGACCAACATAGAACAATTAGTATATGAGTCACATCACAAAGATTTTGCTACGAATTATCATGCAAAGAGTGAGGAAGAAAATACAACCTGAAATAGGGGAAGAACAATATGGGTTTGTAGAAGGAATGGGTACAGTAAATGCTGTGTATATGCTGCGAACAGTTATCGAACGTGCTATAGAAGTAAACAAGGATATACATCATTGCTTTATTTACACAAAGGCTTTCGATAGAGTTAGACATGTCAACATGGTGGATATGCTTGCAGATCTACAAATTGATGGGAAAGACATTAGACTTATAAAAAACATATATTGGAAACAACAAGCTGCCATAAGGATTGATAATGAAGTGGGACAATATCAGCCTCTTAAGTGTTAGGCAAGAATGTGTAATGTCTCCAGATCTTTTTTCCCTATACAGGGAAAGTGTTTTCAGAAATGTAGAAGATATAAATGGAATCAGCATTGGAGAAAGAAACATCAATAACATTAGATATGCAGATGATACAGTATTGATTGCAAACAATGAGCAGAATCTGCAACAATTAGTAGATGCTGTTGTTGCACACAGTGAACAACTGGGGTTAGAATTAAAGTGTAAAAAGACACAGATTATGGTCGTCACTAGGAAGAACGAAATACCACAGTGTAATATACAAGTAAATGGGAATATTCTTCAACAAGTGAATCGGTACAATTATCTCGGAACAGTCATAACATCTGATGGGAGATGCCTTGAAGAGATTAGAACAAGAATCGCCATGGCGACAGTAGCCTTTAGCAAGATGAAAAACATACTGACCAATAAAAAGATGTCAATTGAAACCAGAAAAAGAGTGTTGAGTGGCTACTTAGAGCCTGTTCTTTTGTATGGATGTGAAACGTGGACAATGAGCAGTCAAGCTGAAAATCATGCGATGGCTGCAGAAATGTGGTTTCTGAGGTAAATGCAAAGAATACCATGGACAGACAGAAAAACCAATGACCAAGTACTACAGGAGACAAATGAACATCGTAAATTGATTAGAGAAATTAGACGTCGACAGTCAGCATTTTTTTGACATGTTATGAGAAGAAATGGATTGGAGAACTTGGTGACCACTGGCAAGATCGAAGGGAACAGACCAAGGGGAAGACTGAGAAGAAAATACCTGGATGGCTTGGCCACATGGCATGGACGAGACAGGAACTCTTAGCTGATCCACGACTCTGGTGATCGAGTGAAATGGCGAGTCATGACCGTCCACGCTTTCCGGCATGGCACATGATTGATTGATTGAAGAAAGACAACAATGGTAAACTACCTTCCTTTCAGATGCCTAAAGATAACACATGTCTGTTCACATCTTAGAACATGTCAATGTATTTAATTATTTGAATACTTTAATAACAACAAATGGAAGATGTATTAAAAAGTTAAACGTAGAATAACCCGAGAAAAGTCAAAATTTCACAATATGAAGAATATCCTCTGTAATTTATCTGGAAGACACAACCATGAATGTGTGGCCAAGAAATTTCACAGGAAGTCAAACCGACTACCTTGATATTGACCACATCATCGATTGATCTAGTATGATGGGACTAGCGCCATAATCCTAATATAGCTAACTTTGTGGAGAGGGGCCCTGTCATCATCATCAAGATCATCAAAATGTGACATGCCAATAAACGTGGGCGGTCATGGTTTGCCAACTCACACTTACAACCAGATCACCAAACAAAACACTCAAATTTATAACATTCGTATTAATAAAAAAATTTAGATCATATCTAAATGATGGAGGTCAGTATGTTCTTAAACATCCGGTGTGCTGATGCCGGGTTAGCGAGTTCAATCCCTACACCCGTCAGCTGGACTAAAATGTTGACTACTCTTCCTTGACTTGCGGAAGTAAATTACAAGTACCTGAAAAGTCGGAGTGGGTTCGTCAGATGGCGAGGGAAACTGTTAAAAAGGAAAGCTAATCCACGCACAAATACCGTATGGACTACTCTTGAGTTCAAAGCGAGTTAACGAAACATTAAATTATCTACGTTACTCAAAAGTGTTCGAAACTGCATATCACCATTATCTTTTGCTAAATAAGATTACATCGAATCTCAAGAGACTTCGGGAAGGTCAACCCGGTCAACAAATGCCCGCAGAAACGGATGTGTCGGCTGAAACGCGCAAGTATCGCAGCTCTGCTGTAAACAGGCACAACGCAACTACGTCGGAAAAAACACTCCGCAGAAGAAGAAGAAGAAGAAGAAGAAGAAGAAGAAGAAGAAGAAGAAGAAGAAGAAGAAGAAGAAGAAGAAGAAGAAGAAGCAGCAGCAGCAGCAGCAGCAGCAGAAGAAGAAGAAGAAGAAGAAGAAGAAGAAGAAGAAGAAGAAGAAGAAGAAGAAGAAGCAGAAGAAGAAGAAGGATCGCAAGAGACACATAGGGGCCTACAACTCTTATAGACCTGGAAAACAAGAGGAAATAAAAGACTAGGGCACGCCAACGCAGTTAATAGCGAATTGTGCTGGTAAATTGCACGGTCAGACACAGGTTCGACTATAGGGCTCGTCTGCGGAAGTGAGGGAAAGATTGATCACTTATTCCTCTGTGAATCCAAGCCTACAAATTGTGATGACACTATCATATGACAGACCCATATCAGAAAACTGCTTCGGGACAAATATAAAAAAGGAATAATTTATACCATAATCTCCTATATGTACCATGCCCCGTTCCTCCGAAGTCGGAGAGTGTCTGCCTGTACGGCGAGGAACCACCAGTCTGCACACCAATAAGCCAGACATGGGACAACGGATACTCACGCAAAACTCAGGTCCTGTATGACATCACACTGATGTTGGACAAAAGGATGCTGGTAGCAGAGTAAAAGCATTTGAAATGAATTGTGTGTAAACAGAGATGTTGTTTCTGAGACGTATGTTACCAATACCTTGATCTTTCGTAATGACTAACAAGTGCCTGGGAAAAGCTGATGAAATGATAACGTTCATATATAAGAAGGAGACGAACAGCGTTTTCGGTCATGTAATGACAAGAAAGACATTTGAAAATACCGTGATGACTGGAAAGATCAGGGGTAGAAGATGTAAGGAAAGACCGAGAGAAATTATGCTGTATGAACTGCAACGGTGGTATACAGGAATATCATCCCACAGAAATGTATTCAGAAACCCAAGGAGCGAAATCTGTGGAGTTACTTGAAAGCCTATGCCAATGGCCGGGCACAAATTGATGGTGATGATGATGACATAAAGCTTGGATAACGTCTAATACTATTAAAAATGAAAACAGACACACACAAAATGATTTACAAAATAGCAAAGTCAGAGCTACTGAAGACAGAGCCTTTACAAATACATAAGAGATGATAAGGAAGTTAGAGAGTTGAAAAATGTCAACACAAAACAATATTTAGATGACTCAGTTCATAGGTTGAAGTAACAGTAGTGGGAGGTAGCCTAAGATATGTTTATATCGCCACAATGAAGATAGCATGAAAATATAATCAACCAAATAGCAAATAATGACTCCCAGGAGTCGTCGAGAAAACCACACTCGTGAATCGAATGACAGAATCTGGGAAATGTCCACAACCTTTGGATCGCCAGCTGGCGGTTTAACTACTTAGCGACGAAGATACACACCCACCCCTCCCCTCCTGAAACAGTCAGGGTCTCACGTGAGGAATAGAACCCCGGTCTCCCATGTATTAGGCGGGGATACTTATTATTATAGAAGCAAGGACACATTCAAGACTTAGTAAGTAAAGGACCTTTTCACGTGTCTTAAAGAGCATTAGTAATATTTTTATAGTCCAATCGGAACTCGATGGGCGATGTGGTCAACATCTCATCGACCGCATTTACTGCCCAAGAACATTCATGTTACCCATTTTTAACTTGATTGCCATGAAAGCCCAGACCAATAAAAAAAAATAATCTATCTATATCTATAAAACACAATGTATGTATGTATGTATGTATGTATGTATGTATGTATGTATGTATGTATGTATGTATGTATGTATGTATGTATGTATGGATGGATGGATGGATGGATGGATGGATGGATGGATGGATGGATGGATGGATGGATGGATGGATGGATGGATGGATGGATGGATGGATGGATGGATGGATGGATGGATGGATGGATGGATGGATGGATGGATGGATGGATGGATGGATGGATGGATGGATGGATGGATGGATGGATGGATGGATGGATGGATGGATGGATGGATGGATGGATGGATGGATGGATGGATGGATGGATGGATGGATGGATGGATGGATGGATGGATGGATGGATGGATGGATGGATGGATGGATGGATGGATGGATGTATGTATGTATGTATGTATGTATGTATGTATGTATGTATGTATGTATGTATGTATGTATGTATGTATGTATGTATGTATGTATGTATGTATGTATGTATGTATGTATGTATGTATGTATGTATGTATGTATGTATGTATGTATGTATGTATGTATGTATGTATGTATGTATGTATGTATGTATGTATGTATGTATGTATGTATGTATGTATGTATGTATGTATGTATGTATGTATGTATGTATGTATGTATGTATGTATGTATGTATGTATGTATGTATGTATGTATGTATGTATGTATGTATGTATGTATGTATGTATGTATGTATGTATGTATGTATGTATGTATGTATGTATGTATGTATGTATGTATGTATGTATGTATGTATGTATGTATGTATGTATGTATGTATGTATGTATGTATGTATGTATGTATGTATGTATGTATGTATGTATGTATGTATGTATGTATGTATGTATGTATGTATGTATGTATGTATGTATGTATGTATGTATGTATGTATGTATGTATGTATGTATGTATGTATGTATGTATGTATGTATGTATGTATGTATGTATGTATGTATGTATGTATGTATGTATGTATGTATGTATGTATGTATGTATGTATGTATGTATGCCATGCCTGCCTGCCTGCCTGCCTGCCTGCCTGCCTGCCTGCAAACAGACAGACAGACAGACAGACAGACAGATAGATAGATAGATAGATAGATAGATAGATAGATAGATAGATAGATAGATAGATAGATAGATAGATAGATAGATAGATAGATAGATACCCGCCAGGGCCTGGGCGAAGCCGGGCAGGGTCAGCTAGTGTATATATATATATATATCCGCCACGATGCGAATTCAAACCCACGGCCGGTAGGTTAGCATGGCCGAATGGGTAAGAACGCGTGTTCTTAAACATCCGGTGTGCTGATGCCGAGGTTAGCGGTTCAGCCCCTACATCGGGCAGCTGGACTAAAATGTTGACTTGCGTGCTTGACTTGGGGTCGTACATTACGAGTACCTATGAAGTCGGAGTGGGTTCGCCTGATGGTGAGGGACTTTGTTAATAGGGAAAGCTAATCCACGCTCAAAATTCAGTCCAGCTCCACTAACAGTAGTGTGTATGGATTAAGCTTGAGTTAAAAGCGAGCGAGCACCAAAAAAAAATAAAATAAAACCATTAGCTACTACCCTACCACAGCTTCCCAGTTGTCTTTTTTTTTTTTTTTGCATATCCGTTACAGGACATCGCTGTCAACACCAGCATCTTTCAGCTGATTGTTGATTTCTTGGCAAGATTACGCGCAGTAGCTCGCCATTGCTTTCTTAGCGACCAGCTCACATACGCCGTAAGTTACCGACTCGGAGAGAACCGCTACCGATTCTCGCACAACGCCACGTTATTCACGAGAGTATACGGGATTACGGAGAAAGTCGTGTAACCCCTAGACCAGAGAGACTGGCCTGTTAAGTCTGGCAAATCAAAATCGATGAATGTCGAGCTATAATATATCCTCCATTTACAAAGCTGTTTCGGTTACCGTCGCCAGTCATGTACAATGAAATGTCAAGGATTGTATTACATATTCAGCTCCACAGCCCACATAGAAAACAGAAGTATAACTATAATAGTCCATTTATTTTTGTCTGCCCCAATATAAAATTCCATATCTCAGTAACCAGCTGAGAGAAAATGATGAGATTTAGCATATAACCTTATCATTATGTCCACCCAACAAAACAATTTTTGTTCTGGAGATTTTACAGCAGATTTCAAAGTTTGTTTATATGCGGTATATAATTTACGGCTCAGAGATGAAGTTAATTCTTCTTCTTCTTCTTCTTTGCGTTCATCCGGAGTGTTTTTTTCAGATGTGATTGCGGTGTGTCTGGTTAGGCACCCTTGGGTCGAAACCCTTAGGCCAACACATCCGACTTTTAGCGTGCATTTTTGACCAGGTTAGCATTCCTGGGAGACTCTCACTTTTGTGGTACTGTCCACCTCCCAGCTGGTCAAGTTGGAACAGTCGGAGACTGCATGGTCCTCCCTCAAATGAAGGCAGGGACAGTCCATAGCATTTTTCGCCATCCTGGGTGGCTTTCCATAATTGCAGAGCCGACACATAACGCTTTGGTGCTGGGCTCACCGAGGGAATCCTCACGTCCTGCTCATGGCTGCTTTAATCCCTCACTTCAATATATTGGGCATTTCGTTCGCCCCGGGCCGTTCCCGCACAAACCAGACAGGTCTGCAGACGGTATCCACCTAGCGAGTTTTCGGACATGTGCTTGTCGTTGCGCCCGTCAGAGTTGTTCCAGGCACGACAGACATTCGGAAAACTACCTAGTCAGAGCTGTTCCGAACAAGAGCGGCATTCGGAAACTAGGTAGTCAGAGCTGTTCCTAGCACGAGAGACATTCGGACGAGACATTACACTCGGACGTAAATGCGTAGTGCCAATTTTTAGTTTGCCACCCGTAGGACGGCACTTCCGACTTCAGCAGGCATTTTTTAAATGAGGTTAGCTTCCTCGGGTTTCGAGGCACGTTAGACTTATTGTTGTGATGTCGCCCACATCTCAGCTGGTCAAGACAGAACGATCATCGACATCACGGTTAACCATCAAGGGAAGGCAGGGACAGACCATGGGCCTATCCAAGGCTATCCAAGGAGGCTTCCATGATTGCAGAGCCGGCACATATTGCTCTGAGACTGGGCTCACCCAAGGAGTTGCGACGTCCTGCTCATGGCTGCTTTAGTACCTCACTTCCATGTGTTGGGTATCTCGCTTGCCACTGGTCGCTCAAGCACACACCAGGAACGGTCAGACTGCGGGCGACATCCACTCGGTAAGCTTTTGCTTTTGACTTCGGACCACGCAATGGATTCGCTAGCCGTGCGTTCCATTTCGTGTTATTGAGACGTTTTTTCACTTTTGTCTACACTCTATGTGTTTGATACACACAGTTTTCGTAACCATTTCATTCGACTGGGGCACTTTCTGCATTTTTATTCTCGCTCACGAGGTAGGCTACATGTGCTGCCGGCTCAGCACCTTACCTCCGTGTAGCAGTGAGCGAGAAACGGCCAGGCCCACTCATCCGGGAATCCGTCATATCCCCCAAGCGTGCTCAGTATCTCACCTCTATTTATCGGTAGGTGTGTATCGGCCCGGCTCTCAGATCCGCGGGTTTGTGGCTTAGAGGCGTTCAGCCACAGCCCTCGACAGAGAGCCTTAGAGTCCGGACCAAGGTCTTCTGCCTTCGTGTACCTGATTTAATCTTTTGACTGTTATCCTTAGTCTACCTGCAGAGCAGCAGGTTCTGTCTCTCTTAGTCTGGCCCCTATCCCATAAGCTGTCCGATATGTAGTTTTCATCCATCGGCAAACAGATGGGGTCAATGGGACACACAAGCTCCCCCACCACGGCAAGGTGGAAACACATCGGGGGAGAGTTCATAATTTTAAATGTATTACAGCGTAGCCAGACAATCAACGTTCAATGTTAAATATTTTACGTTTTTCACGGGATTGGCCTTATGCCAAGAACCCCGAGCAGTTTAAACTGGGACTGTTCAGAGGTTTCGTCAAACTGTGTGTTATTTCCTGAAACCTGATTATTATTATTATTTTTGTTTTTTAATCGTACCACTTATCGCTAACATTGAAACGTGTGAAGATATTTCAATGGGATTTAATGCGAAATTGTGTACACACTTCAAAGCATCGCTATGAAGTTGTACACATATATTTGTATAGAAGCTGATCTCAGGAAATTATTTTATACTATTACAAATTCCGAAAAAAGAACAGTGCATGCACTGGGTTTGAATAAACGGTCATTTCGTTGATGAGTGCAAGAATCTGGAATTAAACCACCACGCAATAACCAAACGGTAGATAGAAAGGTTATTGTAGACAGCTTCGACAAAGATGTCATAAGGCGAGCTATTATAATAATGCTTTAAATAGTCGCTTAAAAGTCGACAAGGTCGACTTCATTGCGCCGGGTTCTATCCCATATAGCGCGGTCTCTTTCCGCAGCGCGGAAAGCATCGCACAAAGCACGAACTCCGCAGCTCTAGCGACAACCCACAGAAGTCTCCGAAAAATTTAACTCGTGAACCGAAGGATGCGGCCCGGAATCGAACCCACAACGTTTGGAGCCAGAGTCAAAAGGCTTGACCACTTCGTCACGGAGACTCCTAAAATTATAAAAATGCTGGATGCCAAAGAAACAGTGACTGTGAGAAAACTTAGGGTTTGGTTGAGAAAGAACAATAACATAGAGCTATCCAAAACAACTTTGTGGAAAATTAAAAGGACATTATCTTCACTTTTAGAAAGTACAAGGGAGGTAGAAATACTCTTTGCGAGCAACCGCATTTAGGAGCCATGAGAAGCAGATACCTACGTGAAATAAGGGAAATGCGCAAAGAAAATTATGGCATAGTGTATTGGGATGAAATGTGGATCAATGCGCACCACACAAGTGATAAGGAATGGCAATCAGTGGATGGACAGATAAAGGGATATGTGCCCAGTAGTATAGGACAGCTTTTGGTCATGGCCCATGCTGGTAATACGCATAATGGCTTACAACAGAATGCTGGGCTTGTGTTCGTATCAAAGCATACAGACAATAGGGATTATCATAATAAGATCAATGGTAATGTATTTAGAGATTGGCTCGAGAATACCGTATTTCCATCCCTAGATAGACCGTCGTGTCCAATTATGGACAATGCATGATATCAATGTTGTTGCCCAAGAAGACAAAATACCTACAGCATCGAGCACAAAGGGAGCAATAAAGATATGCTCCGAATGGAAAACATACCATTTCCAGAAACGTATTTCTAGCTAGAATTGTTGTCCCTTGTAAAACAGACGCCAAAAAGCAAGAAATATCAAATCGACAAGTTGATAGAAGAGCATCGTCATGGGTGCTTGAGCCTTCCGGCGTATCATTCTCATTTTAACCCTATAGAACTTGTGTGGGCTAAAATTAAAGGAAGGTGGCAGCTGACAATACTATATTCAAATTGTCTGACGTCAAGATACTAATCCAGTCCGCGCTATTAAATATTGATAAAAGTTACTGGAAAAAAGTGAGGACCATGTGCTGAAAGAGGAAGAGGACTTTTGGAGAAAGGATGGATTGAATTTTATGCAACCGAGAGCAGTCGTCAACCTACTGGAATCGTCCGACACAGATTAAAGTCTGAGCAGATCGCAGACCTTAATCCACGTGCACGCTTACTGGGATATTTTGCTCAAACTATTCAGACGAATTGCAGACCCTAAACATTACAGCATCAGCATAATGTCAATGGCAACAGTTTGTATTCCACACTGGTGAATTTTCAATTCCGCAAACCCTAAGCGGTGACAAACAACTGGACACACACACACACACACACACACACACACACACACACACACACACACACACACACACACACACACACACACACACACAGACACACACACACACACACACACACACACACACACTAAACGCATTGAATACCAACAGAAGAGTAATATTGCGGTGGAAACTGACATATTGTGGCATAACAAGAAACATGAGAGCAAACACGTTGTCAAATTAGGGGACAACACACGTGCATACGAATCAATCTATAAACTACAATGAAAAGAGGACAAAAATCTTGGTCGTTAAGAAGAAAGCCCACTACAGAGACACCACTATTTTCTTAGTGCAACACAGGTAATCATGTTCCGTCTCTGAACAGTAAACAGCAGAGTAGACAATCTTTCACGAAGACTCAAAGCGAGTCTGTCACACATGTGTACGTGTGAACAAACTACACAGACAGCTGAACAGATCCTTAAAAATGGACACATGATGACTAAATTGCGGTATCATTTCTGGTCACTCCATACGCACATTAACACACAGCTATTTGGAAGCTTTCACGAACTCAATATAAAAAGCTAAATGCATCCTAGTATCATGAATACTTGTGTACAATTATTAATAAGCAGCTGAAGAAACAAGAAGGAAGTGAAAAATAAGGTAATAAATATATTCCTTCTACTTTCCTGTCAATTTACACATTATTTACCCCATGCCTCTGTAAATTCTCTGTCTTTACTAATATTACACATTGCACCCCTCTCGGGAGTCTCCGTGGTGAAGTTGTCAAGCCGTCTGACTCTGGCTCCGAAGGTTGTATGTTCGATTCCTTCATTTCACGAGTGCATTTTTTTTCGGAGACTCCCTACGGTCGTCGCTGGAGCTACGGAGTCGTGCTTTGTGCGACGCTTTCCGCCCTGCGGAAAGAGACTGAGCCATATGGGATAAAAACCCGGTGCAATGCAGTCGACCCTGTCGACTTTTAAGCTACTTTTGTTTATTGCACCCACTCCCATACGAATTTGGCTACGCCTTGTACTTGTGTCCTTACCAGAAATAACGTGGTTTACTGTAAGACTAGTTTTTTAGCGTGAATTCACTACATTTCCCCAAAACATCAAAGAAATGTCACCGCTTTCGATGATTTAAGTTGCTTTTGGACCTATCAAAGACATATTCTTTGGGTGGGGGTAAATATAAGACGGCAGGAAAAATTTTATAACGATGCAACAGACAGTTTTCAAAATAATTGATCGTGAATGAATTTCCGGACATACTATAGTTCGCCTGGTTAATGTGTCACGGTGTGTTAGAGGCCTAGTGTACCAAATTGGGCAGGAACGTGCTGCTTGCTACACAGTAAATAAAAATACGCACTCGGCGCAGTGAAGTATCTGGCAAGTATGTAAGTATGCATTGTTTTACTTTAATTCACAGAAAGTTTCTTAAACAGATAAATTGGTAGTTGGTATACTTTGCTGCACAGCTCTGACGTTAAGTTGTCAAATATTTTATTTTCCATACTACATAGTAATGTGTATATTGTTTATCTGTGGTTTTACCGAAAGAATGCTGAAAAAATAGAGAGAGCAAAAATGAATAAAAGAAATGTCTAGAAAAACAACATATAACAAACATAAAAAAGACAGTCTTTATTTTTTGGAAAACATTACGAGAAGAGACAACTGGAATATGTTGTGAGAACTAGAAAGATTCATGGATGTAGAGATAGAGGAAGACAACAAGAGAAAACTCTTGACAGCCTTTTGTCGCCGCAAGGAAAGGTGTCTACACACGAAATGATACATGATGTTCGAGATCGCTAGATACGGAGAAGCATGATCGTCTACGCCCGTCTTCAAGTCACTTGGTGATAAGGATGATGAAGTTATTGCTCGCTGTTATTTGTAAATCTCCTGGAATCCTACAAGACAGTTCCAGCTCTTACGTCTGAGGCATTACACTACGTTTGAAATAGACAGTTCAGAGCAATGATCAATTGAATAATTATGCACCAGAATGCACTACCGCTTCAGTAACTGATGACATGTGATACACATTGCTGGAGATGGCAGCACTAGAGGAAAACATCAGGATGTGGCACATTTAGAAGAACTAAGTGTATATAATCGAAGTGAGGGACCAGGTGAACGTACAATCAGACAGCGGTGGGAACGATTATTAGTGTGACTCTTCTTTGGCTGTTAAACGAGGAGATGGAGCGCATATGGGAATGCCCTGAGTGCAGTGCTGTCAGTTCTTAGCTCAACCCAACTCAAAAATCTGTGTGAGGCTGGTGTAGCGACCAAAGTACAGGTAGAAGTACAAGTACGTCTAAGTCATTTGGTAGGACACAAGCTAATGGAGAAGAAATAAAAATCTTAATCAGTACACAGAGTGGCGACTGCTTGGGTAAGCTGGCTTTATTCTTCAGCTCTGAAAATAGAAATTAGACAGACACCAAACTTTGTTCAAATGCAGTAATTCTATTTAAAAAAAAAACTGGTTTGAATATGTACTTTAAAAATTTCGACAACATTCCATCCATTTGTAAGGGGTAGAATATCATTTAGATTCGCTGAAACAACGTCCAGCAATTACTGGGCGAGAACAACATTGCTGGTTTAAAAAAAAACGTCCAGCAATTGCTGGGCGAGAACAACATTGCTGGTTTAAAAAAAAACGTCCAGCAATTACTGGGCGAGAACAACATTGCTGGTTTAAAAATAAAACGTCCAGCAATTACTGGGCGAGAACAACATTGCGGGTTTAAAAAAAAAACGTCCAGCAATTACTGGGCGAGAACAACATTGCTGGTTTAAAAAAAAAAGTCCAGCAATTACTGGGCGAGAACAACATTGCTGGTTTAAAAAAAAAAGTCCAGCAATTACTGGGCGAGAACAACATTGCGGGTTTAAAAAAAAAAGTCCAGCAATTGCTGGGCGAGAACAACATTGCTGGTTTAAAAAAAACGTCCAGCAATTACTGGGCGAGAACAACATTGCTGGTTTAAAAAAAAGTCTAGCAATTACTGGGCGAGAACAACATTGCTGGTTAAAAAAAAAACGTCCAGCAATTACTGGGCGAGAACAACATTGCAGGTTTGAAAAAAACGTCCAGCAATTACTGGGTGAGAACAACATTGCTGGTTTAAAAAAACGCCCAGCAATTACTGGGCGAGAACAACATTGCTGGTTTAAAAAAAAACGTCCAGCAATTACTGGTCGAGAACAACATTGCAGGTTTAAAAAAAAAAGTCCAGCAATTACTGGGCGAGAACAACATTGCTGGTTTAAAAAAAAAGTCCAGCAATTACTGGGCGAGAACAACATTGCTGGTTAAAATAAAAACGTCCAGCAATTACTGGACGAGAACAACATTGCTGGTAAAAAAAAAAAGTCCAGCAATTACTGGGCGAGAACAACATTGCGGGTTTAAAAAAAAAGTCCAGCAATTGCTGGGCGAGAACAACATTGCTGGTTTAAAAAAAAACGTCCAGCAATTACTGGGCGAGAACAACATTGCTGGTTTAAAAAAAAAGTCCAGCAATTACTGGGCGAGAACAACATTGCTGGTTAAAAAAAAAACGTCCAGCAATTACTGGGCGAGAACAACATTGCAGGTTTGAAAAAAACGTCCAGCAATTACTGGGTGAGAACAACATTGCTGGTTTAAAAAAACGCCCAGCAATTACTGGGCGAGAACAACATTGCTGGTTAAAAAAAAAACGTCCAGCAATTACTGGGCGAGAACAACATTGCTGGTTAAAAAAAAAAAGTCCAGCAATTACTGGGCGAGAACAACATTGCGGGTTTAAAAAAAAAGTCCAGCAATTGCTGGGCGAGAACAACATTGCTGGTTTTAAAAAAAAACGTCCAGCAATTACAGGGCGAGAACAACATTGCTGGTTTAAAAAAAAAGTCCAGCAATTACTGGTCGAGAACAACATTGCAGGTTTAAAAAAAAAAGTCCAGCAATTACTGGGCGAGAACAACATTGCTGGTTTAAAAAAAAAGTCCAGCAATTACTGGGCGAGAACAACATTGCTGGTTAAAATAAAAACGTCCAGCAATTACTGGACGAGAACAACATTGCTGGTAAAAAAAAAAAGTCCAGCAATTACTGGGCGAGAACAACATTGCGGGTTTAAAAAAAAAGTCCAGCAATTGCTGGGCGAGAACAACATTGCTGGTTTAAAAAAAAACGTCCAGCAATTACTGGGCGAGAACAACATTGCTGGTTTAAAAAAAAAGTCCAGCAATTACTGGGCGAGAACAACATTGCTGGTTAAAAAAAAAACGTCCAGCAATTACTGGGCGAGAACAACATTGCAGGTTTGAAAAAAACGTCCAGCAATTACTGGGTGAGAACAACATTGCTGGTTTAAAAAAACGCCCAGCAATTACTGGGCGAGAACAACATTGCTGGTTAAAAAAAAAACGTCCAGCAATTACTGGGCGAGAACAACATTGCTGGTTAAAAAAAAAAAGTCCAGCAATTACTGGGCGAGAACAACATTGCGGGTTTAAAAAAAAAGTCCAGCAATTGCTGGGCGAGAACAACATTGCTGGTTTTAAAAAAAAACGTCCAGCAATTACAGGGCGAGAACAACATTGCTGGTTTAAAAAAAAAGTCCAGCAATTACTGGGCGAGAACAACATTGCTGGTTAAAAAAAAAACGTCAGGCAATTACTGGGCGAGAACAACATTGCAGGTTTTAAAAAAAACGTCCAGCAATTACTGGGTGAGAACAACATTGCTGGTTTAAAAAAACGCCCAGCAATTACTGGGCGAGAACAACATTGCTGGTTAAAAAAAAAAACGTCCAGCAATTACTTGGCGAGAACAACATTGCTGGTTTAAAAAAAAAAAGTCCAGCAATTACTGGGCGAGAACAACATTGCTGGTTAAAAAAAAAACGTCCAGCAATTACTGGGCGAGAACAACATTGCAGGTTTAAAAAAAAACGTCCAGCAATTACTGGGCGAGAACAACATTGCAGGTTAAAAAAAAACGTCCAGCAATTACTGGGCGAGAACAACATTGCTGGTTAAAAAAATAAAATTGCGTTCGTTTACTTTGAACACAAACACAGTCCATACACGTGCTTCTACTTCTAGTGCGCTGACTGAATTGTGCATGTATATTAGCATTCATGTTACCAGTGTCTCCGCGATCAGGCGAACCCACTCTGACTTCAGAGGTACCGAGTTTGTTAATTGTTTATCTTTCTTTGAAAATATGAAATGGAAACAAATAGGTATTTTAAACTCCTGCGAGAAAAAACGTACTGAACATCACAACGTTGCACATACCTTACAAGGAGATCCACGTGTCACGAAATACAGGTGAAAAATTCGAAATCAGAAGCACTCAATAAATATAAAAAATGAATAATAAAATAAAATAAGATAAAATACACACGAACGCGTACAATACGACACACAGACGTTTCGATTCTCAGAATCTTTGTCAATGACAACACAGATAGCTAACGACAAACAGCGACAAAACACAAACACACGACCTATCACTTATAATGCACAACCTGATAATCAGGTTATCATTATTATTATCATTCAGGTAATCAGGTAATCAGGTAATTCAGGTTATCATTCAGGTAATCATTATCAGGTTGTGCATTATAAGTGATAGGTCGTGTGTTTGTGTTTTGTCGCTGTTTGTCGTTAGCTATCTGTGTTGTCATTGACAAAGATTCTGAGAATCGAAAAGTCTGTGTGTCGTATTGTACGCGTTCGTGTGTATTTTATCTTATTTTATTTTATTATTCATTTTTTATATTTATTGAGTGCTTCTGATTTCGGATTTTTCACCTGTATTTCGTGACACGTGGATCTCCTTGTAAGGTATGTGCAACGTTGTGATGTTCAGTACGTTTTTTCTCGCAGGAGTTTAAAATACCTATTTGTTTCCATTTCATATTGTTATATCCTGCTGCAGCCGCTGCTTTTTCTCTCTATTCCATTTCTTTGAAAAGAAACACTTACATTGCGTACAAATACTTCCGTAAATATATTCGGCTTCCTCTCAAGGGTAACGCAAAGAAATACTCAGCACAGTGCACGAACTCGGTAGTACCACGTACTACTCAGATGTGTGTATACCAGAATCATAGTTTTTTCTCATGTATCCAAGAAGGTTAGACGACCAGTTCACTACCACAGAATCAAAGGAAATTATGCAATCCTGATCTTATTTTGAAAAATGAAAAGAGAGGAACTGAAAAAACATAGCGAAGGACTAGAAATATTAGCATTTGAAGAGGCAGATAGCCTGAGAGAAATTAAACTTGATGGTCTAAGAAGAGAGCATGGGACAATGTCAGCAATATAATTGATCCAGGACACCAACGGCGATGATGATGATGATGGAGATGATGATAATAATGATGATGATGTGCACAGCTAGCACAGAGAATGATATCATATTGAGTTAGATGTGAACCGTGGACCTCTAAGCCACATTGTGATTGTAATAGTGTTAATATGTTCTTCTCTTGTCAAAACAAAAGTTAGTTACATATTCTTTACATGGCGTCGCAGTCAACCCCATTTTGGCTGTTTTTGATTTCTTGGCAAGTTTACGTTCAATAGTTTGCCATTGCTTTCTGAGCGACCGCTACTCTTACCATTGTATAAAAGTCAACACAAGACTGCTTCCATATTATTAACTCCGTCGTATGGACAACAGTCGCTTTCAAATTAATTTCCGAAACGTGGCTGACTCGGTCACATGACTGTGAATCTGCGACTGGGATGGGCCCTAATTATAACTTCCCTTATGAGGTTGAACGGGGTAGGGGTAATGGCAAAATGACCGTCTGCTTCCAAATCACCCACATCTGTGTTTATAACGTGGTATGTGGGGGTTACGAACTGCGTTCGTACGCCTTCGCCACATAGCCAGCTTCTTCTCTTGTGAACTTGAGTAATTTAATTTTTAAAAATTGTTTACTTTTTCCCAGCCCATTACTTATAGAACTTGGTTGGCTTGCTTTTCTCCAAATGATTTAGGATGTGTTCCATTGACTTGAACCTAGTGCCAGTTTGTGTTAACACAAGACATGGCCTTAAAGAAATAGGATTAATCGGGAACTTACGTAAAGGACGCCGAATAAGACAGTTTAGAACGAGGGAAGAATTTCACAAACATTCACTAATTGGCGTCTGCGTAGAATAATGGGCATAAAATGGAATAAAATGTTGACTTCTCGTTCCTGACTTTGGGACGTAAATTACAAGTACCTCAGAAGTTGGAGTGGGTTCGCCTGATGGCGAGGGACACTGATAAAAGGGTCAGCAAGCCCACATGCAAAAATCTGTCAAGTGCGGACTACGCTCTAGTTCGAAGTGAACGGAAGAAAAGAAAAAAAAAAGAAGAAGAAGAAATGGTATGACAGAATCACCAATGTAGAGCTCATGGAGAGAACTAAACAAATCACATCGAATCAAGAGGTGAAGAAACGACGCTGGTGCAGGATAGGACACAGAAAACTTGAGGATAGTATAACTAGACACTCAATTTCTGGAACCCACAAGATAGGACACACACTGAGAAAACTTGAGGATAGTATAACTAGACACTCAATTTCTGGAACCCACAAGATAGGACACACACTGAGAAAACTTGAGGATAGTATAACTAGACACTCAATTTCTGGAACCCACAAGATAGGACACACACTGAGAAAACTTGAGGATAGTATAACTAGACACTCAATTTCTGGAACCCACAAGATAGGACACACACTGAGAAAACTTGAGGACAATATAACTAGACACTCAATTTCTGGAACCCACAAGATAGGACACACACTGAGAAAACTTGAGGATAGTATAACTAGACACTCAATTTCTGGAACCCACAAGATAGGACACACACTGAGAAAACTTGAGGATAGTATAACTAGACACTCAATTTCTGGAACCCACAAGATAGGACACACACTGAGAAAACTTGAGGATAGTATAACTAGACACTCAATTTCTGGAACCCACAAGATAGGACACACACTGAGAAAACTTGAGGATAGTATAACTAGACACTCAATTTCTGGAACCCACAAGATAGGACACACACTGAGAAAACTTGAGGACAATATAACTAGACACTCAATTTCTGGAACCCACAAGATAGGACACACACTGAGAAAACTTGAGGATAGTATAACTAGACACTCAATTTCTGGAACCCACAAGATAGGACACACACTGAGAAAACTTGAGGATAGTATAACTAGACACTCAATTTCTGGAACCCACAAGGCTAACGAAATAGTGTGAGGCCTAAAAACACCGGGAGAAGTGAATTACAGACATAGGTGAATAATAATGGGAGGACACGGAGGGAGCCGCAGAAGATAACAAAAGATATAACAGCTTCGCCTGGTTTTGTTGAGGGCCTATGCCTCCATGGGGTATACAGGTGTCCGAATTAACATCCGAATTGTCTCAAGATTATTAAAATGACTCAGGCAATGGGCCATAATATAACTTCTCTTCTAAGGTTGAACGGGGTTGGGGTAATAGCAGACTGGATGAAACGCGAAGAATGTTAGCTTCCCTCTTGTTATTCATTAAAAATGATGAAAACCACAAACTATTTATAATATAGACGCTCGCGATGGACGGTTTTGCAGAACAATTTAAACAATGTCACACAAGTTTTGTTTTCACAGCCGAGAAAAAACAACAACAACACACACTGTCACTTGTGGTCTCCAATAATTGAATCCAGGCGTTGACAGATTCCGCGTAGGAATACGTGTTGATACTGTCAGTGTTTATTGTAATAACCTTTTATGTGTCTATGAACACACATTTATGTTAAATCTTGCCAACACGAGTGACTGATTTGCCTTCCACCTGTCACCACATCACTTGCTTTGAAATCAAGCGTAGTCCACACACACTGCTTCAAGTAGCACTGAACTGAATTTTGAGTGTGGGGTAGCTTTCCTTATTACCAATGTCCCTTGTTATCAGGAGAACGCACTCCGACTTCAGAGGTACTTGTAATTTACGCCTGCAAGTCAAGGACGAGAAGTCAACATTTTAGTCCAACTGACCGGTGTAAGAGTTGAACCCCTTACCTCGGCATCAGCACACCTGGTGTTCAAGAACGCGCGTTCTAATCTATTCGGCCATGCTGACTTTCAGTAAATACTTATCTCTTATGTCATTTGCATGGCTATCACATTTGTGAATCGATAATTTTGTCTCATCTCATCTGTCATCTCATCATGTTCCTCTTGTACCTTGCGGTGTCGAGGTGAAGTATAAACTTCGTGAGAGTGCGCGATTATGGGCTTCATATATCGATATTCCCATGGACTCTGCTATTCTCTCCGTCCAACGTTTACATGGTCGGCCTCTTCCTCTGTTTCCATCTGGTCTGTATATCATTGCTTGTTGTGGTATGCTGTTGACTGGTAACCTACTTGCATGGCCAAACCATTTGACTTGCTGCTTTCTAATAAAATCTAGTGCTGCTTTAACCCCCACTTTAGTCCTGATTTCTTCATTTCTGATCTTATATCTTCTTGATACGTTGAGTATTCTTCTCAGAAACCTCATTTCTGTTGTGATTTTTCTTTTCTCTTTTTCTGTCATTGTCCAGGTTTGGCATTGGTAGCATAGAGTTGGTAGGAAGATTGTGTTGTAAAGTGCTTTCTTAGTAGTTACTGATACATGTTTGTTCTTTAGTATTGGTGCCATTTGTCCAATGAGTTGATTTGCATTATTGCACCTATTTTCGATATCGTCTTCTGATCTGCCATTTGATGATATTATACTTCCCAGGTACTTGAAACTCTTCACTTGTTTCAAGGGATGTTCATTTAGGTGAATTGTTTTTTGTTCTTCTTTAATTATAGTCATTACCTCTGTTTTGCTTGTGCTAATTTTCATGTTATGTTCCCTATACATTTCGTTTAGACTATTAATGTGGTCTTGTAATTCAGCTTCTGATTTTGCTATTAGTGCTTGCCCGTCCGCAAACAGGAGTTCTCTAATGGTTAGATTTGCAGTTGGTTCTTCTTCCGTGTTCTCGTCATGTGGTATTCTTGCTGTCTCTGCTTGGCTGGTTTCTTTACATATGTTGTCTATATATGTTATGAACAAGAGAGGGGGCAGGACACAACCTTGTCGTACTCCAGATCTTATGGTGAACGGTTCTGAGTGTCCTCCAGTTGCTCTCACTACACATTCACTGTTGTTGTATAAACTTCTACATAGGTTTGTTAGATGTGTACTCATTCCATATTGTTTAAGGATTTGCCACAACTTGTTTCTATCTACTCTATCGAATGCCTTTTCTTGGTCGACCAAGGCTAAGTAGAGCGTTTCATTGAATTCGATTGATTTTTCTATAAGTTGTCTAAGAGCAAAAATTGCATCTGTGCATCCTTTGTTTTTCCTAAATCCAAGTTGTGTTTCGCTTAGCTGGGGTTCTAAAGTAGTTCGTAATCTTTTTTCAAGAATTTTGCAAAATATTTTCCCAGTATGACTCAACAATGAAATGCCTCTGTATTGTGTGCAGTCTCCTTTGCTGCCTTTGTTGTTCCAAATTGGGATAAATATGGCATTTCCCCAATCTCGTGGTGTCTGTTGTTCTACCCACACATGATTGAATAGTCTATGTAGCCAAGCTGTTCCTACTTCTCTTGCTGCTTTAATTAGTTCATTTGGTATTTCATCCTGTCCTGTTGATTTGTTCAATGGGGCTAATCTGATGGCTTCTATAATTTCTTCTTTTAGTATGTCTGGTTCTAGTTCTTCGGTGACATCTGTATAGGTCTCTTGAATTTCTGTGACATCTGATGGGATGTTGAGAAGTTTGTTCGAAATACTGCTTCCATCTTATTAGGATTTGTTTTTGTTCACTTATTGGTTCTCCATTTTCGCTGTTAATTATTTCAATTGGATCAAAGGGTTCTCCTCTGGCTCGCATTGCACCTATCTTTTTGTAGAAGTTTCTAGTTGCCTCCTTGTAGTTTTTATTTAGGGTGTCTCCATAATCTTCCCAGTCTTTTTGTTTTTCCCTCTTTACTATTCTATTCACATGTCTTCTCGCTATTCTATATTCTATGCGATCACATTCTTGTTTGCTCTTCAACCACTTTTTATATTTTTCCTTTTTGTCTTTTACCGCTTTCTTTACTTCTGCGTTCCACCAACTTGTTATTTTCTTTATCCGTGTTTTGCGTTTTTTCGTGGTTCCACATGTTATTTTTGCAGTATTTAAAATGCTTGATTTGAACATCTCGCATTCTTCTTCCACTGTTTTTCTCTCTGTAGGTAATTTTTCAAAGAGTTAAGTCAGTTATTTCTCATAATTTTCCCGTACTGCCTCGTCTTTAAGGTTTTTTTAAGTTTACTGATTCGCATGGCATGTATTTTCCTGCTATTTGTTTTCTTCTTCTGATTGTTCTTATTGTGGCAACGACTGCTTTATGATCTGTGTTTATACTGAAATTGGGCACTGCCCTTGCATCTAATATATTTCTCTTTCTGTTATTTCTTGTTAATATAAAATCAATTTGGCTTTTAGTATCTAGATCGTTCCACTTATACCATGCGTATACTTGTGAATCTTTATGTTTATAGAATGTGTTTGTTATATAGAGGTCGTGTTGGCTGCAAAACTCTATCAGTCTACTTCCGTTATCATTCCTTTCATTATGCTGATCTCCAAATGCTCCCAGATGTTTTTCTATGCCCTCTCTGTTATGTCCTAGTCTTGCATTGAAGTCTCCCATAACTATGATTTTGTCCTGCTTATCTATTTTATTTAGCACGTCATGTATGTCTTCGTAGAAGTCCTCGCATTCTTGCTTATTATTGTTTGCATTACATGGTGCGTATATTTGTACATATGTTGTAATTGTTTGTTCTTTTATTCTCACTGTTATGATTCTTTCTGATATATATTTTATTTCTAGTATTCTTCTTGCTAGCCGTGCTTCGATGACTATTCCCACACCGTGTCTCGCCCTTTCTTGCTGTTCTACTCCAGAGTAAACAAACGTGTAACTGCGGTGGAGCTCCTTGCATCCTTTCCCCTTTGTTCTGGTGTCCGCTATTCCCATTAGTCCAATTTTCCCCTCTTCCATTGTTTCTATAAACTCCTCTTCTTTACTATTGAAACCACAGACGTTGATTGTGCCTATTTTTTTGAGTCGCTGATCTATCTCTTAGTCCATTAACATTGCCGGGTCGATATCCGTTTGGGTCAGTCCGTTTATACTTCTTAGTTTTTCTACGAGCAGTATGAAGATCCCCTGCCGGCTTACTAGGCCAGTCGCAGGTTTAGGACACAAATCTGACCACAGGGAGTCCATCCCCTTTGGCGAGCCATAGCCCCGTTAGCTCTTAAACGCTTAAATTAAACGTGTTCTGATCGTTTTTCTGCGTTAAAATTTGTATAGTTGTTTTGATTTAAAAGAACAAGAAATAACTCGTCACTTAGTAGAGCCTGCCTGCTAGGGAAGGGGCAGGAGATCTCCCTCAAGAGTCCATACACCTTGTTTTTTTCTGCTCTGGTCATGCAGGAGTGCGGGGGAATGAATAAGCTGAATATACACCTCTAGGTGGTAGATAACCGATGGACAAGGAAGAGGTAGTCGGATGTCTGTGTGACCAGGTGGAGAAAGTGGTGGAACAGATTGATCACCCGTATGTGGAGAGAATGATTAGGCGGGGCTCTGGACGAGTCTCAAAACTGAGAGGGAAGACCAGGAGAACTTTCAATCAGATGGCAGTTGGAACCATTAGCAGTATAATTCTTCGCTGTCTGTTGAACGAGCGGACGTAGAGCGTGTGGGAATGTCCTGAGTGTAGTGATGTTGTTTTTGAACTCAACTCAACTCTGCCTTAAAATATTTTATAATAGAATTGAACGGCTACCAATTGAAGTTACCGTGTTTGATCGCAGCGTGGAACTGGGGATTTATTGGTTTGATCACGGCGTGGTGCTGAGAATTCTCTCCTAGACACCCCCACCCCCATCCTCCTGTCCAACCCCCGAATGTTTTGGGTACCGAGATCGGATACCAAACCTTCTCGAATATTGTCGAAAAGCTAGAGGTCCCTTGTGCAGGATGTGCACACTAAAAATATCACGACAGAAGTGGCAGAATCAACAGTTAGTTGCATATCCTTTACAGGATGTCGCAGTCAACTCCCTCATTTTTAGCTGTATGTGGTTTCTTGGCAACATTACGTTCTGTAATTTTCCATTGCTTTATGAACGACTGACACTCATGCCATTATATGAAAACCAACGCAAGGCGTCTGTTTTCAAAGCAGCAGCAGCAGTGTTTCGAAAGCTGTATGCGGGACGGATTGCAAATTTCGTTTGTAGTCCGGTCGCTACAAAGTCTGTGAAGAGCATACCGTAATACCGCTGTACTGACACTATTGATAGGAAAGATAACTTACCCACGGGTAGATAGAGCCCAGATACAGACCAGATGGAAACAGAGGAAGAGGCCGACCACGTAAACGTTGGACGCAGGGAATAGCAGAGTCCATGGGAATATCGATACATGAAGCCCATAATCGGGCACTCTCACGATGTTTATACTTCACCTCGAACATGATGAGATGAGATGAGATGAGATAGAGCCCATTACCTTGGATGGAGTCTCTAGCGAAGGCCAACTTTACACAAATGCATGCCGAAATCGGACACATTATTCACTGAGGTGCGTTAAGAGGTATAACTCGCTCCACTCAACAGTTGTTAAGGGTCGTTTTTACTTAGTGTTGTCAACTATTTAGAGCTGCTGTATTTACACATATGGTGTGTGTGTGTGTGTGTGTGTGTGTGTGTGTGTGCGCGCATTCGTGTGTGCAACTCTTGAAACGTGTTGAAACAGCTGAGCACAACTATTCAGTGCTGAAAAGAGCCGATTCATACAACTATGTCCATAGCTAATCATATTTGTGCTTGTTCAAGTCTATGCATAAAAGGAGAACTGCGGTCTATTTAACTTTAACTGTCAGACAGGGTTTTCAACGTTGTGTTTTTTGGAGGTGTCCATGCCGCACTCAAGCCATGTCGCTGTTCTAATTTCCTGTGTGTGTATATACTGTATGCATATATGTGAAATCAACCACATTATCCGCAAGTTAACTGGAAAGTGTTGACAGACGTGTTAGCCTTTCTACTATATTGTCGTATTGGAATCTATTCAATCGTTTACGTCGAAACTGGATATATATATATATATATATATATATATATATATATATATATATATATATATATATATATATATATATATATATATATCTGTGTGTGTGTGTGTGTGTGTGTGTGTGTGTGTGTGTGTGTATGTCGGTCCGTCTCTTCGTCTGTCAATCTATATAACTGATAGATGTCCGTCAGTCCGTCCGTCAGTTTGTCTTTTCTTCTGCCTATCTATTGTTTTTGGATGTTTTTGGTAGGTTGGTTGATTGATTGATTCATTGATTGGTTAGCTGTTAGGTCGGTTGGTTGTGAAGACTCTTAAGTTCGTGTCACTGGCGTTCAGGTCGTCTGTCCATGAATCTAACAGAGAGACTTTGATGTAGATACTTTTATGCCGCCTTGGTATCAAACTACCATCGCCTCGTGAGCTGTGTTGAAGAGATATCCTTTCCAATTTTGAGAGAAACCAGCGGGTTGTGAAAAAAAAAAAAAACTTCACTTGTGTGGAGATACATGTTTGTATGTAACCAGATATAGATTCAGCGCGGCACATTCGGACTTGATCGGATTTGGCCTAGGCTGGTCATGTCCAGATTTGTTTAGGCAAGTTATTATAATAAATAACCCGGAGAACTTGGTGATAACTGGCAAGATGTAAAGGAAAAGAACAAGGGAATGGCAGAGAAGTAAATATAGGGATGGCTTGGCCACGTGGAATAATGAAGACGAAAACATAGAGCTGATCCTCGACTCTGGTGATCGTATGAGATGACGAAAGATGACCTCCCAAGCTTATCGGCTTATTATTATTGTCAACAACTCATGTTTCAGGCATCATCGGATTACTTCTCCCACACCATACAAGAAACTTGCAAGTCGTGTGCGTGGAATGAAATGGTACATTTTATTGCCGTTGGCTCTTTACAATTGCAAAACAGTCGCTATCTAATCACACATAAAGTCACAATATTCTCTATCACTGGTTTTCCTAAACCCTATAGCTTATCTCTATCTACTAGGCTATACGAAAACTATCTCTATTCTACACGATGTGAACACTACAGAGTCAGTCCCCAGTCTGACTTCCTTCACTCGCGTCGCTACACGCCACGCGGAAGGACCTTCATGCGTCCTTCGGCTCTTTGCGTGCTAGGTCAGTTAGCACGCTTCTATTAGCTGTCTTTGGTTGAGTGCTAATCGTGGCTATCACGCAGGCGTGATTCTGTCGTGACCAGTAGTGCTAACTATCTGGTCAACGCCTCCGTGTGAGGACTAGTTAATAGTCCCCCTTTTCTATCATCTATCCTGCCCTGATCCCGGGCAATGTGTTCCCTCTAATCTATCAGAGGTTGACCCCACGTCCCGGTGGTGCTCTATCATGAGGCAGGCTTCCTGCCTCCTGCTTCAGTCTTTGACACACACCCTCCCCTCCTGTGTTGCGTCATCAACTTTGACTCATTGGTTGTGACGCAAGAGGTTTCTAAAAAATTAGTGTGTCTAATTTTTGTCAAAGACTGTAGATAACCTGGCTTTGGGCTACTCAATAGACCTACTGACTAATGTCACAATGTAGCATCACTTTACTTGGCTACTGGCAATCGCCACAAACTTGTCTGGTTGGCGTGAGCCCTCTTCTCAATCGCAATATTATATTAATTAGAGGTATGTCTGAACCGGACCGTTGTCTTATAAGACCTGCCCTCAAATAGTAAATTAACTCACTACCCATACAAAGTTGACTTTCTGAAGGTCAACACATGAATTGCTTCATGTCCCCCATATAATATTAAACAACCATTACACAAGCTGTGAGCGACAGGCTTTACCTATCTCCCTTCCGCGTGTAAAGTCATATTTCACTGTTAAGTTAGTGTTTCGTTGACTATTATGTCCCCTGACCCGGAGTTATCTCCCTTTGATCTAATAAAAGTGTATGCAATTTATATGTTTGTTTTTCTGGTTGTTTGTGTGTTTGGATGTAATTAAACGTATAATCTACTTCTAACATGTGTATCTAACTATCATGTGTATGTAAGTTAGTTTTTCAAGTGCCATAATTCATTTAACTGTGGTCACAAACATGTGTATAATACAAATCTGTGACTACGTTTCTGTCTTATGAGACTCAAAATACTTTCACTAAGATCCTAAACTAAACTACACAAAATACATTCATTACAACACATTTCCAACATTGAAACAAACATTTGACGGCAACAAAAATAAAAAGTCTTGTTGAGCGGCAGAAAAAATCCGCTGACTGTTCTCACTCTCTCCTGTATATTTTACATTTGTTCTCACTTTCACACTTCTGTCACACATCTTTCACCTTCCCTTATGTCACACTTCTTTTACCCTCACTATTGGCACACATCTGTTACCCTCATTTCTGTCACACCTCTTTTACCCTCACTTTTGTCACACATCTTTCACCCTCACCTTTGTCACACATCTTTTACCTTCATTTCTGTCACATAACTTTCACTCTCATTTTTGTCACGCATCTTTTACCCTCATAGTTATTTAAAAACCTTGGAGTGACACTGTACAAGTTTGGCTCGTTTGACAGAGTTGAGCCTAATGACTGTGCATCAACCGTTACACACGTCAAGTATTTACAACATTTTTACATGTAAGAAAAAAGGGTTGATGGTTTGTACCCTGGTATTATTAACCACTGTATTCTACAGAAATATTACTCTAAATACTGACATACTAATACTAGTTCTATAAATATACATTTAATGCGTTGCCTATTTTAATCTATCTGTCACATTAATCCTAAAATAAGCTTACATTACTCCTAATATTTATCTAATTTAAGGGATGTAATTTACCTATGTGAAATGAAATTGATGTGAGATGAGTTATGTCCCTTTGTGAAATGGGTAATGTGAAATGTAATAAGTTACGTCCCTTTCTAAAATGGGTGATGTGAACTATAACATATTCTAACTAATGTTTTTAAATAAAAAACCCTATATGATTGATATTCTTCTTCTATATGGTGTAAATGATGTATCTTTAAGTGTATAATATTTCTATTCTATTATGGTGTAACCTAATGATGCTACTAAATGATAACGTTTGTTAAATGGATTGGTTAAGATGGAATGAAATCAAATGAATGAAACAAAGTGAAATATAATAAACTGAATGATACTATTCCTATCTAAACTTCTTATAATTAGTTGTCATGTTTAAATTACTATCCTAATCTACTTTTAAAGCTAAATAAATGGGCAAATTAATAATCTATCTAAACTAAAATGAAAAAGTATTATATTATTTAAATCTACCAAAAAAAAAAAAAAAAAAAAAATGAAAAATATTATATTGTCTAACTCTAAATTAAAATGACATAATCTATCTATATTTTATCACTATATTAAAACCTTATGATACATATCACATTAAGTTTTATATACATGGTTTTTAAATACCTCAGGTTAGTCGTTGCCATTAATGTTCAGAAACACGTTTTCATTGGCATACTATCTATACAATTGTTCTGGGTATTTGAAATCCATTACACAGTACTATTTGTTCTATGGGTATTGCACCTGTAGAGTTCGCTTGTAAAGTAGACCACTGTTCTCGTGTCTGTATGTATATAATCATCTGACACTGTTTTTCTCTGTTTACCACAACTAATTCACTGGAACATATATGGAGCTTAGCAAGTAATAAGCTGTCCTAGTTCACAAGGTGATATATTTGTTCCCAGAGTAAAGTTCTTACTTTTGATGTCTACGGACACATAGCAGGTCAATGTTTTTGGTACTTAGTTCAGCACATAATATTCATGTATTTCTAACATATTTCACATAGAATATTTGACTGTACTAAATTAACATCTATTACTCTACACTCTTATGTGGAAATTTCTGGTATTGCTACATCAGATGGTCGACTAAGGGTATCAGCCAAGATGTTATCTTTCCCCTTAATATGCTCTATACTAAAGGTGTAATTTTGTAGTATTAGCGACCACCTGTATATTCGGTCATTTCGATGTACACCACTCTGTATGACCGTTATTGGGGAGTTGTCAGTCTGGACAATGAAGTGCACACCCGCCAGAAATCGATGCAGCTTTCTCACCGCATAGATGACGCTTAAGGCTTCCAACTCGGATATGGAATATCTGGACTCGGTGGGTGTGATCTTACGGCTCACGTAGCAAATCGGATGGAAGATGCCCTCATAAAATTGGCCTAGTACTGCAGCGATGGAGATTCTGCTGGCATCTGTCCTAAGATAATAAACGAGCCTCGGATTAGGCAAGCGGAGGATTGGAACATTACTAAAAAAGATGTTTGGAGTTTCGAGGTGGAGAAGGCTTGGGTGGATAAGCGTAGTGCTGTAAGGAGATGGCAAAATGCCAAGAGGAACAGAGCTGGTCATCCTAGTTCCTGCTTGCACTTAGTAAGAGAGATGCACACAAAAGTAAGCTATTTCAAAAAACTGGTCAAGGTGGTTAAAAGCGAAAAATGGGCAGAGGTGTGTCAAAGAGTAAGCACAGACAAGTCACTGAAATTGTTCTGGCGACTACATAAAAGCATGAGTGGTGTAGTCAAGAATAAGAGCATTTCTGACTTCCAAGGTGCTGACCTCATCTGGCAGAGGACTGACGAGGACAAGGGCAAAGCCCTCTTTGAACGCTACCTTGAGCAGAGCAACCAGACAGACATGGGAGGCCGGAATCTGGCCAAGGAGGTCACCTCAGACAGATGCAAGGCCCAGAACACTTCGGATGAAGACACAGTGACAGTGAAAGAAATCAAGGCTGTGCTTCGACGATCAAAAAACAGTGCTCCAGGTCCTGATGGCATAAGATACGACGACATAAATAGGTGTACCGACAATGAGCTAGAGAAACTAGCAGACATGTACAACAACAGTATAGGGTGTGCTAGCATCAAGGAGGAATGGTTACACAGCTATCTGATTCCCTTGCCGAAGCCTGACAAAGACCACAAAAAAATTCAGGGATATCGAATTATAACCATGCAGAATACAATAGGCAAGCTGCTGGAGAAGGTAATTGCCAGGAAAATATCAAGCCAACTAGAGAGGCAAGGTGTTTTCCCACCTACCCTGGGTGGGTACCGTCCAAAAAGAGAAACCTGGACCAATGCAGCAGTCTTTGCCCACGATGTCTATGAAGGTTTCCACTCAGGCACTGAAACCGTTGCTGCAGCGATTGATCTTGAGGACGCATACAACAGAGTACCACTGGATTTTTTAATGTTTCAGCTTCTTGAACTAAACGTAAGTCCATTCCTCCTTAGTTGGATCGCTGCAGCCCTCTTCCAACGGAAAGTAGTTTTTAGATGTGGCAGTTGGACTTCGGAACCAACAACAATATATCCTGGCCTACCACAGGGATCACCATTATCTCCGGTACTGTTCAACGCCTACACAGTGAGAATCACCAGTGAGCAGATCACTGGACCTGGCAGGACATTGTCATATGCCGATGATGTTTTAGTGTATCGTCAGGGTAAGGATAGAGAGGAGGTTGCTGTGGAACTACAAACCGAACTCAATCGCATAAGTACTTGGTGTGATGAAGCTGGGGCAATGGTCAACCCAACAAAGGCAACAGTGACTTGGTTCTCGTTGAATAATCATATTGTCAACAATCCAACACCAACTGTAATGCTGTGTTCAGAGACGGTGGAAAGAACGCAGGCAATGAATTACCTGGGGATACGGGTTGATCGAAGCCTTGCTTATAATGTGCACATAGACCGGGTGATAGCAAAGGCCAAGCGGGGTTTGGCAGCGATGCGGGTGATGGCGGCAGCAAACTGTGAGCAGCGCCATCTATGTCTTCTGTACGAGGGGCTGGTCATGTCTGTTTTGGAGTATGCAATGGCAATCCTGACTGTCAGCCATAAGCAGATAGAAAGGATGGAAAGGATACAGAATGAAGCTATGCGCATTATTCTTGGATGTACAAGAGATACAGCATGCAGGGCGATGCGCTACCTTCTTGATTTTCCAACCATTGAAGAGAGAATGCAAGTTTGCAGGGCACGCGCCTACCTCAGAATTAACGCAAACACACAGCATCCACTGCATAGTGAAATTAGGAAGGTGAAGGGCAGCAGGTTAAAAAGAGGACGGTCGTGGATGGGTCAAGCCGAAGACATTCTTCAACAGGTGTGTTCACTTGAGGACTTAGAACCTGGCGAGGAGTGGGTGCAAGTGCCAACAGACTTCTGCACATCCTTTTCAGTTTGCATCCAACTAGATAGAAAATGCAGACAAGAAAATCCGGCTGCTGTTGAGGCTGAAGTACAAGCGTTGATTTTCGAGAATTCGCTAGACAGTGACGCGGTCATCTACACAGATGGGTCGGTCGTCCGACATGTGAGAAGCTCATGGGCCTTTACAGCTCGGGCCGGAGGGAGAATTGTGAAGGAGGACTCTGGTGCTTTCACTGAAACCACAAGTAGCCTGACCATGGAAGTCATGGCAGTAAGTAAAGCAATAACATGGCTCGAGACACAGACATTCACTAGGGCTTGTTTCCTTAGCGACTCAATGAACATGATCAAGAGGATAGAGGAGGGGTCGATCCGAAGAGAATGGTTGCTGCCTCTGGAGCGGTCTCGACTGGCAAAGTTAAGTTTCATCTTCGTGCCAGGGCATGCGGGAGTACAAGGAAATGAGCGGGCTGACAAGCTCGCAGGTGAGGCTACTGTGGAGGGCGGACGCGCCATGGACCAGGCTGACATTCTGAATGCTCTACGAGAAGTGAGACTTTTGCAAGAACCAAGTGATGACTGTGAATCTACAACAATGGCCAGACTGCGAGAGCAGCAAATTAAAAGAGGGGTGGCCAAACAAGAACACTACGCAGGAAGCCAAAGAAGATTGATAAACCAACACAGAACTGGCGTCGTTAGCCGCTACACGCTGCGGGATTTGCTGAGGAGGGGATCCGAGCACTTATGGACTGAATGGTCCGATGTGCAACGAGGATGATCTGTCGACTAACTAACTAACTAACTAACTAAAAAAGATTTTCAATTTTGACAATGCAGAAATTAATAATGCATCTTTGACATCCAATTTTACAGAAGCTTTTAAAACATTGGAAAATACACTTGTAATCTCCGCTAAATTTGGAATAAATTTACTATAGTAATTCACTAACCCCAAAAGGCTTCTGACCTGTTTCTTGGTGGTAGGCATGGTCAGATTCATAATTTTGGTAATAATTTTCTGGTCAGTCTTTAGTTGACCTTGAGAAATGACATGACCCAAAAAATCAATTTCTTTTAGGCCCAATTCGACTTTGCTCGGTTTGACAGTGAGCCCGAAGAGTCGCAACCTATTAAAGACATGTCTCAGTTTCAGTAGGTGTGTTGTCCAGTCATCAGTATGGACATATATATCATCTATATCGGTCACTGTATTCGTCACTCCATGAAGTAGATCTCTAGTTAAGCGTACGAAAGTGGCAGGAGCGTTTCGAAGTCCGAAAGGAAGAAAACGCCACTCGTAAAGTCCTAAAGGTGTTGAAAAAGCAGTAAGATGGATGGATTGAGACTACATAGGGACTTGCCAATATCCCTTAGTGAGATCTAATTTAGAAAAGATTTTGGAGGTGGACATGTCAAGAATAAGATCTTCGCAGGAAGGAATTGGCTCTGCGTCGATCTTGGTGACGTTGTTGAGCTTTCGATAGTCCACGCACAGACGAATTGTAGAATCTTTCTTCTTAACTAGAACAATTGGAAAAGAGTACTCAGAGGTGGATTTCTGGATGATCCCACTAGCCTCTAAATTCAGAATTTCCTTATTTAGATTTTCCCTATAGCTTAGTGGGATTGAGTACGGCCTGCATTTAATAGGCTTAGAGTCCGAAAGAAGAATGGAGTGTTCGATTCTGTCCGTCCTACCTGGAATGTCAGAGAATATGTCTTTGTATTCCGTCACTAATTCTACTAATTGTCGTCGTTGACTGTCTGTTAGTCCCTGTTCTATATGTATGCTATCTAATGTAGCAGTCTTGTCTACAATAGGAACTGGTAGTTCCATTCCGTCGTCGTCTACCTGATTCAGTACGGTGGTGGTGCTAAGTGTGTATTCTGTATTCTCGCTAAGTGTATGCTCGTCGGATATGCCAGTCTCGCTAACTAGTGTTGTTGCGTTGTGTATGTCTGTCGTCTGATCACTAGGTGTGGGTGCACTGTGTTCGTCTGTCTCTACTTCTGTCTCTTGTCGTGAATAGTAGGGTTTCAACATGTTGACATGGAATATCTTTAAGTTTCCGTTTATTGATATTTCATAGTCAACATCTGAAATTTTACGTACCACCTTGAATGGCCCTTGCCATGAAGTCAATAATAAATTTCGTTTGTCAGGAAGCAAGAGAAGTATGTCTTGATCTGGTTCAAGTTCAATTGTTCTCGCCCCTATGTTTGCATATTGATTATCCCAATCACTATCAAATGGCCTAGAAGCCAGTGTAGAAGGTTGTACTTCAGCTGTAGCATGTTTACCCTTTCGTACTAACTGTTGACAGACATTACACGAACGACAAAATAATTTAATATCATTGCAAAAACCTGGCCAATAAAAATGAGCCTGAATTCTGGCCCTGGTTTTGTCATATGCAAGATGGCCAGCAAAGGGTGACTCATGTGCAATCTTTAGCACAGTTATGCGATGTTGTACAGGTAACACCGTTTGCTGAATCTCATTGTTACCAGTAGTATAATATCTAGTAAGAATGCCATTATTTAATCTGAAGAACCATGATGCGTTCTTTGTCACTTTTGCTCGTTCTTTCAATACTTTTAAATAAGGAGACAAACTAGGATCAGCTTTCTGCTGTTCTATGAATTTTTGTCTGTTGGTATCATCAGTGCTAGATGGAGAAAGCACCAGTAGTCTCTCATCTTGTAGCGTGTCTTGATGTTTTATAGTGTCTGCTCTGGTTGTTGCATTAACTGCATTCAGTTGGTTCCATGCAGTTATTTCATCGCTAGTACATTGTTTTAGTTGGGGTAAGCAACCCAGAATTAAATAAGTACAAGGGTTGTCAAGTACAGCACAAGTAAATGTACCCGAAAGGAAAGGAGTGTTAATACGGGCTTTGGCCAACGGGTAAATTTCAATGTTACCCGAAAAGGTTCGGCATTTGACAGAGTCACCTGTATAATCCTCTTGACTCACCAGTTCCTTTCTGAGACCAATAAGGGTACTACCGCTGTCCAGCAAACATTGGCATGGTCTATCATTGACCATTGCATTGTGGAACTCTAAATTGCCTCTGGAGGCTAAGGCTGCATTCACACTCTCAGATGAGAATGGAACTGTATGTCCACATTCTAATTTTCCGTCAGCATGAAATTGGTGACATCGCTCACAACTGTCAAAACTTAACATATCGTTTACACAACACACCTCTTCCGTTTGGTTAACAGGTAATTCATTTTCAACATCACACTCAGTCTCACTACCACTATCAGAAGATGTATCAAGTAAAATAGCATTGTTGGCTTTCATACGTTGGCGGCCTAGGCACTTATTTGAATAATGGCCGTAGCTGGAACAAAAAAAAAACATTTGATGGCACGCCGGTATGCAGATCTTTTGTTCTGTTGCTTCTTAATAACATTTTCAAGATGTGCCGGATAACTTGGCGATTTGTCACACATTGAATAAGTGTCATGTAAAAGTTGACAGTGGATACATTTTGAAATTTTTCTATCTTTCTTGTCAAATTTATTAAATGGTTTTCTATTGCTCTGATAGTTTTTAGATTGATCTTTTACAAAGGAAACTATTTCAGAGTCATTTGAAGTCTTAAAAATATTTCTGTTTGAAGAAAAATATGCAGACCCTTTCTTTTCAAACTGTTCTATGGTTTCAATGTCTGACTGCTGCAAAAATTTAGCAAAAGAGGATGGTATCGTGGATATTACTTTATCCATAGTTATTAAGTTTTTCAATCTATCAAAGTCTTTTCCTATGTTAGCTGCTTTAAGCCACCTATTTAGTACACTTTGAACATTTGAGACGTAGTCAATGAAAGTCTCAGTAGGTTTAGGTTTTAAATTTGAGAACTGAACCTGATACCCAGGGGCATCAAGTAAAAAGTGTTGCATAATCCTATCACGGATTTATTGGTAGTCAGATCTAAGATCGGTTGGTATAGATTCTATCACTTTAAGGGGCTCACCACTCAGGTTCTTCATATAAATCATAGCCCACATCTCTAAAGGAACTTGGTGATATTTAAACTGATACTCGACATTTTCTGTCCAAGCAGATATTGAATCGTCTTTACAATATGGTTTGATAATATTTTTGTATTTGTTGAACTTATTTTCTTCTTGTTGACTTTTAAGTTTAGTGGCAGAGATCTCTGCGTGTGAGTCTACATCCATCTCTTTCATCTTTAACTGTGTCTCTGATTCTACTTGTATTTGTTTTTCCTTAACTCTTGCCATTTCATCTATCTCCTTTTGCTTTAGATCTAATTCTCTTTGTTTTAATTCTTTATCTTGTTCTAATTGTTGTTGCTTAACATTCTTATCATGTTCTAATTGTTGTTGCTTAATTTGCACTTCTTTTTGTTTTGTTATCTCAGCTAGTTGTATCTGGTGTTGTCTTTCCTGTGCGCGTTCATCTCTCTCTGCATCCTTTGCTTCTTTAAATTTCTGATCCGCATATTGTTCTAGCTCTTTACCTGAGTATTGCAATTCTTTGCCTGCTTTAATGAAGTCAGCTAGAGTAGCCATGTTGTTGGGTAATTGGCTCGCGTTGACCTGAACTGACTGCTTCACTCAGTTATTTTTCTTTAATATGCTATGTTATTTAATATATGAGCACTACCAATTGTACTCTTTGTTTACAATCTGGAAAATTGTATTCTCCAAAAAATTAGAGCACAAAGTCTGTTCATACAATACACGCTGAAAAAGAGATGCACTATTAATCACAATGCATGCCAAAAACGTAGGTTTTACTCATCTTAATGTTCCCGAGAACAAGGAACAACACGTCAGCAACACCGGTCCCGTTGTTTGGCACCCCGGAATACACACGAGTTTTCTACTCAGGTCACCTCGTTTGGCACATCGGCATACACTCACGTTACCTATCAGCTGTTGTTCACCCTGGTTTACAGAGCAGCAACAATTAACAACTCGTAAACGAAAAATAGATTTTTGACAAATTGGTAAGATGACACTGACATGCCCACGAACAAACAGAATATCGATTAATTAATATTTAATGTCAATGTCCTGTCTTCGTTCTACAGTAATATGTCTTTCGTTACTAACCTAGTTTAATCTATGGAAGTATGGTGCAGACAAAATCTAATTTGCATAGCCGAAAGTAGTGCCCTCGTGACGGTAAACAAATCGAAAAGTACGAAAAAAAAAATTCAATAACTGCTTTTAAATAAATATAAATATAATAATAATGTGTAAATAAATAAATATATTCATTCTCTAACTTAAATAAACAAATAATACTTAATATATCGTAAAGATTCAGGCAGGCAGTAGCTTGGCAGCTTGTAAACACTGAAATGCTGATTCCAAGTGGCGAGGCCCAACTGCTTGTCAATCGTGCCACGTCACAGGCGCAGCGCTATTTTTAGCTTGCAAAAATCAATACTGTCGCTGACCTCTGTATTGCTCCGCCATGAATCATTTTTGACAATTATTCAAAAACAAATAAATAATTACATAAATAAATGAAAGAAGAACATAATATTAATACTTACAACTTTGAAAAACACATTATTTAAATATATAACATTCTAATAAGCACAAATAAACATTATTTCATCACGATAGGCACAATTCTGCTGGCAACTCGATCTAGTCTGCATACGTCATCGTCACTGACACAAATTAAACATTTAATCTTTGTAATATCTTATCCGTAAACCTAGTCTAGAGCCGTGGGTAAGTGTTATAGCTTGAACTCAGGTTCAAGCCGCACTTCTGACTCCACATTTAATCCTATTGCCTGTCAACAACTCATGTTTCAGGCATCATCGGATTACTTCTCCCACACCATACAAGAAACTTGCAAGTCGTGTGCGTGGAATGAAATGGTACATTTTATTGCCGTTGGCTCTTTACAATTGCAAAACAGTCGCTATCTAATCACACATAAAGTCACAATATTCTCTATCACTGGTTTTCCTAAACCCTATAGCTTATCTCTATCTACTAGGCTATACGAAAACTATCTCTATTCTACACGATGTGAACACTACAGAGTCAGTCCCCAGTCTGACTTCCTTCACTCGCGTCGCTACACGCCACGCGGAAGGACCTTCATGCGTCCTTCGGCTCTTTGCGTGCTAGGTCAGTTAGCACGCTTCTATTAGCTGTCTTTGGTTGAGTGCTAATCGTGGCTATCACGCAGGCGTGATTCTGTCGTGACCAGTAGTGCTAACTATCTGGTCAACGCCTCCGTGTGAGGACTAGTTAATAGTCCCCCTTTTCTATCATCTATCCTGCCCTGATCCCGGGCAATGTGTTCCCTCTAATCTATCTGAGGTTGACCCCACGTCCCGGTGGTGCTCTATCATGAGGCAGGCTTCCTGCCTCCTGCTTCAGTCTTTGACAATTATAATGATGATGGTAATGTTTCCTATAAAACGTTATGCAGCTATTATCGATAGTTTGAACGCAATGCCCAAAGAAAAATGCATATCACTATACTAAAAAGAGTTTGTTTGAGACTATATACATAGTCCCAGGTGGTTGACAACGGGGGATTTAAATGAAAACCTTAAATGTGTGGTTTGTGTGTGGGTTGGTGTGAATATATTCTGAAAAATCAAAGAACAAATGAATCATTTTTCGATTTAGTCACAATTGCGTTCAATGCAAATCCTCCAGCGCGGATAAAGTGCTTGGATTCCTGTAGAAAAAAAATTCTCCAGAGTCACTATACTAGGTGTACCAGACCCGGTCGTGAACAATCTGTCACAGAAGTCAGGCCGTTTTGAATCTTCCTACTCCACTCATACACTTGCTGCAGTAACAGGCATGCATCACCATACTTGACCCTCATTCACTGACGAATTTCTGTAGGTTTCACCCTTCACTGATTAAAAACAAAACGGATAACAGAATGCTGCTACTCTTCGGTGCATGCCAAAAGTGGGGCGACCATCTTTAAACCGTCCGTAAACGTAGCCGTGATGCCACGTGCTTAACACTCTTGACACCCTTAACATCAATATTGACAGGCTACAAGACAATGACGTGGTGATCACACTTTGAAGGTTTTTACTTGAAGCCCCCTCGTATATGTAAATGTTACAAGCGGTGTTCGTATTATACTGAAGTGAGATGTTGAGTACCCCCTGGACATAACGTCAACAGAAACTCTGATTCCAGACATACTGCTTAGCACTGATAATGAACACACAACAATGCCGTTGATGTATGACACCACTTTGGTAGTTTTTCCGACTTCAACAGTTGGCCGATCAGTTTAGTGAAGGGTCTAGGATTATACTGGCAGATGGCCAGGAAGTTATTTCCTGATTTTTTTCCCCCGCATATCCTTTACAGGACATTGCAATAGGCACCAGCATTTTTCAGTTGCTGTTGATATCTTGGCAAGTTTTTACGTTCAGTAGTTTGCCTTTGCTTTCTGAACGACTGGCTCACACACCTCAGTAAGTAACCAGTGCTGCCGAATCTCGTACAGATCTGTTCCATACATGGGTATACGGGATTACGAACAACGTCCTTAAACCTTTCGCCAGAGAGACCGGCATTTCCTGCATAGAGTACGCAATAACTGAAGGTAGAAGTGAAGGTCCGGTACCAATCTTGCAAACTCCGCTGGTTCTTGGACATGGAGAGTGGAAGAAGTGCTCGACAGTACAGGCCCCATGGAGATGGGTTTTTGGTACCAGATCGGGAGAAAAGACTTTTCATAAGCATCATTCCGATACACACAAGCCGTTTCAGAGTTCTGATGACACGGACATTGGATTTATGAGTCCCCGGGAAGGTTAAGCATCATTCCGATACACACAAGCCGTTTCAGAGTTCTGATGACACGGACATTGGATTTATGAGTCCCCGGGAAGGTTAACCCGGTCAACAAATGCCCGCAGAAGTCGGATGTGTCGGCCTAACGGCGCAAGAACGCAGCTCTGCTGTATACAGGCACAACGCAATCACGTCCGAAAAAAAAACTCCGGATGAACGAAGAAGAAGAAGAAGGATTTATGAGTTAAAACTCAGTCTTCCAGAGGTTTCACAACCAGGAACCCAACTTACCAGCCACCCAGCCAACCATCAACTAGTCAGTATTACTATCCATATCACAGAATGGTATAGAAAAACTAATAACCTCAGTCTAAGAGAATAGTGAAAATCAAAACTTATATCTTAACAAAGAAAAAAAAAAAACACGAAGATAATGCATACATATAAAACTAATATGGAGAAAGAAATATGTGTTAGTGAGAAAAATTGGAAGTGGTGGAAAATTTCGAATTTCTTGGGTCATTAATTACCAACAAAGATGAAATAATGAAGGAAATTAAAAGACGAATATCTATTGCTCTTCAGAAACTAAAACAACTGAATAAATTGTGGAGTGGAACAGACAGACCTACAAAGATTAGATTTTTAAGAACATGTATCTTTCCCATTGCAACGTACGCCTGTGAGACCGTGACACTTACTAAACAAGCTGAACAACACATAAATGCCTTTGAATATACAAGTTATAGAGATATCTTGGATACTGAAAAGAATAAATGCACCCATACGACAAGAACTGAATATTGAAGAAGGCTGGCTACTAAAGACGATAAAATAAAGACAATTGAAAATTTTGGTCACTTAAAAGTCATGAAAGTTTGGAGAGAACAATCATGGAGGGTTATATGCCGGGGAAGAGAAGATGAGGAAGGCTAAAGAGAAAATGGGTGAAGGATGTGGCATATGATCTCCAGATGGGTCTAACGGACGCGGGACATCAATAAGTAATGCCTCGTAATTTTTAGTTTCATTCAACAGGCCAAATAATAATAATAACAATAATAATATTAATAATAATAATAATAATAATAATAATAATAATAATTTAAAAAAAGATACAATTCACATTGAAATGAAGCACTAAGTCTGTACTTCAAAAATTTATTTATTAGTGTAGTCTCCGTCATTCGTTATAGTTTTTGTCCATATTCTCACAAGGGCATATATCCGTGCACGGTAAAAATTAGTGCCCTATTTCCTAAACAACTGTTAAGTGCAAAGTCAATTTGACATTTTATCGATCAGCAGTCTTTAGTGTCAATCCCTATACCATGACAGAACATAGAAATTAAGTATTATAGAAATTCATTTTTTATGGTTAGCATCGCCTTAAGGGTCTCGGTGTTCACAGAATGATGTGGGCTAAGATCTTTTTTCAGTGGTCCAAACAGATGGAAGTCTGAAGGTGCTAAATCGGGACTATAAGGGGGATGTTGTAATAATGTGCAGTCAAATTGTGTAACCGTATCAACGGTGCGTTTAGCGATGTGTTGCGTGGCATTATCGCGCAACAGTAGTGCAGTTCTCGGATATTTGAATAGGTCTGGCCTAGGGGTTAACGTCTTTCTCAGTAATCCCGTGAGTAACGTAACCTGCGCGAAAATCGGTAGCGGTTCTCGCCGCGTTGGTAACTTATGGGGTATATGCGCCGGACGCTCAGAAAGCAATGGCAAACTACTGAGCGTAATCTTGCCTAGTACATCAACAGCAGCTAAATAAATGCTGATGTTGACTGCAACGTCCTGTAAAGGATATGAATTTTTAAAAAGTCGCCTAAGACGCCCTCTAAGCTTATTCAAGATTTCAATGTAACGGTCAGCATTCACCGTATTTCCCTGTGGGGTGGTAAATATAATAAATTAGGATAAGGACAAGTTTCGCTAGGGGTATTCAGTATGAATGGGGTCTAAATCCCAAACACGCCTTCTATAGGATTTAATATACTGGCTCGTAAAACCCCCAAGCATTGAACAAGGCAGAAAAGGGTGCAAGTTCAACACTAACATAGAAGAAATGTTTCCCATAGAAGGCTGGGAGATCCGGGAAGTTCTACCACAGACACCCGAGTACTAATCACTCTACCCAGAAGGTGTGTCTATGTGTAAGTGCCCCGCCCCACATTTAATCTCCCATATATATATATAAACAATGACAAGTATCCACTGTCATGCACATCCACAGTATTACACAACAGAGGGACAACAACCAATGTTAGACGCAACAACTGGATTACATGACAGAGGAAAACAGCCACTGTTAGACAAAACGGTACAATGACTCACTGTATCACATAAGAGTAACCATAACTGGACTATAAACATCAATTTTGGAACAACAGGTTAACAATGAAGTAACTTCAAGGCTTGGTTAAACCAAACAAACAAACAACTGTATTGTGAAAATATTTGGTTTCTGGGAAAACCCTGTTGGCTACATTATGGTGACATATACATGAAAAAAGTATCATATTTCAGGCAATGCACACAAAGTATACAACCATAACAGAAGTCCCCAAAAATGGTTCACAACCAATACATGTGTCAAACACAAAGTAAATAATCCATACAAAGAAATAGATAAAGAAAATCTATCTAATCTGTCTCTAGAAATATCCTATGGGTCTGTTGATGAATCCTTCATTATCCACTAGAAAAAAAGTCTGGCCATAGTCACACTCTCTATAATCCAGGAAACAGCTGCTTTGCATATATCCACCTATTCAGAAAATTGGGGATTGCACACACACACACACGGAGCTTTCATCCCGGATCATATATCACAAGCGAAAAACATGTAGGAGTAATCCATATGAATCCAAAGTGGATATACTGTAATCTCCCAAGTCACAGCTGCTAAGTACTGGGCTAGGAGCATTCCGGGATGGTATAACAGACAGATATGAGTCTGAAGCGTTCTGGCGTGGCGTGACAAACAGGAGTCCATGTGATTGATTCGATCAGGATCAGGCACAAACACTTTCAGTATATCTTTGGATGAGGAGTGGCATCACATTATCCATTAGAATTTCCTGACAGAACTAACTTGAATTGGGCATAAATATTCCCTCCCTTCTCTGGGTTAAGATGTAGGTTATTCTTTCTTCAGCTGAATATACGACTTGATTGACCGGGAGGTGGTATAATGCTTGATAGTCCATGTCTGGGATATGATGGATGAGAAGATTCAAAGGAAGCTGGGAGTCCACAAAAGCAGTTGGTAAATCCATACTGTTCCATGATGGTGAACCCCAGACTATCCATGACTCTGGTATATGACAGTTGAACGTGGAATCAGGCGGTGACTTTTAGAAGAGGGTATACGCTGTATCCATTTAGGCCAGGCATGCCTCATGTCTTTGAAGACATTGAAAAGATTAACACCGTCTGTAAGTTCCCAGAGGTAGGGAATCCACTTCAGCATAGTCACAGTCCATTAATTATCCAGGCAATGACATTCAAGTTCAGGGTGTGTAGCGGTAACCAGCACTCTCTGTAGAATATTAGGGGTAGGCTGATAACCCAGTTTCCTGCCTCTAAATCCAAACAAGTTGATCATAACTTCAGTTCCAATACTCCAGCCGGCATCTCTAGCGCCTATGTAGAGTGAAGAAAAAACAGGATCGATATACATTAGTCATACAACCAAAACTTCTGATAACAATGTATCATAATAAAACATACATTCTGATAACAATGTATCATACTAAAACATACATTCTGATAACAGTGTATCATAACAAAATATACATATATATATATATGATAAATAACAGAAAAACTTGTTAGTCTTTTACTAAACATGGTATGAACTCTCTAGTGGGTATTACCCAACATCTCAAAGTAAAAACACAAGAGCATGGTGTCATTTCCCACTCCCTTGAGATTATATATTATATATATAGATATATCATACCAAATGACAATCTTATAACCGCATTAAGCAGTAACAATCATGAGCATAAAAGGTAAATTACTCATAGAAGAGAAATCATGGGAATCTTTTCCCATACACTTGAGATTATGTATATCATAAAAAATGAAAATCCCATAACATCATTTATGAAAAAGACTACAAGACAATCACACCTCTGTGTATTTACAACAATGTAAACAAAAGATTAACTGCTAAGTGCATTAAAAGTCAAGCGAGAATCTCTCTCTCTCTCTCTCTCTCTCTCTCTCTCTCTCTCTCTCTCTCTCTCTCTCTCTCTCTCTCTCTCTATCTATCTATCTAACAAACTATTAAAGTTGTACAGATAGTAATATTTCTCTATCATAAGGGCAGAAATACAAATTATGCACTCAGGAAAAAACCCTTTATAACACAGAGACCAGTTGTGAAAAATAAGCATATAGGAATAAAGTAAGTTCACAAAATCATCTCAGAAGGGTGACTCATAGCAAGATTATATTGTAAGCTTTATGAAGGCTGACTGGACAAATTGGCGATGTCCCGACTGCGTGACGCAAACCAACTTTTCAATGAAAGCAATTCTCATAATTTTCACACACACAACTTCAATCATGATATTAGTTACATCAAATCATTTATCCTAATACATAACATGATATGTTTTATATAATATAATGCTCACCTAAAACGCAGAGAATAAGTGGCTATTAATTAACCCATTAACAATGGGTCACCCGCTAACTTGAAGAAAACATGGCGATTGATGAGACCGCCTTTGTCTACCAAGCCTTTGTCTCGCTTCAGCCTATGTTTCCGTGCTCGGCCAATCAATGGCCTTAATTCAAACAAAAGTTAGTTTCGTTAATTCTCCCGTCGAAATTTTAATAGCGCGTATAGCCGTCTGCTGGAAAAGACTGAGGGATGATGACATATATGTCACATTCCCTGTTTCAAGAAGTCGAGAAAAATCACACCCTTCTCATCACAAAACACGGAGGCTATAACTGTCTCTATAACACGGAGCTGATCCACGACTCTGATGATCGAGTGAGATGGCAGAACATGACCGCCCACGCTTACCGGCATGGCACATGATGAATGGATGGATGGATAACTGTCTCTACAGATTGTGACATTTTTAACTTCTTTCTTGTCGGCGATGTTGTGTGATGCCATTCCAATGACTGCCTCTTGTATTTTGGTTCAAAGAAATGAACCATAGTCTCATCACCTGTCACACATTCGATGTAAACCCTTCTCTTCAGTTTAGTGACGGAGTAGGGGGTTGATGGCTATGGATTTCCTTGCTTCTTTATGCCTGTCTATCATCATTCTGAGTACTCACCGTGCACAAACCTTTAAATAACGCAGGTCTTTAATGATGGTCTGGGCACTGCCTTTACTAATGGACAACATGGAACACAGTTCATACAGTGTTACCCGACTGTCACCACGAATGATGTCATCAACTCGATGAATGTTGTGTGGAGTCAATGCGGTTCACGGACGGCCAGTGAGGATTAAGCTTCGTCACAACGACGTACACAACGTCGGACAGTGCTAATATCCACCAATGATTCTCCATAAACAATACTCAAACGTTTGTGGATGCGAATCGGGGTCTCCTCTTCAGCATTGAGGAATTCTATGACATTTCGTTGCTTTAACCGAACTTCTTTGGTGGCCATTTTTAAACCGTTACTGTTGCGTAACCCGTGACTTAAACAGAAGAGTGTTTGAGGAATCCCGCTAAATTAATAAATTGCAAACTGTAAATGTCTTTACATAGATAAAAAATAGGAGGCATTACTTATTGACCGTCCCTCGTAATCCGTGTATGTGCGTGTTAATCACGTCTTAGATTTCAGTCGTTGTTCTACGAATGCTAATGTTACCATGTAGGCCAGTGTGGTGAAAGAGGTTACGAGTGTACGGACATAACATATGGGAACTTGGTTAGGGCGTTGTGTTCAGAACAATGCTGTAGGGGTCAATTACCGTTAGTTGTGAAAGTAACGGACCCTTTTATATAAGCTGAGGTGTCTTGAACACATGGTGCTAGCCATATACATTTTAAAATTAAATCAATGGGCAGTCGATGGTGATGCGGTCAGTATTAGACCGGCTGTAGATCAGCATGGGCGAATGAGTAAGAACGCACGTTCTTAAACAACCGTTGTGCTGATTCCGAGGTAAGCGGTGCAACCCCTACACCGGACAGCTGGGCTAAAATGTTGACCTATCGTCCTTGACTTGGAGACGTTAATTACAAGTACCTATGAAGTCGGAGTGGGTTCGCCTGATGGCGAGGGACACTGTTAATAGGGAAAGCTAACCCACACGTACAATTCAGTCTCGCACTACTAGAATGAGTGTGTATGGACTACGCTGGAGTTCAAAGCGAGCGAGCGAAAAAAAAGAGACCAGCTGGGTTTACTTTCCAGGACTCGGTATTCAGTTTAGGCTGGTCTGACCCGTGAGTCCAGATAAATGATAAACACTCGCTTTAATGCGGCTTCCAACACATGACCACCGGGCACACATACATACTAATAAACGCTCGCGCACACACACAAACACACACACATGCACACCGAATATAACATTGAAGTAAACAGCAAATTCACATAAAAGTACTGATGGCAGTACAAGAAGAATGCCGTCTTATGAGCTCTCTCTCTCTCTCTCTCTCTCTCTCTCTCTCTCTCTCTCTCTCTCTCTCTCTCTCTCTCCCCCCTCTCTCTGTGTGTGTGTGTGTGTGTGTGTGTGTGTGTGTGTGTGTGTTTGATCATATGATCTTTTCCAGGACATATTTAGATCCAGGCTTGTACAGCGAGAACCAGACATTGATGTTGGGTGTACTTTTAATGACTGCAGTATTTAAAAATATTGCCGGTCCAAGTTTTGTATTCACCCTCTGTAAAATTCATGCAGCATAATAGGTAAATACAAAACTTGGACCGGCAATATTTTCAAACACTGCAAAGTCATTAAAAACACCCTATACAATGGTCGCTGGCGAGATACTGACCGCGTCCGTCAAGTACCGATTGGCCAAAACAGAAGCACGTTGGCACGGTTATTGTAACAGTATGTGTAGTTTGGGTTATAATTAGGATCTAGTGGGGAATTAGAGATACAGCACGATTGAGCATTATGAGTGAAAGCGGAGAGAGATGCTCAATCGTGACGTATTGTTGTTGTGAAGGGCAGTCAACATCCGATGGTCCAGGAAGGCAGACACGGCTTGTCATCTTACGCAAATAAACAAACTTTTATTCAACCTTCGACTTTATTACTTCTTTCTACACTATGACAGAAGTAAATATGGAGCCGTATGTCCAGGATTCTGAATTGAGCCGTCCGGCTACCACGCGAAGTACTATTTAACTCAGAAGATAAAAGTATCAAGAGGCTTTTCTAGAGCCGTGGCTGAATTGTAATGGCATCAGGGAACTGGTAATGGCCGTTAACTGAATCTCAGTCTTCAACGCTTTCCAGGGCCGCGATCTGAACTCTGGAGTTTCAAAAGAAAAGGCTTACTATTTCCAAGCGCCAGCCAATGAACGTTATCAAATTCAAGGGGCCTCCCATGGCCGTTGCATGAATCCTATCGTTTTTCAAGAAGAGCCATCCTGTCCTGGGACCTTGAGAAAATCAGAAATTCAAGTTGAACATTTGTCGGGCTCAACTAATCATGGAAAAAGCCTCGTAAATTCGTGATCGGGCTTCTTGAAACTAATTGTCATTGGGCTTCGGTTGACCTTGACAATTTTTTGGGCCTTGTCAATCCTACGACCCAAATGTATGACCCATCCCAAATGACGATGAAATACCCACTCGAGAATCAAGGAAGGGACCCAACCAGGGGTCGAAAATAATCCAGGCATCCCATGAGACGGGACCCAAGCAGGAAGAGTGTCCAGCAGCCCACGAGAAGGACGAAATTATCTGAGGACGAGAGGGGATATCTGAACTCCGCCACCGGAACTCTGGAACTAATTGTCAGTTGATGCGGGCTCGTGTAAGTGAACTGGATCCGTCAGCGAGCAAAAGAAGGTAACTGTTTAATTAAGGAGACAATTTGTATTTCCTGGATCTCCGGTGATGTGCCGTAATTTCTTAGTTAGAGCAGAGTCTAAGAAACAGGTACGAGGATTTATAGTGAACTTTTTGGTTTCAATATGAGTTATTGAAGACAGGGTTCTTCCTGCCTCTACGCTGACAGGATATTGATGGTGATTCGTGTAATTAATATTACAACTGGTGCTCTTTAGGGATTAACAAAGTGAAATTTTTACGATTCTGGAACTAAATAACTAATTGAACAGTTTTATGGACTGTGGGAATTGTGTGTTGTAAATTAGTAAATTTATGTGATTCATAAATAGGGTAATTAATTAACCAGTTTTTAGAAACAAATAATTTGAAATTGTGTGCTTCTTGGTTCTTTGCTTGCTTTCTTTCAGTATTTTCAGCATGGCGGAACAGGACACCCTAGCGCATCCTCCTTAAATTAAGAAATTGAAATTGTGTGTTTTTTTGTTCTTTGCTTGCTTTCTTTCGGTATTTTCAGCATGACGGAACCAGACAACTTGGCCCAGGTGTTGACGGGAGTGGGAACAGCGGTAGGAAAATTAAATATGATAATCAACCAACAAGGATTGACAACAGAAATTTTGAGGTTTAGTGGTCAGGCCAGAGACTTTAAGAAATGGGTTACTTCTATTGAAAAATATGCATACTTAATTTCAGCAACAGACGAGGAAAAAATGAGATTGGCTTATCAGACGGCAACGGAACCAGTTTCGGATCATATAAGGAGGAAATTAGAGGCTAGAGTAGATGAGACATGGGAACAATTCAAAGAAGATTTAGCCAGAAAATACGCAGAGATAACGGATCCGCAACATGCATTTTCGGTGTTGAGGCAGGCTAAACAAAATAGCAGAGAGACGGTACAGTTGTTTAGTGATAGATTGATTAACTTGGCGGAAGAAGCATTTTTAGGACAGAATGTAAGAGGAGAAGAGGTAGAGAGGATGTTAGTGGGAATTTTTGTAGATGGCATAAATTCTGATGGTTTGAAACTTAAACTAATGAGAGAAAACCCTGAGAGATTATCGCAAGCAGTTGATATTGCTGTACAAGAAGAAAATTTGAGACGTAGGTTTAGATTAAGAACAGGACGAGAAGTGGGAAGTAATCGAGATGACAGAGTTGAAGAACCTATGGAAATAGGACAAACAAGATTCGGATGGAATAGGAGAGGAGGTATACAGACGTTACAAGGTAGAAATAGGTATGATAATGAGGAAAGAAGAAATATGAGATACCCTACAAGAGAAACAGTAGCTAACACAAATAGTACAAATATTGTCTGTTGGAATTGTGGTCAACGGGGACATGTTTTTCGGTTTTGTAATAACAGGCGTGTCCAGTCGAATACACAGGGTAGACATGACAATAATAGGGTGAGTAGGAATGTTGTAGATGGATACAGGAATTTTACAGGTACAAGAACACAGGAAAATCGGCGCCCTACCTATTAGGCAGGACCTATGATAGGAGGGTAAATAATAAGGTCCCAAGGGTTAGAGAATATGTTAATAACAGGTATAATAGCTCGAACAGAGAATATTTTCAACTAGATGAAGTCAAGAAATTTATAGAAGATAAAACAGATTATAGCTCTTGTATATTAGAAATAGGAAAGTATAGAGTTCGTACATTAATTGATTCGGGAGCTCAGGTTAGTGTAGTAAAAGAAAGTTTTCTATATAATATAGTAAGAAATTGTAGAGTATTTAAGAGTCATAATAATTTACACTCTGTTACGGGACAGAATTTACAAGTAGTGGGACAAACAATGATAAATTTTAAGTTAGGAGGGATCAACATAAGACACCTTTTTCATGTAGTCAAGGGGTTAAATAGAAACATGTTAATAGGAAGAGATTTTTTAATAAAAAATGGAGTAAGACTTTTATATGATTTACACAAATTAAAATTCAGGGACGTCTATATAGATATGCAAGAAGACATGCATATATCAGCACTAGTTAGAGTTAAAATGACAACGACATTAAAACCACAGTCGGTTAATTTGATACAAGTGAAGCTGAAGAAAAACCCATATTATGTAGAAGGAAACACAGTCAGAATCACTGAATTACAAGAGGAAATAATTGATGAGCCTGGTTTGGAAGTTCCGGATGGAATAATAGCGTTAGATAAACACTTAACCTTTCCAGTTATGGTGATTAACAACACAGGTAGAGAAATTAAATTATACAGAGGGTGTGTAGTAGCGAAAATAGAACAGAACGTTAGTGAAATATTGGCAACGGATAGAGTAGAAATGCCGGGAACTAATTATTCACAGTCTTCTAGTGAAAGAAGTAATAACAGACGCGGACGCGGAAGTAGAGGAAACACACGAATGAATGAATTGATCCATCCATTCAAAAGAAATACAGCACAAATACATTCACTAGATAAACAGACAAGAGAACAGGAATTGTTGGCACAGTTAAAGACTTCACCAGAAAATAAAGAAGTATTGGAACAGTTTATAAAGGAGAATCAGGATGTGTTTGCAATTAGTGATTTAGAGTTGGGGAAGACAAAAACGGTAACAATGGAGATAGATACGGGAGACCATCCGCCGATTAGCTTAAAACCATATAGAACTCCCTTAAGAAATAGAGAAATTGTAGAAAAGGCAATAGAAGAAATGTTGAAAGCAGGGATAATCAAAAGATCAAAATCAGAGTGGTCATCTCCGGTGGTAATTGTGGCCAAACCTGATGGTTCGAGTCGATTCTGTTGCGACTATCGGGCGTTGAACAAAATTACTAAAAATGTAGCATATCCACTACCAGTGATAGATGATATTTTGGGGTTGCTAAATGGCGCTACATTTTTTACGACGTTAGACGCAAGAGCAGGATTTTGGTGCATTCCGATGTCGGCAGACGCGCAGAGAAAAAGTGCTTTCTGTACTCATATGGGTTCTTATGAATTTTTACGTATGCCTTTTGGAGTCAAAACTGCGCCATCTCACTACATGCTCTTAATAAATGAAGTTTTAGAAGGTATGCAAAGGTTCGCTCTTGCTTATATTGATGATATTCTGATCTTTACTTCTGGAAATGTGGAGGATCATTTGAAACATATAAAGTTAGTGTTTGACAGGTTAAGAAAACATGATGTGAAGTTAAAGCTCAGTAAATGCCAATTTTTAAAGACAGAAACAAAATATTTGGGGTATATTATAAATAGAGAAGGTATAAAACCAGACCAGGACAAAATAAAGGTTATTAAAGAGTTACCTGCTCCAACTAACGTTAAGGAGGTACGCGCCTTTATAGGAACATGCGCGTATTATAGGCGGTTTGTCCCGGCGTTTTCAAAGGTAGCTGAACCTATTGCAAACTTAACAGGCAAGTACGCTAGGTTTGGGTGGGATGATGGGTGTCAGGAAGCGTTCGAGTATTTAAAAAACAGTTTAGCACTGGTGCCACTGTTGACGCATCCAGACTTGAACAAACAGTTGATACTGTACACAGATGCTTCAGACAATGCAGTAGGAGCGTGTTTGGTGCAACCATATGGGGGGAGGGGGTCTGGAATGCCGGGGGTTAAAAATGAAAGGCCTATATACTTCTTGTCGCATAAACTTAGCAGATCACAAAGAAAGTGGACGACTATTGGGAAGGAGGCTTACGCAATACATTACGCTCTTCAAAAACTAAATTGCTACTTGCATGGCGCAAGTTTTGTTATTGGAACTGACCATATGCCTTTGGGGTCTTTTTTGGGGGCCCCAGTGCAGAGCGGGAAAATACAAACCTGGGCATTGGGCTTGCAGGGATGTGATACGAAAGTTGAGTGCATTCCAGGTAAGATTAACACATGCGCTGATTTACTGTCTAGGATTCCCTGTCCACAGTCGTCGGGTGACACAGAGGATGAAGGAGAGCCAGAGATTGACGATCGAAATTGGCAAGTAAATATTTTAGATACTGCTATAATAAATAGAGAAGAATTTGATAGTCTACCATCGGAACAAGAGTCTGAACATAGGGAAGATGATCTACACTTAGAAAAATTTAACATGAAAGAGGAGCAGGACCTAGACCCAAAAGTGTTACAAATAAAAGAAAAATTAAGAGAAACAGAAGATAACAAATATAAAAGGAATTATTTGGTTTTACAAGAGGATGGACATTTATACTACATGTCTGAAAGGAACGAACAACTGAGGAAATACATTCCAAAACATTTGGAAAATGAACTTTTAAAGGCATATCATGATGAAAATGGACATTTAGGTAGAGACAAATTGGTGAAGGCGCTTACAAGTAAATATTACTGGCCAAATTTATTTAAATCTGCATATAAATATGTGGATACCTGTGAGAAGTGCAGATTGAGGAACATGAAAACAATAAAGTGTCCCTTGCAGGATACTGACATTCCTCAGTTCCCAATGCAAAAGATTAGTTTAGATATATCGGGTCCACACCCCAGAACATTGTCAGGAAACGTGTATTTGATTCATATAGTAGATGTTTACAGTCTTTGGCCGGAGGTTTATGCAATTCCGGATAAGAGTGCAGATACAGTAGTCAATATTTTTTTACAAGAGTTTGTCCCAAGATTTAGTTGTCCACAAAGTATACTTACAGACAATGGTAAAGAATTTATAAATAAGAAATTTGAAAAGTTGTTAAATGATTTAAATATAAAACATATAAAGACATCATATTATAGACCTACTTCCAATGCTAGAAACGAGCGTCAACATCAGACGTTATATAGCATTATATCAAAGATTGTAGATGAACATGAAAGGGATTGGGATTTGTTTTTAGGACCTGCCCTTAACGCAATTCGTACTAATCAAAATGAAAGCACGGGTTTTTCACCATATTATTTAATATACGGGAGAGAACCGATACTACCTATAGACAATCTATTAAAACCTAGACGGAAATATATGGGTGAAGACTTTCAAGAGGTTATAATACAGGAAATGCATAAAGCACACGTAAGACTAAGGAATAATATAATTAAAGCTAGGGAAAGGCAGAAAAAGTACAAGAATATAAATACAAACTTGCAGGAATTTAAGGTTGGTGATAGGGTCTATTACAAGAAGCATAGGAGAAACTCTAAGTTTGATAATCGTTGGATTCCAGGGTATTATATTTTGGAAAAACTAGGTAAAGTATCGTATAAAATTAAGAACCAGGTCACGGGACATGTAGCAAGGGCACACGTGGAACACTTAAGGAGAGATGAAGAAGAGATAGAGTATAATAATAATAATAATTATTATTCAGACACAAGGTTTTTAGATGAACAACTCGTTAGAGGTGCTACAGTAACCCCAGGCGTTAGAAGAGATCCAGCACAAAATCGCTTATTAGCAACTCCAGGTTTTGATGATACTCAAGAACAGACGATACCGAAAACAATAGAAGAAGAAAAGTTGAATGAGACTCATTATGATAGTATGGAGGAGGAAATAAGTGCTCCGTTTAGGAACACTAGACAGGCAACGAAAAGGAGAATGGATAGACAAAGAGATAGAGAAGTGAAAAGACAGAGGAGAATTAGGGATTATTCAACGAGCGGGGAGGATATGCCGTTACTAGAAAGATCCTTGAGGAATAGTGATCGACAAATTAGATGGGATATTGAACAAAAGAGATTAGCGGCAGCTAAAGAGAGACATACAGACGAAGAAGAAGAAATGGATGAAAAGTCAGAGTCAAGTAGTAGTAGTATGGAGGAAACAAATGGATTGTACGAAGAAGAAGACATTGATGTAGAATTAGCATTGGTTCAAAGAAATTTGGAGTTATTGAAGAAGTGGAACCGTAGGAAGTAGATAAGTAGAGAATATTGCAGATAGCAATTTATAAGTGTTAGAATTCGAAAATGAAGAAGAGGACTCTTGGTATTTTTATAATCAATATGGAGGTAGTTTTGAATGAAGTATATGTATATATTTGGTTATTTCTCTATGGGGTGGAATTGATGGTTGATTTTTTTAGTAGCTTGGACAAATTGAAGGGAAATAATTGGCAGGTAGGGCCACAAGTAAATAGGTGAGTGGATGGTGAATACTACATTAGTATAGATAAGAGGACTTGTACTGTAGTTTACAGTGATTAATTAAGAGGATTTTCCGGGTAGTATGATGTGTTTGGAGTTAGGCTAGAAAAAGGAGGAATTGATGTTTGTACTATTTGTTATCATTGATATCGGCAGATATGCTTATAAGATTTGGATATTGGTCTGTAAGTAACAGATACACATATGTAGCATTGAATTGGTGGGTTTACTTGGAAGGGTAAACTTGAAATTGACGAGAGGAATGAAGAAAAAAAAAAAAAAAGAAAAGCTAGTAGTGTTGAATCAATATTTTTTTTGATAATAACAATTATTATTGACGGAAACTGAAGATAAATTCTGAAACTTTATTCATAAAGTATGTATGGAAAGAGAAGTGTGATTGCTTCTTACTTTTTCCTTTCTTTTTCTTATTTTCCTAAGTGCGCACTAACTCAATCTAACATATCTTTTCTGTGAGAATGTGAAATGGGGGATAAGGGAAATATCTTCAGTTTTGTCAATCATAATTTTAATGAACAATTTAAATTTAAAAGCGGTTCGCTTACAGAGAGTTGTAGGAAGTTTTATAGAGAATTTGGTGGGGAGTTTTTGGTATTATTGATATACTGGGAAGTATGTCTCTGGTTAGCAATTGGCTATGATGAGGTAGGAAAATGAGAATGGAGTTAGGAAATATAATTTAAATTTAAAAGCGGTTCGCTTACAGAGAGTTGTAGGAAGTTTTATAGAGAATTTGGTGGGGAGTTTTTGGTATTATTGATATACTGGGAAGTATGTCTCTGGTTAGCAATTGGCTATGATGAGGTAGGAAAATGAGAATGGAGTTAGGAAATATATTTTGAATTTAAAAGCGGTTCGCTTACAGAGAGTTGTAGGAAGTTTTATAGAGAATTTGGTGGGGAGTTTTTGGTATTATTGATATACTGGGAAGTATGTCTCTGGTTAGCAATTGGCTATGATGAGGTAGGAAAATGAGAATGGAGTTAGGAAATATATAAATGGAATGGCCTGAATAAATAGAGATCTGGTACATTATTAGTATGGTTGTTGGGGCCACTATACGTAATAATTTTAAGAAAGTTTACTTGGAAAATCTTTGTTTATTCACTTGGGGTTTTATTTTCGTGTAACTGGGCAATGATGGTTGTTAAGTGATTATTTTATTGAGACTATGTTTCAATGCTATATGTATATGTATTATGTTTTATTTCATGCTTGGTTTGGTTTTATAAAAAGTTAGTTTAAGTAAGTTAGGATCGTTGAGTTTATAGTGCTTTGAGTAAAACACTATTGGACCGTAAAAGTGTCTAATAATGATATAATATTTGCTTTTGGGTTGATAAAATGCATGCCATATTAATTTTGAAAATGTGTTTTAATTGGATAATTGTGACGCCTTGTTTTGATTTAGTTTTGCGTAAACAGTTGGATTGATAGATTAAGTGATGTGGTTAATGAATTGGTTTTAAGTTTGGTTAGAATATTAGTTAACTTTTCAAATACAGGGGGCTTTATAAAAAAAAAAAAAGAAAAAAAAGCCCTTTCGTTCAGAAAGGAATTATAAAATTATTGAGGGAGGGTATGGAGACATAGGCTGTTGGGAAGGTTAGGTTGCTTGAAAAGCTTCGAATATATAAGTAGAGTATAACTAGATAGAAGTTTAAAGGAAAAACTGTGAATAGCAGCATATAGAAGAAATACATAGGGGGATAAAGGGCAGATCATGGGACATGAAGGGGGCAAGAAATAGGTGCTGTGAAAAACCAGCTTTAATTATATTAAAGGTGTTCATAAAAAATTGAACAGGATCTCATGCTAAAAGGTGAGATAACGCAATTTGGACAAGATTGTGGTTGGAAATTTTAAATGTTGAAGATATAAGGCTTGAAACTTACGTAAAAAGTTCTATTTCATATAGGGTTGTATATATAAAGCTTGTAAAACATTATATCAACTTGGTTTATAGAAAACAAAGATCTATTTTTGTATGACGTATTTATAAGAAAAAATTTGATTGTACAAATTTTTTTATTGGCAAAGGAGGTAAATGTGGTTATGTGGAATATGCGTTTCTTTGTGCTTATCTTGACTATTTATTCCTTTTACTTGGTGCACCCCTTCTTTACTTCTTCTAAATACGTTGTTCTCGTTGTTCGGGTTGTCTTGTATTGAGAAATGCGAGTGATTTCCTAATGCCAGTTGTACAAATACGATTTTACGAGCCATTTTGTTTATAATATGCATATTTTATATAGGAACTTGAGGAGCCAAGGAATATATAGTGGATTGCTATATAGTTTGGGGAAATGAAAGAAGAGTAGAAATGGTAAGTTAAAAAAGGGTTACAGTACATGGTACGAGGTATAGAGGTAAAATGGAAGAAGAAGTGGGTTGATTATATAGCTGGGGAAAGAGTTAAAGAAATAGAATGTTTAATTAAATTGGAGTTGGTTTGGGGAGGATTAGAAGAACTATGGAAGATTAGAGGAAAAAGAGGGAATAGAGTAAGGGGATTAGGAGTAAAGATTTTTCCTTTATAAGGAAAATTCTTTAATAAACATGGGGAGGTGTAACAGTATGTGTAGTTTGGGTTATAATTAGGATCTAGTGGGGAATTAGAGATACAGCACGATTGAGCATTATGAGTGAAAGCGGAGAGAGATGCTCAATCGTGACGTATTGTTGTTGTGAAGGGCAGTCAACATCCGATGGTCCAGGAAGGCAGACACGGCTTGTCATCTTACGCAAATAAACAAACTTTTATTCAACCTTCGACTTTATTACTTCTTTCTACACTATGACATTATCTTGGTGTGTGTAGACAAATTGTAGATAGACATCATCTTCATGTGCCATGGTGATTAGCGTGGGCTGGAACGGTTCGCCATCTCAGACGATCACCAGACTCGGATCAAATCTATATTCTTATTCCAGTTTTGCCATGCGATCAAGCCATCTAGATATTTATCTTTTCGCCTGCTCCATGCTTTCCCCCACCCAGATTGCCAGTTGTCACTGAGTTTACAGACGCAACATACTTTAAACAGTCAGGTCAATAAATAGGTAGGTGTGTGGAGTTTGAGTGAATTTGATGAATGTATGGCTGGATAGGTTGATACAAAGCTAGCTAATAGCAATTATTTCATTATTGTCTTTTTCTCAATTACAGATTAAAGAGTATTCTACAAGTCATCATCTGACGCAATGACTGCCGAGTACCTTACGCAGTTCCCTCTGTTACTTCTGGCATTGACTTTGGCTGCGGGTTTTCTCATCAAGCGTTGGCTTCACAGTCCTGGAAATATACCGCCGTTTCCGGATAAGCCATACCCTATCTTAGGACACTTGCCTCTGTTGAAGAAATCGCCAAGGGAAACAATTGCACAGTGGGCAGAACAGTGAGTAAATGAGCTTGAGTTGTCTCCCTCAAATCTTATTGCAGTATGTTTAGCATTTGCATATCCTTTGCAGGAGGACATCGCTGTCAACATCAGCATCTTTCAGCCGTTTGTTGATTTCTTTGGCAAGATTACGCCCAGTAGTTTGCCATTGCTTTCTGAGCGACCTGCTCCATACTTTCATAAGTAACTGGCGCGGCTCGAACCGCTTCCAATTCTCGTGCGCTCACGTCAACCACGAGAGCATTTGGGGTTACGGAGAAAGCTGCTAACTCCTCCACCAGGGAGACCGGCATGTTTAGCATTACGATACACAATATAGTGAGATTAATTAAGGTAAAGCTGTCAAAACGCAATGGAAATAGGGAAAATAAGAAGTGACAGTGGTAGTGTTTTCAAGAACACTATTACAAAAAAATGGAGGACAAGCCTCATTCATTCATTTATTCATTCAGTAGCATGTCCTTTGCAGAACCTCGCTCCCATAACAACCATCCGGAAAACTTCTCGATCACAAGCAAGATGTCCCGCGTCCGACACACCATTCTGGAGATCATCCGCTTCATCCTGCACCCATCGTCTCTTTGGCCTTCCTCGCCCTCTCTTCCCAGGCATATACCCCTCCATTATTGTTCTCTCCAAAATTTCGTGGCGTTTCAAGGGACCAAATTATATCAATTTTCTTTGTTTTATCGTCTTTGATAACCAATCCTTTTCAATATTCAGCTCTTGAAGTATGGATGCATTTGTTCTTTGCTTTACCCAAGATATTCTTAGAACCCCTCTATAAGATTTATATTCAAAAGCATTTATGCGCTGTTCAGCTTGTTTATTAAGCATCCAGGTCTCACAAGCGTATGTTGCAATGGGAAAGATGCATGCTCTTAAAAATATAATTTTTGTAGTTTTATCTGTCCCACTCCATAATTTATTCAGTTGTTTTAGTCTTTGAAGAGCAATTGATAGTCTTCGTTTGATTTCTTTCATTGTGTCACCATTGTTGGTAATCAATGACCCAAGATATTAAAAATTTTCCACCACCTCCAATCTTTCCTCATTAACATATATTTCTTTCTCCATAGTAGTTTTATCTGTATGCATTATCTTTGTTTTTGCTATGTTAAGATATAAGTTGTGATTTTCACTATTTTTTGGGGGTTGAGGTTATTAAGATTTTTTATACCATTCTGTGATGTTGATAGCAAATGTATCATCAGCATATCGAATCTCTGGTATTTCACGACCACCGATATTTAGGTCATCATATTGCTCCCTGGTTATATCATCTCTGACATTTCTCATTATATTTTCAGCGTACACGTTAAACAAATAGGGTGACAGCACACAGCCCTGACAGACTCCTTGCTTGATGTCAAACCAATCTGATGTTTCGCCATCTATTCTAACCGCTGCTTGTTGGTATAGATAGAGCATTTTTATGAGTTTACTACGTGTGATGGAAAGCCCATATTCCTCATGATTTCCCAAAGTTTCTGATGTTGTACACAGTCAAATGCCTTTGAATAATCCTCAAAACATGAGAATAGGTTTACATTAAATTCTCTGCACTTCTCTATTATTAAATGCATATTGAGAATGTGATCTCTTGTTCCTCTTCCTTGTCTATATCCAGCCTGAACCATGTTAATTTCTTCTTCCATTTTCTTACGAAGTCTTCCCATTATGATTTTTAGTAGAATTTTACTGTCCAGCTGTGTGTACCGTCCACTAACAGCTGTTCACCCCTTCCCTTTGCTTCCCAGGTTGGGTATTTTTCACATAATTCTAATGTTTTTCTTTCATCTCTTATACTGACATGTCCTACATATTTCACAGCCCTCCAATGTGGACAAAAAAAGTTAGTTGTTTATCCTTTACAGGACGTCGCAGTCAACACGGGTATTTGTTGCTGTTTTAATATCTTGGCAAGTTTACGTTGAGTAGTTCGCCATTGCTTTCTGAACGATCGGAACTCATACCATATGGTAAACAACCAACGCATGACGGTCTGCTGACAAATCGCCCGCAGCTGTGCTTCGAACGCGGGTATGTGGGATCACGAACTACTACAGTTGTTGTCCCTTGTAAAACAGGCGCAAAAAATGCAAGAAATATCAAATCGAAAAGTTTATAGAAGAGCTTGGCCATGGGTGCTTGAGACTTCCGCCGTACCATTCTCATTTAAACCCTTATAACTTGTGTGGGTTAAAATTAAAGGACAGGTGGCAGCTGCCAATACTACATTCAAATTATCTGACGTCAAGATACTAACCCAGTCCGCGCTATTAAATATTGATAAAAGTTACTGGAAACATGTGAGGACCATGTGTTGAAAGAGGAAGAGGACTATTGGAGAAAGGATGGACTGAATTTTATGCAACCGATAGCAGTTATCAACCTACTGGAATCGTCCGACACAGATTAAGGTCTGGGCAGATCGCAGACATTAATCCACGTGCACACATATTGGGATATTTTGCTACAACTTCTCAGACGAATTGCAGGCCCTAAACATTACAGCATCAGCACACTGTCAATAGCAACATTTTGTATTCCATAGTGATTAATTTTCAGTTCCGCAAGCCCTCAACAATGACCAACAACTGGTGTTGAAAAAAAAAAAACACTAAACACATTGAATACCAACAGAAGAGTAATATTGCTGTGGAAACTGGCATAGTGTGGCATTCCAAGAAACGTGAGAACAAACACGTTGTCAAATAAGGGTGAACACACGAACATACGAATAAATCTATAAACTTCAATGAAAAGAGGACCAACATCTTGGCCATTAAGAAGGAAGCCCACTACAGAGACATTCACAACTACATTCGTCTTGCAAAACATGTAAAAATCATGTTCCGTCTCTGAACAGTAAACAGCAGAGTAGGCAATCTTTCAGGAAGACTCAAAACGGTTCTGTCACCAATGTGCACGTGTGAACAAACTACACAGACAGCCGAGCAGATCCTTATAAAATGACACACGATGACTAAATTGTTGTATCATTTATGGTCACTCCATACGCACATTAACGCACAGCTGTTTGGAAGCCATCACGAACTCCAAATAAAAAGCTAAATGCATCCTAGTAACATGACTCCCTGCATACACATTATTAACAAGATTTAACAATTTTTTTTATTTTTTATTGTTTTTATTAACAAGAAGCTGAAGAAACAAGAAGGAAATGAAATATAAGGTAAAAAATATATTCATTCTACTTTCCTGTTCAATTCCATTTCGGTTCCACATTATTTACCCCATGCCTCTGTAAATTCTGTCTTTACTTTAATTACATACACATTGCACCCACTCCCATAACAATCTGGATACGTGTTGTGTCATCACCGGAATGGTGACCGAAAAAATCGAGGTGCGGTACTGTAAAACAAGTTTTGTTATAGTATGTCCCGATTTGAATGCCTTCATTCACGATCAATTATTTTGAAAACTGTCTGTTGCATCGTTATGAAATTTGTCCAGCCTTCTTATAATTACCCCCAACCAAGGAATATGTCTTTGATAGGTCTAAAAACAACTTAAATCATCAAAAGCGGCGACATTCCTTTGATGTTTTGCTGAACAACTAGTGATTTCTCGCTAACAAAGTTATGTTTACAGTAATGGGAGACCTGCCAATTCAGATGACACACAAAGGCGTATCCGGATTCGTATGGGAGTGGGTGCAATGAAAGAAGTAGCTTAAAATCGAACAGGGTCGGCTGCATTGCACCGGGTTTTATCCCATATGGCTCAGTTTCTTTCCGCAGCGGGGAAAGCGTCGCACAAAGCACGAACTCCGTAGCTCCAGCGACGACCCTTGGGAGTCTCCGAAAAAATGCACTCGTGAAATGAAGGACGCGGCCCGGAATCGAACATACAACCTTCGGAGCCCGAGTCAGACGGCTTGACTACTTCACCACGGAGAATCCCGAGAGGGGTGCAATGTGTAATATTAGTAAAGACAGAGAATTTACATAGGCACGGAGTAAATAATTTGTAAATTAACAGGAAAGTAGAAGGAATATATTTCTTACCTTATTTTTCATTTCCTTCTTGTTTCTTCAGCTGCTGGTTAATAAAGTGTACACAAGTATTCATGTTAGCTGTTTATATTGAGTTCGTGAAAGCTTCCAAATAGCTGTGCGTTAATGTGCGTATGGAGTGTTACTTGTTTTGCAATATGAAAATAGTTGTCAGTGTCTCTTTTATATTGAGGCAAAAAAACAACAACACACACACTAGGTAGGTAGGTAGGTAGGTAGACAGACAGACAGACAGACAGACAGACAGACAGACAGACAGACAGACATACAGACAGACAGACAGACAGACAGACAGATAGATAGATAGATAGATAGATAGATAGATAGATAGATAGATAGATAGATAGATAGATAGATAGATAGATAGATAGATAGATAGATAGATAGATAGATCCCCGCCAGGAGCTGGGCGAAGCCGGGCCGAGCCAGCTAGTTTATTTATATAATAATGTTTCATGAAAGTTTCCACAGTTTGACGACACCTCTGAACTATCCCATATAGATTCCCTCAGTCTGTTCTATAACGAAAACCGCCAGACAAATTCAAAAAGAGCGGGGGTGTGTCTTGTTGAAGCTGTAATACTCTTAAAATGATGGCATGAATCCGTGAGCCGTAAATTATAAACCGCATATAAATAAACATTGAAATCTGCTGTACAATCTCCAGAACAAAAATTTGTTTGTTTGGTGGACATAATGATAAGGTTATATGCTAAATCTCATCATTTTCCCTCAGTTGGTTAATGAGATATTGAATTTTATATTGAGGTAAAAAAAAAAAAAAAAAAACTATAGCGTGAATTCACTAGTTTTTCGCCAAAACATCAAAGAAATGTCGCTAATTTCCATGATTTAAGTTACCTTTGGACCTATCAAAGGCATATTCCTTGGGTGGGTGTAAATATAAGACGGCAGGGAAAATTTCATAACGATACAACAGACAGTTTTCAAAATAATTGATCGTGAATGAAGGCACTCATTTCTGGACATACTATAAGGACAGACTATAACAGTATCCGCAGGACCGGAACTACTGGGTGTTTGTAAAGTCTCACTACACTTTGTAAGTAGAACAAATTTGAAAAATAAAGTACATGATGCCATCAAACAGTGTACCCCACAGTCCACCGTGAAGCAATATGCAGCGAATGATTGTCGTCTGCTGGAGTAATTCTTTGCACTCCAAACAGAAAAGTGTTATTAACGGAAGAGAAAAAGTGTTTCGAAATGTTGTCGATACACATGGCTGGTTGTTCAAAGAATATGAAGAGACTACACAATCATGTCTTGAAGCCCGTGGTAGATATTTCCAACACCTGTTATAATGAATACTTCATTAATACTTTCCAACTTCCCCAAAACAACATTAGACCATACCAGTGACTATTGCAACTAATTTAATGAATATTTTAGCACATTTTGTTTACATGATGTAGTTCATTTTTCAAATGTTTCTACATACAAGGTGTAGTGAGACTTTACAAAGACCCGGTAGAACGTCAATATTATGACGCAACCAGATAATGATTCAGCACAGTACAACGGACTGTCTCGGAATAGAATTATGGTGGGGATGGTATTTTATCGGTTTGAGTATTTCATTGTCAGCATGCTCGAATCCAGTGTCCAGAAGGAATGTGGTTTGATAACTGGTCCCACATCATTCCCCGCAGAAAGAAGAGGGCGGGTGGGGGTGGGGTGGGGGGGGGAGGTCATCACTATAACATATAATCAAGCTGTGTTAAGGACATTAAGGATCTATTTTCAGGCAGTGAGGCGTATCGGATATGGTGCTAGCATAACAACACAAATAGGGGTATCCATTGGGTTGACAAAATTCTAGAAGACCTGGACTTTGCCGACGACATAGTGCTTTTAAGTTCAACACACCCAGATGCCCAAGAGAAAATAAACCATCTCCAAAATATTTAAGGATAAATTGGTCTCCAAATTAACACTGCAAAAACAAAAACTATTGATCTTACCAACAGTTCAGACGACACCAAATTAAACAACCATGTTCTTGAAAAAGTCAACAGCTTCACATACCTAGGAAGCAAATTGACATCTACAGGGGACTCAACACCAGAAATATTATCTAGAATCGCACTGGCATCTGGTGCCTTCAATAAACTGTCAAACATCTGGAAGTCAAAGACACTCACCAAACATACGAAACTTAAAAATCTTCAACTCTTGTGTGATTCGAATGCTAACGTATGGATGTGAGAGTTGGAAATCAACGGTAGCTTTAGATAATCAAATTAGACATTTTTGAGATCAAATGTCTTAGAAAAATTCTAACCCTCCACTGGACAGATTTCAGAACCAATACGCAAATAAGACAAGAGACTAAGCAAGACATTGTATCCAATTTTATAAGAAAACGCCTTTGGAACTACATCGGCCATGTACTCAGAATGGACAAGACAAGACTCCCCAACCAAGCCCTCTTATGGTCACCAGTAGGGAAAAGAAAACGGGGAAGACCAAGAGAGACCCTGCGTGGAACCATCATCAGAGAAGGCTCATTCAACGACCAAGTGAACATCCAGGATCTACAACAGGTAGCAGCGAACCGCCGGACATGGAGAGCCATGACTTCTGCCCTATGCGCAGCCTTAAGCTCAAGAGGAAAGACTAACTAACTAACCATATTTATAGGTCAATCGGCACTCGATGAGTGATCTGGTCGACATCAAAGCCACCGCCTTTATTTGTCAGGTTTTTAAAATTTTTTTTTTTAGCATATCCTTTTTACAGGACTTAGCTGTCAACACCAGCATCTTTCAGCTGTATGTTGATCTCTTGGCAAGATTACGCTCAGTAGTTTGCCATTGCTTTCTGAGCGGCCGGCTCAGTATCCCGCAAGTCACGAGCGGGGGTCGAACCGCCTCAGCTCTCGCTCCGCTACGAGACTCTGCGTGATAAACGGGATTACAGAGAGAAAGTGTTGTAACCCCACAGCCAGAGAGACCGGCATTTGTCAGGTGGTTAAACATAATTTACACCACGCGACATGTACACTTTCCGCAGTAGAAGGGGAGATAACCATATCAGAGAAGCTAGTAAGTCAAAGAAACAAAAGATATGAGGGCAGCAGGGCAGAATAGAAAACTTCGCTCGCTCTTAAACTTATGTTTGCTGCTGTCGAGGTAGCGGGTTCAACCCTTACGCCGGTCAGTTGGATCAAAATGTTGACAAAAGAATAAAACACATTAAGAATCAACCACTTTCTGTGTCACCCGGCCGTCTTTTGGCTAAGATCAAAGGAATATTATATCTACACTTGATTTTGCCAGAACCACAAGCAGAGGCGGTCAACTGATTAACACACAGGGACGAGAGAACCCGATGGGGAGGCTCTGGCCCTTGGGGGAACCGCAAGCCCTTATAAAAAGAAAGAAGTAGTTTCACGTGTATGGACAACGCCTGAGTTCAAAGCGAACAAAGAAGGATTACATTTCACGCAATGAAGCGTATTATGTATATGGTGCTAGTCTCAAATTATAGATCAATCGGCACTTGGGGATTTAGTTAGTTAGTTAGTTAGTTAGTTAGTTAGTCGCGGTTCCAACTTCACAGCAACGGGTCGTCCCCATTATGCTCCGTTCCTGTGCCAGTGAATATCACACAAAACGCTCCCCACTGCCCAATGTGAAAAGTGGAAAAGACAGGAGTCTCGACAAACAACAGCCCGCACAGATACACTGTGCATAATGCCGCCGCCAGAATGTCAACACAATAGTCCCCCACGAAACATCCAGTTTATCTCTGATGGAATCGGCAGTAATTTTCCCATCTGGATGTTTCCTAGATGTTCACCCACACAGTCCACGATAATACAGTTCATCGTCGATGGCAGTGGCAGTCAACTAGAAGACCAGCAGCCACGCATTTCTGCATAAGGCAAAAACCCGTCAACTCTGGGACATAGCCAGCTGCCATCGCTCCGAACACGCAGTCACGTTCCAAAAAAACCTCGGCCAGATTCAAAAGCATTTCACACGAAACTCACAGCTCACAGTGTCGCGCCACGCACTCACTCAGTAGCAGGGCGACGGAACTATCAACTTGGAGATTTACGTTGTCGATATCACACCTGCTGTCTTTACTTCCGTTGAAATTTCTTGTTCCCCCGTTAGGCAGGATATATCTGGAGTTAAGGTTGATGAGAGCAATTCCAATATAAACAAATCGAACTGCGTATTATGTTTATGAATTGTTTGAGACAATGATAACTAAAGCTAAGATGTTAACCATTTGTAAAGTAATTTGACAACACTGACCGCGGCCTATCCTCAGAACTGGGGACATGTTTAGTCTCTACATGGGCCCGACCCTCGTGGTCGTCATGAACACCTATGATGTGCTCAAGGACACGCTGGTCAAGCAATCGGAACACTTCACAGACAGACCTCCCAGCTTCATAGGCAGCATCTCAGCAGAAGGCGAAAAAGGTTGCTCTTTCACGTTTGAATGTTACTTGAATATTACTTACATGTTACTTGAATATTACTTGAATTTTACTTGAATGTTACTTGAAAGTTACTCGCATGTTACTTGAATGTTACTTGTGTCATTGAAGGAGTTTTGGTAGTGGCTAGTGCCTGCTGGTTGTGGTACATATCCTTTTTGTAGATCAGGGGCGCGGAAACTTTATGCTCCAAAGCCCCGTTTAGACATGTATAGCATCATGCGCGAGCCACATAAAATTATCAACTTACAAATTGGCTTGCTATATTTGGTCAAAGATGTAATTAACTCAACCCTAATGTGATGGCTCGAACTGCTTCTCTTGGGTGTTTCCTGTGATATTAGCAGGTGTTGAATATGTTGCCAGTCGCATCTGCTTTTCCAGGTTTACGTAAGTTATTCTGTGGCGCAGTCGACTCTTTGCCATGGTAAGTTTGAAACAAAAAAAAAAGCTACTAGCAGCGGTAAATTGTTAATAACACAGATACAGGGTGTATTTTTAATTACTGTGTGGGTGTTTGTCTGCTTAATACAATATATGATACTGGAAATATACCTAATTAATTATGTAATTCTGTATTTATTGCAATCCCAAAGAAATCAGGAGCCTTGGAATGTGATCAACATCGAACAATTAGTATAATGAGTCACATCACGAAGATTTTGCTAAGAATTATCATGCAAAGAGTTAGGAAGAAAATACAACCTCAAATAGGAGAAGAACAATGTGGGTTTGTAGAAGGAAAGGGTACAGTAAATGCTGTGTATTTACTGAGAACCGTAATTGAACGACCTATAGAAGTAAACAAAGATCTACACCTTTGCTTTATTGACTACACAAAGGCTTTCGATAAACTGAGACATGTCGACATGATAAGGATGCTTGAAGATCTACAAATTGATGGAAAGGACCTTAGACTTGTAAAAAAATATATATTGGAAACAACAAGCTGCCATACGTGTTGATAATGAAGTAGGCCAATATCAGCCTATTAAGAGAGGTGTGAGACAGGGATGTGTAATGTCTCCAGATCTGTTTTCCCTCAACATTGAAAATATTTTCTGAAATATTGAAGATATGGAAGGAATCAACATTGGGGGGCGATGCATCAATAACATTAGATATGCAGACGATACAGTATTGATTGCAGACAATGAACAGGACCTGCAACATTTAGTAGATGCAGTTGTTACACACAGTGAACAACGAGGGTTAGAATTAAATTGTAAAAAGACACAGATTATGGTCGTCACTAAGAAGAACGAAATACCACAATGTAATATACAAGTAAATGGGAATAGTCTTCAACAAGTGAATAGGTACAATTATCTCGGAACAATAATAACATCTGATGGGAGATGCCTTGAAGAGATTAGAACAAGAATCGCAATGTCTAAGGTAGCCTTTAGCAAGATGAAAAACATACTAATAAAAAGATGTCAATTGAAACGAGAAAAAGAGTGTTGAGGTGTTACATAGAACCTGTACTTCTATATGGATGTGAAGCTTGGACAATGAGCAGTCAAGCTGAAAAACATCTGATGGCTGTAGAAATGTGGTTTCTGAGGAAAATGCAAAGAATACCACGGACAGCCAGAAAGACCAATGAACAGGTCCTTCAAGAAACAAATGAAGATCGTAAACTGATTAGAGACATTAGATGCAGACAGTCAAAATTTTTTGGGCATGTTATGAGAAGAAATGAATTGGAGAACTTGGTGACAACTGGTAAGATCGAAGGGAACAGACCAAGAGGAAGACCTAGAAGCAAATACCTGGATGGCTTGGCCTCGTGGCATGGTCGAGACAGAAACACAGAGCTGATCCACGACTCTGGTGATCGAGTGAGATGGCAAAACATGACCGCCCACGCTTACCGGCATGGCACATGATGGATGGATGGATGGTTTGGAAATATTGCTGTTCCAAGTTTTGTATTCACCTTTTATGTTGTATGAACTTCACAGAGGATAATGCAAAACTTGGAACGGCAATATTTTCAAAATCTCCGCCGTCATTAAATATACACTGTATACATATTCCATTGCATGTCTCCTCAAAGTGGGAGATTCATCATTGCTTATGTAACGCTTATAGAACTCAAGTACCGTAAGGGTTGATGTAGCTAGTTTTCAGCTCGTCATCGCTTTGCAGCCCAATGATTTCATGCTGTAGGTTACCAGGCACATCAGCTAGTTCCAGATTGAACGGTGTAGCAAAGATGTTTTGCTTATTTTTCACATCTTTAAATCTTTAATTACATGCCTCAATTAGTTTCACACATTCGCCGGCATATACACATGTCTAGAAGGCTCCAGAGTGGGGATATGGACGTGTTATTCCTTTCCAGTTGCACTTTCCCCAGTCGTAATTTAGCTTCAAATTATTTCACGTTTGAAAACAAGGCGCTTTAGTCCTTTTCTATACTCTTTTGTGTTCTGTCTATTACGTAATGGAAGTTCCATGCTTGTTCCTACAATTTGCGCTATTACTATGATTCACTTAACATAAATTAGTGTTGCTATGGGTAAACTCATATATTTATTGAATTTCGAGTCCAGCATGCGGTTACTTTGGTGAAGTCCTAAAACTCATGGGTACGATAATTAGAGATCGAAATGAGTAAAAACAACACAACTCTAGACTGGCGGTGAAGTTATATTTTCAACATTTTCATTCTCGTGTTGGGACTGAAACACCAAGTATGACTCATTATATTACACCAGTCCTAGCAAGCCGGCTTCGTGGTTTAGAGGTTATGACTTTTCCCCGTAATCTCGTATACTCTCGTGGGTAACGTGATCACGGTGAGAATCAGCAGTGGTTCGAATCGCATCGGTAACTTACGGGGTATGTGAGCCGGCCGCTCAGAAAACAATGGCAAACTACTGAGCGTAATCTTGCCAAGAAATCAACAATCAGCTGAAAGATGCTGGTGTTGACAGCGATGTCCTGTAAAAGATATGCAAAAATAAAAAAGTCCTGGCAACGAATCTTAAACAGATGAAGAGGTACTATCTTGAAATAGCCATAACATCAGACGGAAGATGCCTCGTATAGATTAGAACAATAATCTCAGTGCAAGACGGAAAACATACTATACATATATAGTATGTTTTCCGTCTTGCACTGAGATTCTTGTATATACATACATACAACAGATACTGTGGAATTAAGGTTTGTAGTAGAATGTAAAGAATACTACCGACGGGGGAAAAATGACATAGTCCTCCTAAAAACAAACGTAAACCCAAATTGATTAGAGAAATTAGACGTAAGCCATCGCGCTTTTAGGACACTTAATGGTGAGAAATAACATTAACGTAGTGACAACTGGTAAATGTGACGTTAAAAGAGCAAGACGAGACAAAGAGATACATACCTGGATGGCTTGGCCACGTAATATAATCGGGACAGGGACACGTACCTGACCCAAGACTCTGGTAGTTGTGTGAGATTGCTAACTGTCACCGCCCACGCTTCTCAGCATGGCACATGATGATTATATTGGCATATAGAAAACTATCCTACATCATTGTATTTCTTAAAATTCCAGCACACATGCGCCCTTTCTGTTTTAGCTATAATCAATGCAGCCCGTGTACTGAATTGTTGTACTTTTTGTACAGGAATCATTAATAATTCCGGAGCAGAATGGAAGGAGCAACGAGCCACGACCATGACTATACTGAGAAATTTTGGAATGGGCAAAACATCACTGGCTGAAAGTATCCATGGGGAGGTAAGTGACAGAGGACAACAAAAAGATAGTAATTATCAGGAGACTTGGTTGGAAGGTTCTTGGAAGAGTGAATTTTAAATCTTAAATTCCATTTATTGGCGCACACGTCGCTTGAACCCCAGGAAAGAGAGAGAAGAGAGAGAGAGAGAGAGAGAGAGAGAGAGAGAGAGAGAGAGAGAGAGAGAGAGAGAGAGAGAGAGAGAGAGAGAGAGAGAGAGAGGGACTCGTATTTATCGGAATAAAGTTGGTGCAGAGTCTGTTATCCTGATCAGTACCAACACATCTTCGCGAGGATGGTTTTGGAGAGCCCTTCTTCCCCTCTCCAAGCTCAGAAACCAGGGGCGCGTGTAAGATCGGCACTGGAACGTCACATATGAGGAGAAACATATACTAGGATATAAACAAGTCACTATTCACATCGCTTATGGGCTGCCGGGGATTTAGCCTACATTGGTAATGTTTCCTCCTCAGGTTTGAGATATTTAATCGTCAGTCGACTCCAGCCCAATGTGCGACGGTTTCGACATTGCACCTTATGGAAAGAGACCTAGCCGTATGGAATTAAACCCAGTGCAATAAAGTTGATCTTCCCACATTTAAGCAGCTATTATTATTATTATTATTATTATTATTATTATTATTATTATTATTATTATTATTATTATTATTATTTACAGTAACGCAAATTTATCCTAGAACATTTATAAGGAAAGATCGGTTTAAACTTATGTGCACTGAACTCAAACACTTCTTTGTTCTTGCACAGGTCACTTCCTACCTGAAGGAGATCAGCAGTTTCAACGGACAACCAAAGGATGTGAGAACTTTGACCAACGCTAGTGTGTCCAATGTTATCTGTATGATTATCGTAGGTCAGAGATTTGACTACAACGACCCGTATTTCATCAATTTCATGCACATTTTCAACGAACAGGTTTGTTGTGTGTGGTTATTGCTATAGATGATGTGCACCTCATAAACTCAGACTTAGTTCAACACTAATTAATGATCTCTCATATTCTACTCAAGAGTCATATTCAATCCACTGATAGTCATCAACCGTATTGATCATTTAAGTCGTATTAGGCCACAACAATGATATAGATATGTAATCTTTGTATTTTCATGTAGGGTTTTTCATGTAGTTGTGTTTGTTTTTGTTTGCTTGTTATGTGCTGACGAAGGCTTTATCCACAACGTCCATTTTGTTTCTTGTAATCGTGTTCTGGTAAAGCTCACAATCTACGTCTCGTTGTTTGGCGATTCATTCATTACTCAAGAGCTTAGAAGTATGTAAAGGTAATTGTCACAAGTATATGTGGTCCATGTTATTGATGATATACTTTGTATAATGGGTGGCGGGGCAGGGGTATCCCCTATCAAAGGAGAGGTAAAGTGCCTCCTTTCTTCCGCTAGCCTAAGACACCCTTGGGCAAGATGGAGTACCCGTTTACGTGGCGGTTGAAGTAAAGGAGCAGACAACAGATAGTTGTAGGTTATGGCCTCCAACTTCACGACGGTAGGCAAAGGATCTCATTTTTGGAAGACAATGGCTACGGTCATCGACCAGTATGGTCACAGCTAAGGAGGAAAGCAATGATAAACTACCTTCCGTACAAATGCCAAGCAAATCATGTTTTGTAATCTCATAGAAAATCAGAGAAACGGCATAAATGGGTGCACCATAGGAGCAGTCTCGCCCGGTAGGGATAGTCATGTGCACCAGGTAACTCCAGACCGTCAGCAGGTAATAGGGCAAAAGAGTATCAACATTGGAAGTGGGAACTTGGAATGTAAGATCTATGAGTGGAGATGGAAAATTTGATAACATTAAGAATGAAATGAGAAAACTAAATATTAAGACGTTAGGTATATTAGATACTATCAAACACGAAATTGAGAGAGAGAGAGAGAGAGAGAGAGAGAGAGAGAGAGAGAGAGAGAGAGAGAGAGAGAGAGAGAGAGAGAGAGAGAGAGAGAGAGAGAGAGAGAGAGAGAGAAGATTAATATATTAGGAATGTGCGAGACCAGATGGAAAGGGCGGGGATTATGATAGGTGAAGATTGTAAGATTATTTATTCTGGGGGAGAAAAACGGCAAAGAGGTGTAGCAATTATCTTGGATCGGGAAACACCAAAATCTGTTCAAGGATATTGGGCTGTGTCAGACAGAGTCCTATTGTTAAAATTAATCGGCAGACCTTTTAACATAAACGTCATTCAATTATATGCCCCAACAGGAGAATGCAGTGAAGATAGTATAGAAGAATTTTACAATGACATTGAGTCTGCTGTGAAGAAATGTAAAAATTCAGAAATAAATATAATGGGTGACTTCAATGCAAAAGTGGGATATCAAGGCGATGGATGCACAGTAGGCAACCATGGTTTGGAAGAGCGGAACTAAAAGGATACAAACTTGTAGAATGGGCAAAAGAGCAGGAAATGATTGTTGGAAACATATGATTTAAACAACATCCTAGAAGATTATGGACATGGAGGAGTCCTGATAGCAGAATTAGAAACCATATTAATTACATTGTAATTAGCAGAAGGTTTAGAAATGCGTTAACAAACGCAAAATCAGTTCCCAATGCTGACTGTTACAGTAATCACCGATTGATTACAGGAACATTGAGGGTAAAGGTAAAGACAGTCAATTATTCACCAGGAAACACTAAATATGATCTGTGTACATTGAAAAATGAGAAGGTAATACAAGACAATTTTAACATAGAAGTAAAGAACAGATTTGATATACTGTCTGATCTAGAGATCATATTTGAAGATGTGGATGATCAATGGGAAATGTTGAAGAATTCAATTAGTTTGGCTGCAGAAACAATTATTCCAAAACAAAAGAAAGTGGATCTTTAGAAATGGATATTGTTGTTTTTTTATTGCATATCATTTACAGGACATCGCTGTCAACATCAGCATCTTTAAGCTGATTGTTGATTTCTTGGCAAGATTAGGCTCAGTAATTGCCATTGCTTTCTGAGCGACCGGCTCACATACCCCGTAAGTTACCGACGCGGTTAGAACCGCTACCGATTCTCGCCGTCGTAACGTTACTTACGAGAGTATACGAGATTACGGAGAAAGTCGTGTAACCTCTAGACCAGGGAAGGTGACTAGAAATGGATAACTGAAGACAATTTACAATGGAAACAAGAAGACACAACGAAAATAATCTTGCCAAATATGAAGAAATTCAAAGAAATGTCAGAACATTATATAAGGATGGAAAAGAAGCATGGCTTGAGAAAAATTGCATAGAAATTGAAAAACTACACAACAGTAAAAATATCAAATTAATGCACAAAATGATTCAGGAGCTTTCTAATAACAACACGTACATCAGCAGGCTGCCTAAAAAAAACAAAAACACACACAAAAAAAAGATGGAGAAATCATAATAGAAAAAGATCAGATTTTACATGTATGGTCAGACGGCTGGCCGAGTGGCTAGAACGCCGGACTCTCCTTCGGGAGACCCGGGTTTGATCCCCCGGTAAGGTGTGGGATTTTTTTCTGTCAGGGGCAAAAAGAAAATCCTAACCTGCACAGTTCGCGGCGACGGCACTAGCCAGGCGACCTTAATTCCTAACGCTCAAGGACCCCTCTGCCATACACCGCAAGGTACTATATTGGCAGTAAATGACAGTTTTCAATGACAGGCCAGATCATGTGAAAAACCTTCATGACGATAACAGAGAAGAACATTCAAAATAATAATGAAGGACCATCAATTTTGAAGATGGGGGTTCGGAATGTACTTAACCATATGAAAACTGGCAAGACCCCCAGTTCAGACAACATCACAACAGAAATGATTAATGCTTTAGAAGAATATGGAATAGATCAAGCCACCAGACTGCTGAATACAATATATGATACTGGAGATATACCTCATGAATTATGTAATTCTATATTTATTGCAATCCCAAAGAAATCAGGAGCCTTGGAATGTGATCAACATAGAACAATTAGTATAATGAGCCACATCACGAAGATTTTGCTAAGAATTATCATGCAATGAGTTAGGAAGAAAATACAACCCCAAATAGGAGAAGAACAATGTGGGTTTGTAGAAGACAAGGGTACAGTAAATGCTGTGTACATGATGAGAACAGTAATTGAACGTTCTATATCAGTAAATAAAGATATACATCTTTGCTTTATTGACTACACAAAGGCTTTCGATAAAGTGAGACATGTCAACATGATAGAGATAATTGCAGATCTCCAAACTGAAGGGAAAGACCTTAGACTTGTAAAAAACATATATTGGAAACAATGAGCTGCTATCAGAATTGATAATGAAGTAGGTCAGTATCAGCCTATTAAGAGAGTGTAAGACAGGGATGTGTAATGCCTCCAGATCTGTTTTCCCTGTATAGTGAAAATATTTTCAGAAATGTACCAGATATGAAAGGAATCATCATTGGAGGAAGAAACATCAATAACATTAGATATGCAGATGATACAGTATTGATTGCAGACAATGAGCAGGATCTGCAACATTTAGTATATGCGGTTGTTGCACACAGTGAAGAGCGGCTGGCCGAGTGGCTAGAACGCCGGATTTTCATTCGGAAGATCCGGGTTCGAATCCTCGGTAAGGAGTAGGATTTTATTTCTGTCGGGGGCAAAAAGAAAATCTTAACCTGCACAGTTCGCGGCGACTGCACTAGCCAGGCGGGCTTAATTCCTCAGGCTCAAAGACGCCCCATTCCCCCCCCCCCCCCCCACCCAATACACGGCAAGGTACTATATTGGCAGTAAATGACAGTTTAAATGACAGCACACAGTGAACAACTATGGTTAGAATTAAATTGTAAGAAGACACAGATTATGGTCATCACTAGGAAGAACGAAATACCACAATGTAATATACAAGTAAATGGGAATATTCTTAAACAAGATGCCTTGATCAGATTAGAACAAGAATCGCCATGGCGAAGGTAGCCTTTTGCAAGTTGAAAAAACAAAGACCAATAAAAAAAAAAGATGTAAATTGAAACGAGAAAGAGTATTGAGGTGCTACATAGAGCCTGCACTTTTGTATGGATATGAAGCGTGGACAATGAGCAGTCAAGCTGAAAAACATTTGATAGCTGTGGAAATGTGGTTTCTGAGGAGAATGCAAAGAATACCATGGACTGACAAAAACACCAACGACCAAGAGTACAAGAAATAAATGAAAACCGTAAACTGATTAGAGAAATTAGATGCAGATAGTCAAAATGTTTTGGACATGTTATGAAAAGAAATAAATTAGAGAACTTGGTGACAACTGGCGAGATTGAGGGGAGGGGGGAGAACAAGGGGAAGATAGAGAAGTTAATACCTGGATGGCTTGACCGCGTGGCATGGTCGAGACAAGAACACTGAGCTGATCCACGACTCTGGTGATCGAGTGAAATGGCGAATTATGACCGCCTACGCCTAACGCTTATCGGCATGGCACATGATGGATTGATGGAGTACATGTAAGATCAGATGGAAAGGCGTGGCCATGATAACATCTGGGGAATATAGCATAATTCATTCTGGTGGAGAGAAAAAACAAACAGTGAGGGGCAGCAATTATAATAGATATAGAGCAGTGTTTCCCAACGTGGGGCCCACGTGGGGGGGGGGGCAATTTGATTGTTAAGGGGGCAATTCGAAAATGGACTCGTCCAGAGTTAAGTTAACCGTATGGCGACTCTCAGTCGCTACTCGAGCTGGGTAAACGTCCAGTATAAGTAACTTCTGTCCGCCATGTTAGTAACCGTGATTTCTTTGTTAGACGTTAGAGTTGAACTACTGGTTATACTGGGCCGGCACTAAGCATTTCGCGCTATTTGTTCTGAATGGCGCGAAATGCTTAGTGCCGGGATCTCAGTTTCTGCAGTGTTTCCGCAGTAACGCTCAGCATTCACCGTTGGTGTTAATTTGCAATAAGCGTCCGTTACATTGTTGTAAAAGTCTCGTTGTTTAAAAAAAAATCTATATACATTGTATAAATATAAGTGGTATAACTGGTATGTAAATTCAATTGGTAATGTTTATTAATTTCGGTTTTGGAAGCACCATTTTCCAGAAAAAATTGTCTAATGAAAAAGTATGTTTTTTGCGGTGGGGTAAATGTGCCATTCATATTTAAATATGCATTTTTAGTCTACGTCTACTCCAGTTCATATTATTTTTTTAGTTTTTAATTGATCTTATATTTATTCATTTCGGCCCATAGTGAAATGAGTGGTGCAAGCAAGAAAAGAATTCATCAGTATTCGGAGGAATATTTAAAATTTGGTTTCATACACGCTGTCCACGATGAACGAAAAAAAGAATAACATTAAAGTCTCTGTTTACAGCTCATAATGAAACTATCAATCGTACTCTTGAGGCCAGTTATCAAATTTCATTACTCATCTCTAAATCTGGGAAAAGTCATACTATAGGCTATAGGGGCGAATTTAATCAAACCATCAATTCTGTATCAGCATTTGTTAAAACGGTTCTGGAAAAAGATTTTAAAGGCGTTAAAGTTATGCCACTAAGTAACAATACTGTTAGCAGAAGAATAGACGAAATGAGTGAGAATACTGAAATACAACTTGTTGAAAAGATGAAAACAAGAAAATTATCGGTGCAAATGGATGAATCAACTTTGACAGACAGTGAGGCCGTACTTATAATTTACGTAAGATATATTGATAAAGGTGATTTTTCTGAAGGAATGTTGTTCTATAAATCATTAGAAAGCACCACTACCTCCAAATATATATATATATATATATATATATATATATATATATATATATATATATATATATATATATATATATATATATATATATATATATATATAGTCAGCTAAAAAATTACTTAGACGTCAATAATATACCAATGAAAAATATAACATCTTGTGCTGTTGATGGTGCTCCTAATATGATTGGGAAGAAAAATGATTGCCTAAAATTGATGAAAGATGAAAATCCAGAAATGCTTCTTGTGCATTGTGTTATTCACAGGGAAAACCTGGTAGCTAAAAACATGTCGCCTGTTCTAAATGAAGTACTAAATTTAGTTATAAAGTGTATCAATGCTATTAAAGCTAGTGCCAAATGTGAACGTTTCTTCAAGTTATTTTGTGAAGAACAAAATGAAGACCATATGAGACATACTTCACACTGAAGTAAGATGACTCTCGAAAGAGAACTGCTTGAAAAGATTTATGGAACTATTTGATACTCTGAGTGATTTTTTAAGCGACAATCCTGAGATGAAAAATCTGTTAACGGTCGATGGTAAGGCATTTATGGTTATTTAGCCGATATCTTTGAAAAACTAAATATATTAAATAAACAACTTCAAGGAACTTGTCGATGCAAAAGCGAAGATATTTGGTTTAATTACCTTTACTGAATTATGTCAGACATATACTTACAACAAAAACTTTGAAAAGTTTCATTTGCTCCAAAAATGTGAAGTGACTGATACCGCTGTATATGTTATTGTCGATCATATGAACATTTTATCGGCTGATTTAAAAGAAAGATTTTCTGATTGAAACTAACTGATTTCCCAACTTGGATACAGCCAATGTTAGTGGATTTATCTGATACTTCAAATATGCAGTATCAAGAAGAACTCAAAGAAATGCAAAATGATGAGTCAATTGAAAATTTATTTAATATAAAAGGAGCGATGGCATGGCTTTGTGAGGAAACCGAAATCAAATATCCAAATGCAACCAAATGTGCAAGAGAACTATTGTTACCGTTTCCATCTTCATATTTAGCTGAATTCGGATTTAGTACCATAAATGATTTGCTGCTAAAAAAAAAAAAAAAAAAAAAAAAAAAAAAAAAAAAAAGGAAATCGGCTGGATATAGCAAAACGGGGAGACTTGAGTCTGAAGTTAACTAAATTGGAACCTGACATAAAATCTCTTTGCAGCAAGCATCAAACGCAAGGATGTCACTAAATTTAAATAATAAATAATTACAAATAAATAAAACAATATAGAAAAATCTTTCACTAAAATTATTTTGTACTAGAATTTCAGTTATCCTTTATATGTTTTGAAAATTTACTTACTGTGTTTGCTCAATAATTTCTTGGCGATTTCTTCCTGAAACCTATCATTCAAGTTTCTTTAGTGAACATTTCAATTATTGAATATTAAAAATTGTGTATATGTTGGGGGGGGGGGGGAACTTAAGAGCTTTAGAAAGGCTTAGGTGGGGCATAGCACGAAAAAGGTTGGGAAACACTGATATAGAGAGATCCAACTCGATCAAAGGATTTTGAACTGTATCAGATAGTGTTACTGGTGAAGTTTGTGGAAGACCTTTTGATATCAACGGAATACAAGCTTGTGCACCAACAGCAGATAGCAGTGATGACAGCATCGATGAATTTTGTAACGATTTGGAAAATGTCTTCAAGAAATGAAAGAAATTAGAATTAAATATCATAATGGGTGACTTGAATGAAAAAGTTGGAAATCAACAGAACGGATGCTTATTAGACAAGTATAGACTAGGGGAACAAAATTAAAGAGGTTGCAGACTTGTACAGTGGGCAAAAGAGCATAATATGTTTAGTGGGAACACCTGGTATCAATATCACCCAAGGCGCTTATAGACATGGAGGAGTCCTGATCATAAGATCATACATTAATCATACTGATTACATTCTTTTAACAGAAGATTTCGACGTGCCATAAAAAAATGGGTATTGTTCGAAGTCATGGATATTGTTCGAATGTGGAATATCTGTTATCCCCATGGTAATTTTAAATTTACAGCGAACTCTGTTTTCACAAGACTAGCTGGAACAGCCTAATTGTTAACGCCTCACGATATTTGAGCAATCTTTTATTGTTCGTCGATAAACGATGTTAGCAAATGAGAGGGAATGCTAGAAATATTAGGCTAATTGTTACTTAACCTATAAAATAGTTCATTGATACTTGATTCCCTCGGTTGTTCGTCTTCGAATCCTATTTTCTATGTGTTTGGAATCAAACATTATAAATGACTGGCTTTCAGATTCGACTTCTTGCTGGCACATCAACACTGAACTGGTTCCATTGGCTTCGATTTCTCCCAGGAGATTTCTTTAATGCCAAGAAAATTCAGAAGAATCAAAAGGCTCTTGTAAATTATTTCAGGTAGGTAATAATAAGATATGATTTTTATTTAAATAAAAATACTGAGAGGGAAGACCAGGGGAACTTTTCGTCAGATAGCGGTGAGAACGATTGGTGGTGTGACTCTTCGCTGGCTGTTGAAGTAGGGAGGAGCGCGTATAGGAATGTCCTGAGTGTAGTGATGTTAGTTCTTAGCTCAACTCAACTCAACTCGATAGGATAGGGTTGGGCATACATTGTGGAAACTGAATTCCAACTAGATCATCTTTTCTCTGGAACCCACACGGTAAACGTCAAAGCGGTAAACTTGAAACAGGCGTTGAAGAGAGTTAGAGACAGATCTGAAGTCGGAGTGGGTTCACCTGATGGCGAAGAATACTGGTAATAGGGAAAGCTAATCGACACGCAATAATCAGTCCAGTGCACTAGAAGTACTAGCTTGAGTTCAAAGCGGGCGGAAAAAAACAACATCAATAATAAGAGGAGAAGAAAGCGAGCTGACAGAAATGGCGAAAGACAGAACGGCGTGGCATAAGTTGGTCGAGAGTCAATGCTGCAATAGGGGTGAAGAGCAGCCCAAGAAGAGGATTAAGTTAAGGATGATGCTGTACTGAATACAGATCTCTCAAAGGAGACACAATTCAAAAGAGACAAGCTAAATTTACCATATTAGGCACTGGAAGCAGCACACAAAGTGAGACGAGCACGTTCGTATAGACATACAGCACAAACATCAGGACACACACATAGTGCACAAACATAGGGCACATATATTGGGCATAGGCATAGGGCACATATATTGGGCACAAGCATAGGGCACAGACAGAGGGCACAGACATAGGGCACAAACATAGGGCACAAACAGAGGGCACAGAGAGAGAGGGCACACACATAGGGCACAGACATAGGGCACAAACATAGGGCACAAACAAAGTACAAACATAGGGCACAAACATAGGGCACACACATAGGGCACAAACATAGAACACAGACATAGGACACAAACATAGGACGCAAACATAGGGCACAAACATAGGGCACAAACGTAGGACACAAACATAGGGCACGAACATAAAGCATAAACAGAAGGCACAAACATAGGGCACAAACATAGGACAGAAACCATGGACAGTGTATGTTAAAGTGGGTTTTACATGTGGATGCGCAGATCCGTCCAGCAATATCCATTTACGACATCCCAACATTGAATAAATCATAACGGGTACAGAGTTATAAAATAATGATTATAAGAGCAAGCCTAATCCTAATACGAGGAAATGCAACCTAAAGACTAAATGTTGTGACAGGGCAGACCAGGTCTTGGTCGGCAATCGGTCTAGGATGGAAACGCCGATGGGCGGACAGTTAGAGCGTAGGGTTTGTGCTCTATGTGCTCTCAGTACGCCAAAAACAACTGCATGTACCAATTCACAAGTAGCTGCCAGTCTACCAACATTGGCAGAACAGAGCGGCAGTTGAACAAAAGAGTTGTTGAACACATACCTCAATGGATTGACAAGCTACTACACACAGGCGATGGGGCCGACAGACTGGAAGCTTCCCGCTTCATCAATTGCTAGGCATATGCTGGAAAGCGGCCATGTGAATGATAGAGACAGTGCTTTTCACGTTTTGTTTAACACATAATATTAGCTTCTTAAAGTTTGCAGAAGCCATAATGATTAATCTACACAAGCCAGTTTTAAACAGAAAGGCATGTTAGTCAGTTTAAAATTACCGTGGCAGACAATTGACGTTACTGTGCAAACATGTGTATATTTCAGCTTGAAGAATGTATCTAGTTATTTCACATTATGTTGTGTGAATTCTGCAGTATGTACCTTACTAGATGCAGCGTAATATGCCAGGCAATAAATCATGCAATCTATTGTTTGTGTCTTCGATATTCAAGTTAGAGCATTGCTTTGCTGATCCTGCAGCTTCTGCAGCTTGTCGTAGACGTATTGGTGTTATCTTTCCTTTGCAGTAAACTAGGCAGGCCGAGAGAGGGATCATGCTGTATGAACAACCCATGGTCTTTAAATTCAGCCCAGGCTTTGTGCTACGGGCAGGTATAACTCTTTAAAAAAAAATAAACCATCGTCTATCAAGACGGCTATAGTATGTCCACATTTGTTTGCCTTCATTCACGATCAATTATTTTGAAAACTGATTTTGAATTTACAGAGGCACGGGGTAAATAATTTGTAAATTAACAGGAAAGTAGAAGGAATATATTTCTTACCTTATTTTTCATTTCCTTCTTGTTTCTTCAGCTGATGCTGATGCTGTAATGTTTAGGGCCTGCAATTCGTCTGAATAGTTGGAGCAAAATATCCCAGTAAGTGTGTACGTAAATTAAGGTCTGCGATCTGCTCAGGCCTTAATCTGTGTCGGACGATTCCAGTAGGTTGATGATTGCTCTAGGTTGCATAAAATTCAATCCATCCTTTCTCCAATAGTCCTCTTCCTCTTTCAACACATGGTCCTGACGTTTTTTCCAGTAACTTTTATCAATATTTAATAGCGCGGACAGACAGACAGACAGACAGACAGACAGACAGACAGACAGACAGATAGACAGAAAGGTAGGTAGGTAGGTAGGTAGGTAGGTAGAAAGTTAGGTGGGTGGGTGGGTGGATGGCTGGCTGGCTGGCTGACTGGGTGGGTGGGTGGGTGGGTCGGTGGGTCGGTTGGCCGGCCGGCCGGCAGGCAGGCAGGTAGGTAGATAGATAGATAGATAGATAGATAGATAGATAGATAGATAGATAGATAGATAGATAGATAGATAGATAGATAGATGTCGGTCGGTCGGTCGGTCGGTCGGACGGTCGGTCGGTAGGTCGGCCGGCCGGCCGGCAGGCAGGCAGGCAGGTAGGTAGGTAGGTAGGTAGATTAGATAGATAGATAGATAGATAGATAGATAGATAGATAGATAGATAGATTAGATCAGTGTTTCCCAACGTGGGGCCCACGCCCCACAGGGGGGCAATTCGACTGTTAAGGGGGGCAATTCGAAAATGGAAGAAATCGACTGAATATAACAAAACGGGGAGACTTGAGACTGAAGTTAACTAAATTGGAACCTGACATAAGATCTCTTTGCAGCAAGCATCAAGCGCAAGGATCTCACTAAATTTAAATAATAAATAATTACTAATAATTAAAATAATATAGAAAAATCTTTCATTAAAATTATTTTGTACTTGAATTTCAGTTCTCCATTATATGTTTTGAAAATTTACTTACTGTGTTTGCTCAATAATTACCTAGTGATTTCTTCCTAAAACCTATCATTCAAGTTTCTTTAGTGAACATTTCAATTTTTGAATATTAAAAATAATGTATATGTTGAGGGGGGGGGGCGTGGGGCGGGGGAGGGGGGCAATATGAATTTTAGAAAGGCTTAAGTGGGGCATGGCACAAAAAAGGTTGGGAAACACTGGATTAGATAGATAGATTAGATAGATAGATAGATAGATAGATAGATAGATAGATAGATAGATAGATAGATAGATAGATAGATAGATAGATAAATAGATAGATAGATAGATCCCCGCCAGGAGCCGGGCCGAGCCAGCTTGTTTATCTATATAATCACGTTTCATGAAAGAACCCACAGTTTGACGACACCTCTGAACTATCCTATATAAATTCTCTCAGTCTGCCAAAAGCGAAAACCGCGCAGACAAAATTCAAAAACAGCGGGGGTGTGTCTTGCTGAAACGGTAATACTCTTAAAATGATGGAATGAATGCGGGGTATATAAAATATATACGGCATATAAACAAACATTGAAATCTGCTATACAATCTCCAGAACAAAATTTTTTTTGTTGGGTGGACATAATGATAAGGTTATATGCTAAATCTCATCATTTTCCCTCAGTTGGTTACTGAGATATTGAATTTTATATTGAGGCAACAAAAAAAAAAAAAAAACACTATAGGTGCCAGTCAGTCAGGCAATAATAATAAGAAGAAGCAACACCAGCCAACATGAATTTAGGGGACAGAAAAAAGAAATTCAACGAAGCAAAAGAACATACAATTTGGGAGCCAACGATACATAATAATAATAATGTTAATGATAACAATTTTTCTATGATGACGATGATAGCCCGAAGACGGAAATGGAGAAAACAACGACGAAAATATATTTCAATAGCGAAGAATCAGGCAGCGTGTCTGTATGTTAGATAACCTGTTTTGTGGCCATTTGTATAATCAGTTTCTATTATTACAATGAACAGTGACCGATACGTCAGCGAGTACTCACAAAACCTGGACGAGAACAATATCAATAATTTTATTACTGCTTACCTCATTGAATCAGAGAAACGACTCAAAAGTGGAACTCCAACAACACTGGACGGTAATTTGTTTCGTGTGTCTTGTAGCTTTCCAGTTTTGTAATGACAAGGTTCATAATTCAATATAACTGTGGCTTTGTTATTTTTCTGAGCACAAGAAGTGCTCAGTTTAGTTTAGTTTAGTTTAGTTTAGTCGACGGATCAGCATCACGGCACACGTTCTACTCCTAACTCAAGCCTGAGTCCGGAGCATCTCAACTCAGTACACGAACTCCGTAGCACCGGCGAGGATCCTGAAATACTTCGGGTCGATGTTTAACTTGCAATTTTGCCCTGACAGCGCCGTGTGGTGACTTCGGATGAATAAACAATGAGCTTTTTCATTTATGTCCATGGAAAAAAGGGAGTGGGGTTGGATAATTTGGCTGAAGATTATAATAATGTCATTAAAATTTGATTGCATTGAAATTGTTATTTCAGCTGATTTTTATCTCAGTGTGATGCTCACCGCATCACCCACCGGGTCTAAGTCGCAATCTGTTAGTTAGTTAGTCGCAGTTCCAACTTCACAGCAACGGGTCGTCCCCATTATTCTCCGTTCCTGTGCCAGTGAATATCACACAAAACGCTCCCCACTGCCCAATGTAAAAAGTGGAAAAGACAGGAGTCTCGACAAACAACAGCCCACACAGATACACTGTGCATAATGCCACCGCCAGAATGTCAACACACCAGTCCCCCACGAAACACCCAATTCACCTCTGATGGAATCGGCAGTCATTTTCCTATCTGGATGTTTCCTAGATGTTCATCCACACAGTCCACGAAAATACAGTTCATCACCGATGGCAGTGGCAGTCAACCAGAAGCCCAGCAGCCACGCATTTCTGCATAAGGCAAAAACCGGTCAACTCCGGGACATAGCCACCTCCCATCGCTCCGAACATGCAATCACGTTCCAAAAAAAAACTTGGGCAGATTCAAAAGCACTTCACACAAAACTCACAGCTCACAGGTCTCGCCACGCACTCACTCAGTAGCAGGGCGACGGAACCATCAAGC